>LLCB01000006.1:0-455312 GCA_001414345.1 Hymenoscyphus infarciens | reverse complement strand
TATCCTACTATCTACTATCTAATTCCTCTTATATATAGAATATATAAGAGATTAGATAATTTAGTAGAGAAGTATAGAGTAAGTCTTTCTTCTTTCTTTATATATATATATAACTAATATCTATATAAGCTAATAAAACCTTTACTAACGCTCTTAATAAAGGTATAGCTAAGCTAAGAAAGTACTATTCTAAAAGCAGAGTTCTAGAATCTAAGAATAGAGCTTTATATTTAGCTTTAATCTTAGATCTTAGAGTAAAAAAGGAGGGTCTTCTTAGAATTAGTCTATCTTCTAGCTTTATACTAGATATAAAGAGGTATTTAGAAGAAAAATATAAGTTGTAAGTATTCCTTCTTCTTAAATAGTAAATTATATATACTAATATTTATCTAGCTTAAAAACAACACTTCTAAATACTAATCTACCTACTAATAAGAATCGAGCTCTTA
Organism: Hymenoscyphus infarciens; assembly: GCA_001414345.1. Lineage (NCBI taxonomy): Eukaryota > Fungi > Ascomycota > Leotiomycetes > Helotiales > Helotiaceae > Hymenoscyphus > Hymenoscyphus infarciens. The sequence continues at coordinate 454,863 of LLCB01000006.1, read as the reverse complement.
AAAGAGCTAATAGAGACTATAAACTAGATAATCTATATCTAGAAGACAAAGAAGTAGTAGATGAGCTTACTCGCTACTTTAAAGAAAAGAGAGTAAAAAGAGAGGTAAGTACTATTCTTTATATTCTATATATAAAGTTTCTATACTAATTAAGTCCTTAAGTTCTCGCTTTTAAGTTAGTGGAAAGTTAATAAGCTTAACTATCTAGTTTTATCTATATTAGCTTAGAAGTATCTATAAGTACTAGCTACTTTAGCTCTAAGTAAGAGAGTGTTTAGTTAAGGAGCTTTAATAGTAATAAAGTAATGAAATAAGCTCTCTAAAGATACTATAGAGGCTATAACTAGCTTAAAAAGTTAGGAGTTCTTTATAGAAGAGTAAGAAATAGAAGAAGAAAAGAAGAAAAGAGTAGAGGTTAAAAAGATAGAGGACTACGAGGATAACTACTTTGCTTTATAAATATAGAAATATTACTAAGATTACTTAAGACTACTTAAGTAGTCTTAAGTTACTACTCTATTCTACTTATCTAACCTGCTACTTATACTCTACTCTACTACTTAAGAGTACTACTCGAGTAGTTGTGAGTAGTTGAGTAGTTTGTACATATACTGATAAAAGATTAAAACTCTACTAACTTTCTACTTTAGTAAAACGATCTTACTTTTTTTAACTTCTAGCTAGATTTAGAAGCTTACTTTAAATATATAGTTAAATATAAATTAAAAAGCCTATACTTTCTATTAAAATAAAAGATCTTAAAAAAACAGTAGACTCTTAGATAAGTTATTACTATTATCTATATCTTTAACACTAGTCTAAAGTTACTCTAATCTATAAATATAACTTAGATAGATTAGACTATATACTCTTTTATTAGTAAGATAAGTATAAATACTTTATAATTTAAGAAAGAGTAACTGGATATAGATTCAAGCGCCTATATTCTTAAACCATTCATGTCCCAACGCGTCCTTAGCACTAATCCTCTCCCCAGGTTCAAACCTCAACAACTTCCCCACAAGATCAGCAAAAACCACCTTCTCCTTTTCATCAATCTCCTCATGAAACCTCTTAAAATCATCATCAAGATACCACAATCCAGGCCCCAGGCTCTCCATCAAACTCCTCGCATCCTCCGCCACAGACGGATGGACCCTAGAATTCGAATCATGAACCACCTCATAATCATTAATCGGAAGCGCTCGCCCATTCCCATCAACTTCATCTTTCAAAATCGCCTTCCTAGCTTTCCAGGTAGTGGACCACCAAGGTTCCGGGAGCCTGCCGTGAAGCCAAACCATTGCATCGATATAGTCATCATCCTCATCATCAAACAGATTGAAAATCTTTCTCCCTGTGCGTATTTCGAATATGGTACACCCGAGAGTCCAGAGATCGCTGGGTATCCCAATTTTTCGTTCCAGAATGAGTTCCGGAGAGCGGTAAGGTCCTGGGATACCGAGGTCCTTGTGTGGTTTTGAAACTTCGAAAGATTCCCCGAAATCAATGACACATGGCTTGTCGGTGAAGAACTTGAGATCCACGGATTTCCAGGTGACTGGAAACACGAGATATCTAGGGTGGGATGGGTCAGTGGGGGCCTCTCCTGTCTTTGAAACAATGACAGCAGCTCGCTGTGGTTCTCCAATTACTCTAATCAATTCTTCCTCTGGAAGACCATCGAACCCGGTCATCTGAAGGAGAATATTTGAGGGCGTAAAGTCTAGTACAGGAGTAAGCATTCTGAAAATCGATGATATGAGTGGAAACTTACCACCATGACAGATCCCATGGCTGTGTAGAAAATTCATAGCCTGAACAGTTCTGAGGGCAATGCTGCGTAGGACTTCGCTTAATTTTGGAAAGGCCTGTAATGCGCCCGAAGTGACTTTGGGCCCAAGAACAGGGTAGACAAAACAGTGATGGGATCCATTAGGGCCATTGATCATAAAGTAATCCGAATGTGAACATATGTACTCAGTTCCAGGCTCTATTTTTCCGCTCGAAGTATGGTCTTTGAGCTTGTTGACCAGGAGCTCACCGCAATCAGGCGTGGAGACCGATGCCGCCAGAATTTTCAGAGCAACATATCGTGTCGATTCTTTGGAATGTGTGTCCCGACAAAGCCAAACATTTGCAAACCCTCCGTGGCCAAGTTTATGAATTATCTTATACCGCCCGTCCCCAAGGAAATCCCTGATATGAGTAGGATGGTGTCCATGGGTCCCATATTGGTTGACCTTTTCTAGGCCAAATGGTGGACCCTGGATGAAGAGACCATTCCGCGGCATCTCGATAGGTTCATCTTCATCGTCTGAAAAGGCTACCTTTGGTGACTCAGATCCCAGCCGGCTTGTCGACACATCGGGAGGTTCCATGATCTTTGGTGGTATATCTGCGAAGAAATATGGAAGGATTCTTTATGTGGAAAAAAGGGAAGTTAAAGTGCGGTCGACGAAATGAAGGAGAGAATGATGAATAGCACGGCGATCTTGGGAATTGGGCGTCAGCGACCTTTTGAAGGAATTTTCGATGAAATAAGAATACAAAGGGTTCTGGAATTGATAGTGCCGCGAATAGAAAAGGCGGTGTTGTTTTGCGCAGTCATCCTTTGTTGGTTTTGAGTTTCAGGGTCGCAGGTATTTGGGCGGGATCGCGCAAGGCGGCCTGAAGCAAGCACGCGGAAAGATAGGTACCAAGAGATTGGTAACTAATGACCTCGCGTAAAGTGCCTCCTAAAGTTGTGTTGGAAAGTCTTCGCATGCTATTTGAACATGGCATCGATGCATCGGATTAACCCTGCCTTACTCAGAGGTCCTTTTCAAAATTGCAGCGTTCCTTTGTCCTCTTTCCAGCGAGCGCTAAAAGCCTAGGAATGGGTGATCCCTTCTATTCCTTTGACATGGCGACAATTTTGGTTGCCTTGTACCGTGCGGCAAAACATGGGAAAACTTCAAACATGACCCAGGGCGACAAAGACAGCAAATATTGAACAGATTTCCCCATGATCCGTTCTCTAGGTTTTGGTTTCCTGAAATACATTAGAGGATTTTCCAGTGAGGAGCGTAATGGTCGTTCCAGGTCGGATCCAGTTTCAGAAGCGAAAGGAAGCGCTTCAATTGATCTGTTGGAACAATCATCAACACATCATGAAAGCTCAGTTCTACTGGTCATTGATACCTTTATCCAGGAAAAATTATTAAGCTCATGTTTGATTTGGAATGCTTTGCGCTCAATATTTTTTGGGGCGCCTCAAGGGTGTAATATTCCGTGCTCTGAACCCCCACAGCTCAAAGATGTTGGAACAATCAATTCTTATAAGATGTCTCTTTCCTATAACTCGATACTTAGGGCGTCCTAGATGCACCAAAAAGTCGGAATCGACTAAATCGCAAATCGTAAATCGCAAATCGCAAATCGTAAAAGTAGGACTTGAAATTCTTATCTGCTCCCTTTAATAAAAAAGAGGTAGGAGAGCATTTCAATACTTCTTAGTCTCTCTCTCTCGCTACTCTTTCCTTCTTTAGTATATTATATATATATAAAAGTATAGAAGAGAGAGGAGAGAGGGAGAGGGGGAGAGAGGGAGAGAGGGCGAGAGAGAGAGAGGGTGAGAGGGCAAGGGGGCGAGTAAACATTTCAGTAGAAAGTTTTTCCTAGCGTAGGTAGAGGGAGTTTAGCAAACAATCCTCCCCCCCTCTTTCTCTTCCCCTTCTCTCTCTCTCTCTCTCTCTCTCTCTCTCTCTTATTTATCTAGAAATATTAGGAAGAATATAATATAATAGTAAGGAGACGATAGCGAGGGGGCGATGTTACTATTATATACGTATTACTTATTATTACTCCTTATTCTTAGATTAGCTAGTTATTATAGTTAAGACTATCTAGTCTTACTATAGAGAGGGGGGGAGGGGAGGAGGAAGGAGCGGGAACTTTAATTAAAAACTATTGTATTTTATACTTATAAAAAGTAATACTTTGCGATTTGCGATTTCCGATTTCCTATTTGCGATTTCGTTAATCCGACTTTTTAGTGCGTTTAGGATGCCGTAATACTTTAATATTCATCATCTCCTTTTCATTTCATTACAGTATTGGCACACCGTCTTTTCTTTCAGGTTTCAACAGCCATCTCTTTTCCTAGTTCTAAGCGACTTTTTTGTGTCTCAACTTCTCCTTTCTGTCTCTTTTCTACAAACTCGGTGTTGTAAATTCCTGTAATAATAGTAATATGGTTGAGGTATTTACTTCCCTCCCCTCGACTCATAGCAAACATATGAAGTGGCTCTGGTGAGAAAGAGGCTTTAAAGCTAACGATGATTTTATAGTTCGATTGGTACTGCACTCGACCAAACGAGAAAAGATTCCCGGGACGAGTTGCTGCCTGTCAAGCATTGTCTGGACGAGTAGCAAGAATGGGAGATTGGACGTTTTGCTCGTGATTGCAAGAATCCAACTTCACACAACATGGTCTAACCTTTTCAACAGAGCCATTGATCATGGAACTACGAGGGTCAGAACCCGAGGTGGTGGGATAAACTATGTCAGAGCCGATCCCCACATCACAGCTCGATTTGGTGGGGACGACATGGCACTCGACTTGGAACTCTATAAAGCGCATGGGCATGTCTATGTCATGTATGATGGTGGGAGAAACCCATTAAGATTGGCACATCCAACTGAATTACGATATTCATATGTGGGCACGCCAAACCCAGAGTTGTGGGATCGAAGAGGAGGTATGATCGCTTTTCGTCGTTCATAGATCTTACCCATGGGTTCTGGATTTAAGTCCAACTGCTGGCGTTTACTGTTTCTGGCTCCAGGCATGACTACACACGAGCGTGCTAATAGCTAGTTTGCGATTGCACTGTTTTTGTTTTGAGTTTTGGAATTCTGTGCTGTGAAATATATCGCGTAATTTGAGCTCGAATTCTATGTTACCTCTGAGGATGAAAGTACATTTACTTTGGCGGGGTTATACAAGGTTGACCTTTTATTATGTGTTCTATTAGACAACGTTCCATGCCTACCAGAGAAGAGAAGTATTGCACTCGGTACGGAAGCCCCTAGCAAAAGAATCTCTCGAAGAATGGGAAAACAAACCGAGGTAGTAAGGTGCCAAACACTCGAGCCTAAACCCAGTTCACTGAACCAAATGCAACCATATATTTGAGGCAAAAGAATGGCCACTGTCCCAACTCAATTGGACTTTTAGATATACAAGCCTTATCTCTGTATTAAATAAACAACTAACAACCAACAAACCAGAGTTAACCTGAAACACGTGAATAAGCCATGGTTCGATACTATCCAAAAGGCCTCTGAGCAAAGTAATCAGCTATATACTTTAGTCCAAAATGAAACGTCTCCAGGAGAGTCGGATCCACTCGACAATTCAGTTTTGTTTCTTTTTGGGTTTAATCGCTTTTGATTCGTCATCGCCTCCATACAGTTCGTCACGCAAGTGTATCTCTCTCTTCCTCTTTGCCCTCTTGTCATCAGCCTGGTTCTTCCTGGTTCTGAAAGTGCAGTCTGGTACATAATGAGTGGGAAAGGCGGGGTGAGTTCTGATAGGAAGCGAAGAATACCGCTCTTTGGTGTCGGACGGATACTTCAATAAACGTTCACCTCCCTTCGGACCCTTCCATGTTGCTACGTGGCTCTTGAACGAAATCCCAACTGGAGGGATACCGCGTTTCTCAATCTTGACTCAATGTTGCAAGGCCCCAGATTTAACACGAAGTGGTGTGAAGAGAAATCCTCTACCACTCGGCTCATCTATAAGAGTGCAATGGACAGGTGTAGACCACATCTCTCTATCCCGATCTTTTCGAAGACGGGCAAAAACACCGCTAAAAAGTTCCGAGAACGAAATTCGTTTCCCAAGGTCAGCCATAATGCATAGTTGTTTAGTCAGAGCGTGAGTAAAAGAATAGGGGCCTGGACGAACAGGGGTTTCTCCAAAGCCATAAACTGCTATGAGTTCTGTGACGCCGCAATCTCTTTTTGGCGTCACTACCACCCTGGCTTCAGCTGAATGGCAAGTGTCATAAAGGAGGATAGCATTTATGCTGGACAGTTCGAAAAATGTCTGGATAACTGTATTTGGCATACTTGGGCCATCACAGGATATTCTAGAGATGTTAGAAAGCGGGAAATAGGGAAGGGTTAGAAACTACACCTACCCTGCACAGACAACGTGGTTACGTTCCTCTTGGATGCAGCCAGGCCCAGAGTATAGAAAAATCAGCAATGTTTCTTGGGGGTTGGCACAGCTGTCGATGAATTGCAGAACTCGCTTCGAGAGCGCGGCTGCCGGTTGATGATCAGGAATGAGAACTCTGTCCACCTTGAAACCGTATTTGTGTGTGAAGACTTTCCCGATCCGACGTAATTCATTGGAGACGGACAGGTCGTCTGATACCAATTTCACAAGCAACACCTTGTTCTCTTTATAACGAGACGTTTTCCCCTTGGGGTGTACTCCTTCTAGGTGTTGCTTCTGCTTCAACGGAGGAGACCCACCAGGTTCCGGGCCCAGATTGGCTTGTATCTTCCCAAAATATGTAACCCGTTTCTTAAACACCGTATTCTCCTCAAAGAACTCCTTACACTCCCACTCCAAGTTGTCGTAAGCTTCTTCCAGCTCACGTTGTTCCTTCTCCTGGGCTTCAAGTCGTGCCTCGAGTTCTTCGTCATTTTCATGATCTTCGATCTGCGATACTAAAGCGACGATTTGTTTTTCGAGAGTAGTATGCTTTTCCTTCAATTTGTGCTTCAGACTAATTAGCGAAGTTATAAATGAAGAGAACTCAGTACACTTGCATATTTGTCACTTCGCTCCTTGATTGCAGCGTAATTCTTTTGTCTCATACGAAACCAGGACTTTGTTTCGGACGAGTCGGGAGTTTAGATAAGTCCCATAGCCCCATTTGCTAGTAAATGGACTCCGGGGTTTTTAGGATGTGTTGAAACAGCGAATCGTCGACCTTGAAGTAATAAATATAGTCTCTCTATATTTATTGTTTAAAAGTTTTTTATAATAACTATTGAAAATTAAAATAAACTTAAAAACTATATATATTATAATTAGGAAGAAAGAAGAAAGAAAGAAGATAGAATAAAAAACTTTGAAACTTCTATTAACTTCTAATAGTTATAGCGCACTCTTTCTTACCTACAACGTGTTATAATCCAAAGTTCACTAATTGACCTTGTCTGCTAATATGGCTACACCTATCGGAGTGCTCAAAGGCTTCTTTTCAAAGTCTATTATAAGAACGATCTCGCTAGAGATAACCAATTCTATAATACTCTACGCGAATCACAAAAGTCATAGACAAAGAAGACATTAAGACATATTAAGTAACTTTTTTTTATTCTCTTCTTTTCCGCCAGGTCGATACTAGGATACATGTGATTTTGGAAGAATTATCTTGACCATCCACCTCAACATTGCGTACAATGAATTGTGATGTCAAAAAAAGATATGGAAAAAAAAAAGGAAGTAGGCTGATGCAAGACGACTAATGCCCAAACCAACCAGATCTAACTCCGCAAATTCCCCGCAACGCGTAACAAAAGATCATTTCACAGAATTATTGATGAATCTAGTCAACCTCCTCCATGGCGCTCTCGGCTGGGACGTCAGCTGATTCCTCAGTGACGGCGGCCTCCTCAACCTCTGGCTCCTCGTCGACGTTCAAACCGAGAGAAACGAGCTTGTGGATACGCTCGGCAAATCCGGCTGGCTCCTCGATGGTGAAACCGGAAACGAGAAGGGAGGTCTCGAAGAGAAGTTGGGTGATGGACTTGACAGTTCGGTCGTTCTCTCCATCAGACTCGACCTTCTTCTTGAGCTCCTTGATGATTGGCGATCTTGGTGAGATCTCAAAGGTCTTCTTGGAAGACATGTAAGAGCTCATTGAGGTGTCACGGAGAGCTTGTGCCTTCATGATACGCTCCATGTTGGCGGACCAACCGAATTGACCGGTACGGATGGCGCAAGGAGCACCGATAAGCTTGTGGGAGACGACAACCTTCTCGACCTTGTCACCCAAGACGTTCTTGAGTGCCTTGGCAAGACCTTCGTACTCCTTCTCCTCAGCCTCACGAAGAGCCTTCTCCTCATCGGTCTCCTCAAGCTCAAAGTCCTTGGTGATGTCGACAAGCTTCTTACCCTCGAATTCCTTCAATTGGGTCATGGCGTACTCATCAATGGGGTCAACCAAGAAGAGAACCTCAAAGTTCTTCTCCTTGAGAGACTCGAGGAAAGGTGACTTGGTGACGGCCTTGAGGGACTCGCCGGTGATGTAGTACATGTTCTTTTGGTGCTCTGGCATGCGGGTGACATAGTCGGAGAGGGAGGTGATATCATCTCCAGACTTGGTGGAGCTGAATCGGAGGAGCTTGGCAAGAGCAGCACGGTTTTGGGAGTCCTCGTGGATACCCAACTTGATGTTCTTGCTGAAAGCAGTGTAGAATTTGTCAAAGTTCTCCTTGTCCTCGGCGATCTCACCAAAGAGCTCCAGAACCTTCTTGACGATGTTCTTCTTGATGACCTTCATGATCTTGTTTTGTTGAAGAGTCTCACGAGACAAGTTCAATGGGAGATCCTCGGAGTCGACAACACCCTTGACGAAGCTTAACCACTCTGGAATGAGATCAGTGGCATCATCAGTGATGAAGACACGGCGGACGTAGAGCTTGATGTTGTTCTTGGTCTTCTTGGTCTCAAAGAGATCGAAAGGAGCACGCTTTGGAACGAAGAGAATGGCGCGGAACTCGAGTTGACCCTCAACGGAAAAGTGCTTGACGGCAAGGTGGTCTTCCCAGTCGTTGGAGAGGGATTTGTAGAATGCACCGTACTCCTCGGTGGTGATGTCTGATGGATTTCTGGTCCAGATTGGCTTCTGCTTGTTGAGCTCCTCCTCCTCAATCTTGGACTCCTTGACCTTCTTGGTCTTCTTCTCCTTCTTCTCTTCCTCCTCATCATCGACCTCCTCAATCTTGGCCTTCTTCTCATCATCATCCTCAGCCTTGGTCTCCTCGGCATCCTCATCAGGGACCTCAGTCTCGGTCTCCTTCAAGACGTGGAGGTAGATTGGGTATGAGATGAACTCGGAGTGCTTCTTGATGACCTCCTTGATCTTGGCCTCGTTCAAGTAATCCAGCTGCTCATCCTTCAAGTGAAGAACGATCTTGGTTCCACGTCCAAGGTCCTCGCCCTCGGTGTCTGGAGTGAGGGTGAAGGTTCCTCCAGCGCTGGACTCCCAAATGTATTGCTCGTCATCGTTGTGTTTCGAGACGACAGTGACGCGGTCTGCGACAAGGTATGCGGAGTAGAAACCAACACCGAATTGACCAATCATGGAAATATCAGCACCTGCGGTGAGAGCCTCCATAAATTGCTTGGTGCCGGATCGTGCAATCGTACCCAAGTTGTTGACGAGATCCTAGAAAATATTAGTCAAAATGGTCGGAGGGATGAATGTGCGAGATAAGTACTTACAGCCTTGGTCATACCAATACCGGTATCGCGGATGGTGAGGGTCTTGTTCTCCTTGTCTGGGATGATGTCGATTCTGAGGTCCTTGCCGGACTCGAGCTTACTTGAGTCGGAGAGAGCCTCATATCTGATCTTGTCGAGAGCATCGGAACAGTTGGAAACCAACTCTCTCAAGAAGATCTCCTTGTTGGAATAGACTGTGTTGATAATGAGGGAGAGAAGTTGAGAGATCTCAGCCTGGAACTCGAAGGTTTCGCCGGCCATGATGACGGTTTATTCGTGAAGTCTGCAGGGGAAGGAGATATTAGCATATGGCTAAAGATGAGTACGAGGAGATTGTCTTGGTCGGTGTGAGATGGTCGAGGCCATGCGGATCGGAGGGGTTGAGATTGGGATTTGCTGAAACGCCAGACTTCGCAAAGCTCTATTGATGCGGTGAGGCTGAAGAGCTTCGCCCGGGCAACAGGCAAGACAGTGCTGGAGAGATAGAGATGAAGCTGCTTACCTTTAAGTTTATTCTATTCGTGACGTCGTAAAAGGGTAGGGAGGAGATGAGATGGTGGATGGAGAGGCTTTGCAAGTGGTTCGAAGAGAAAATTGGCAAGATGGGAGAGAGAAGAGAAGTCGCAGTGCGAGGGGAGAAAAAATATAGACTGTTGCTGTTGACCTTCCATGCGGTTCGATGGCCCGTGCCCACTCAGGGCGCCAAACGCCAGCCTCCAGCCTCGCTTCTAGTGCTTTCTATCAAATTTACCCATTTATCCCTGCAGCCTTGCTAGTTGCACTCTCACGATGAAAGCGGCACTGGCTACTGCTACCTCTCTAGCCCTCTACAATTGCCTTGAAATTGAAGAAATGGTCCCATTAGGTCAGTGAATTCAATTAGTTCCTCTACCAAATCCCTAGATGTTTGTGCTACAAGCGCTGTCTGGCTGTCTGGCTACCCAGAGTAGATGTCTCTTGCCGCTTTGATCCACAGACAATCATTTTTGGGTTGCAAACGGCAGGGCAGTTTGCTACTCCACCTGAAGGCATCCAATTCACCTTTTTCGAGCATGCATGCGAATGGCTTCAACAGAACCTGCCAGACAATTCCATTCTCTGCTTTTCTCCCGGTTTCGATCTTTGTTCTATCTCGAAGCTTCCTTTGTTGCCCCTCGAGTCCTATTCCCATTTTTAAGGCTGCCTTCGAGGCTGCAAATCGAAACGTCATCATGTGATCAACATTGATGGCCTCATGTTTCCCCGGGAAATGGAAGCAGTCTATTTTGCCCATTCTTAATTATCGAGGCTATGTATAGCTGAAGCATGTGTCATCAAATCAGCAATGCCAGATTTATGAGAGCAAACTCGTATTCTGTGTTTAAACAGGACACGATTTCTATTCTTCTCCCTAGGTATGATGTATCTTTCTTCTACAGCTACTCCTCTACTCCTCCGCCTCCTCCAACCCAACCTCCAAACTCAACTCCTCAATCAAATTCGCCATCCTGATACTCCCCTCATTCCTCGGCCCCTCATGAATCAAAACCCCCTCTTCCGCGCGATACGTCCACTTCAAGCTCTCCCACAACTTCCCCGCCTCCTTATAAGCCATCGCAGCCCACATCCAGGCATCCACAATATGCGAATCCAATCTCTCCTGCTCGTACAAATCAACGAGCAGTTCGGTGATTCTAGTTTTATCCTCGTCTTTGGCGATTTTCTCGCCTTTTTTGTTCTTCTCTCCTAGGAGCACTTTTACGAGTTGGTTGATGGCTGCGATGCGGCCGTCTGAGGCGTCGGTGTAGGCGGGGGGTTGGGTGCAGAGCGTGCAGGTGCATTTGAAGCCCCAGGAGAGTTCGATTGCTGCTTGTCGGTCTTCTCGGGATTGGAGGGGGTCGATGTCTGGGGTTGGAGAGTGTGGTTAGCGTTGAGAACCATCGAGGGACAGGGAGACAACTTACAAGTAATGGTTACTTCCTCGCCAGCATTGATGGTTCGAGCAGCTTGAGTATAATGGATCAAAGTTTGCGGGTCGAAGTAGTACATGGCACTATCAAGAACAGCACGGTCAGCCTTGTCCACCAGTCTTCATATCTGTCTTGAACTTACTTTGGCCTGCAATCATGGTTCATCCTCTATCTCCAGTCAGTCTCCATTCCCTCACCCCATCAATCGAAAGGAAAAACTCACAGCAGTCTCCGGAATAATAATACTATGTTCCTCCCCGCCAAAAGTCTCCCCAAAGGTATTGACATTCAACTTCCCAATAACCTGATTCTTCGTCCCCTTCTGTCCAATCATAGCATGGAAATTCTCCCTTGCCTCTCTTGGTAATTGCTCGACGCCCGTCTCCATCAAATTCGTCCTCAACCCATATTCCTTGCTCCTCCTCGTCAAAAAAACATCATTGTGGAAAATCCCAATAACTCCATGAGCGAATAAGCGTTCACCTCGATAGATCGTTCGATTGGCGATGACGCCCATTCCTTTGCCTACTACGTATTTGATTTCGAAAGGGGGTGGGAGATCTTGGTGTAATCTTGGTCCATTTTCCAGACCAAAAGCAGGGAGGGCACCGATTTCAGCGGCGATATGGGGTTTGGTTGCTACAGATATTCCTCGACCGCCTAAGAATTTCTGGGATGTAAACACACAAAATGAATCTTGGATCTTCGAGTCCTGCGTGACGTTCTCGGTACTCTCTGTTGAATTCGGCGTACGTGTACAAAGTGGTGTTTCTGTCCAGAGTTTTCCTTTTCCAGCTGTCCATTCGATGAGTTCGGGGGAGGGCTTGGGACATGATTGTTGGAAATGTTGGAAGGGGTCAAATTTCCGATGGCCGGGGAGGACGAGGGTTGTGGGATTGTGAGAGCCGTGTATGTGAGAGTGACTGTTGTTGGTGTAGTGTTCGTGGGTGTGCTGTTCTGTGTCTAGGTGGATGTGTTTGTGGTCGAGATATGAATGACCTGGTGTTCCGAGTTCCACTTGACTTGCTTGGGCTATTCCTGCTACCAAACCCAGGACCTCGAGTGAGATGAGCACCATTTTGAATTCTGTCCTCGTCAAATTCGCAAATTTCTAGTTGTGCTGTTCTTTCGTCCAAGCTCGTTTCGTTCTCTCGTTCCTCACTGTCCCAATCCTTTGCGCAATTAATTCTCTTCTCAGGTGTTCGTTCACTTGAAGCTCTCTCAATTTTTCAAAAATAAATTAAAAAGTCTTCATCCAAAATAAAACAGAAATATACAAAATAATGTTCAATAAAAATGGACACGATACCCGAGCTTAAGCTTAAAATCCCCCAACCTCTCACACCTTCCCAATCGCCCAGCGTTTCAAACGCACTGTCCCCCTTCCCCGTGGGTAAACACCATCAGCACCCATTTTGCGACACCAGACGATTCAGATCTTCGTCGGATGGTTGAAATAAACTTCTAGGTCCTCTTTCGATCTGCTTGATCTTCCGGGTCGTTGTGGTTTTCTGGCATTCAAGTGGGTTGGTGGGGTGGCTGATGCGTGGGGCGTTTCGTATTTTAGGGGATTGACCTGACCTGGTGTGGATACGAGTCCGAGGGTCTTTTTTTGTTTCTTTGAGTGCGCTTGGAGTTTACGATTCGAATCGTCTGTTTGTTGTTTCTCTTTTTGGTGTCGTCTTCCAAACATAGGTAAGGGTCTGTTTGATAGATGTCCTGAATAGTAACCTCGTATAAGTTAGGGCATATTATTAATTGTTTCTTAATATGTTAAGTGATCGTTTGGCTCGTAGTATACATCCTGGTTTATACCCTTATACACATTCTTAGTAAGTAGCACTTGGTACTGAAATCGGTGTCTTAATAGTAGTAAGAAAATATATATATATATATATATAAACTTACAAAGATTTACACTCTTAGAGGTCTAAATCTTTTTTTGGTAGTATATATCCTATTTATATATATATATATACTAAGATATACAAGTTTAAATATGGGCTTTACACTACTTCTAAATATATATATTACCTCATGATTTTTGGTGGTGCATATCCTAGATATGCACGAGCTAAACAGGCCCTAAGGTTAGACGAAGTAGACAAAATAAGTGGCACCATCACTTCAATCTATAAGAAGTACCAACGTCTAAAACTCGACGCAAACTAGAGAAACACTATAAAGACCTAAGGGAAAGGTAAGTTAATACTTTGCGCATGTGTTCATATTTTTGTTATACTTTTACGATCATTTGTTGCTGTTTTATTACGTAGCGTTCTCAGTACGGTCGCAAATTGTGGTGCCAACTTTTTTGTCTACCGGGAGCCTGTTGACCAACAACAAGAACTTTGTAAAACTGGGGCTAACATTAAGTAGGATTAGGAGAATGTATCCAAGTTTCTTTCGCATTTTTGCGATTGAATCTAGAGCATTATTTGAGCATGGGTACAAAAATCGCTCCGAGGTACGGAGTCGGAGTAGTACAATTTTCTTACTAGCCCCCATACCATTCAAGAAGTCTTTCACATTGAGATCGAGTTTCTGGATCTCGAGAGGATTGTTTCAAAGGAGTCTGTTTATTTCCTCTAAGCGAATCGATTTATCAGGAAATATTTTGAGCTCCCGACTAATTCATCCCAAGCAACTGGCAGCCAATCCAGACTATCATAAAAGTGACTTCTTCGCGCACCCCCCAGCTTTCCCATCCTTCTCCAACTGCACTCTCATTACCGCCATAAGTCCCATTGGAACCAACCCCTCATCCCCCAATCCCTTCTTCACATCCGTTGCTCTTCCGCTCGATCCAGCGTTGAAATCGCCTTTCCTATAACAAACAGACAGGGGAGAAAATTCCGCCGGAGCTCTAGTTCTCATAACTACTCCTTCTTCATTGTTACCGCTCCACTGTCTCCAACTCACATCCTCGATTTGGCGCTGAGACATACCAGAGGTGTTGTATACCTTCATGAAGGGTTGGTAATGACAATTTTTTTGGAAGAGGCGGAAGGCTGGGATTAGGAGGTTCAGCTCTGGGAGTGTGAGATGGGGATTGGCTTTTGTGGGTTGGTTCCAGGTGCCGTTGCGCAGGAGGTTGGAGGTCGCGTCGGTTAGGATGGCGGAATTCTCAAGGGTTTGACGGTGTTGTCGTTGGGGGGTGGAGGGCGAGAGGTCAAGCATTCTCCAAGCGTGGTGGTGGAGATCGAAGTCTATGGCGAGAGAATGGGTGTTGGTTGTTCCCGTCATTCTGTGGAAGGAGTAGAAGTTGTCTGTTTGGTGTTTGCTAATGTCGACCGGGGTGCTGAGGTTGAAGGCATTAGTTCCTGGAGGTTCGAAGGATTCGTCTCCGAGACGGGGGTCGTAGAGTTGGATTGTGTTGGTCGTCTCGACGTCTTTCGTGGTTGGTTAGTTTACTTGTGGGTTTTGAAGTGTGAGAGTAAGAAGGGAAACTCACAAGAGTTTTTTCCTGCGCCTACGGTTCTGTCGAGGGAAACCATGGCATCGAACCCATCGCAGCCATGCTCGAACTGTTTGTTCCACGTTACCATTGGAAGAGCAACTTGTCTACATCAAGAAACGTCAGTAATCTCAGGCTACCCCAGAGTGAAGAAGAGAAGATGGGGGCACCAACAGAATAATATAACACGCAAAGCTGCCAAGAACGAAGAGAAACAACAACGTCCTTATCAAAAATAGCTTCCCGGATTTGCCCGTCAAAGCAAACGCTTTCATGGCAATTGTATTCGCCTCACACGCAAACGCAAGCCCAGATATCGCAGCCGGAAAGACAACCAAAGGGATTCCAACAATAAGTGACGCCCAGAACTCCCCATTGACTGCTACCTCGTCCTCAGTATATTCCTGGTGTTGCAATGGTTTCGACACTCGCTCGTTTCTTTTCACCGCCCAAAGAGCTCCAAGACCGTTGAGGAAAGCGACGAACAAGAGGTACGTCAATAACTTGCTGACGCTGCCAGCAGGAACATCCTCCTTCCATCGTCGAGCAAACCGTTGGTAACAATTAGGGTTCTCAACCCGCCTAACACTTACTTCCGGATTGGGATCTGGTGCTTGCCCATCAAAATCCCGAGCAGAAGCAACACCAGCAATCCTATAAGGTCTCGGTTCTCTTGGCAGAACACCAACAACAACAGGCATTTTATCCAACCCCCCAACCTCCCTGGCCTCGACAGCAAAATTCTTACACCCCACTGTACACCTAACCTCATCGCAAATCCCCGGGTGGCAGATTCTCTCACACATCTGATCACAGGTTCTCTCCCGACAACTCCTCAATCTCTCGCATACTTCACCGCAGGAATTCCCATTTTGGAGGCCGTTTGGTCGGAACAAGGAGTGTTTATCGGATTTTCTGCACCAGCATTTTGCAAAGAATCCGGGATCTGAATGCAGCGATTTACAGGCTGGACAGGGCCAGGCAAAACGGCCGCTACGAGTGGCCCACCTGAAGATACAATCGTGATGGAAGATGTTGTGGCAGTCTTGACAGGACCAGATTCCGGAGTAGTTATTAAGATTCTCGGAGCAGACTGCGCATTCGTGACTGTGTGCGAAATTAGTATGGGGGGAAATAGGGAGGAAGAGGGATGGGAACTTACACCCCGTTATCGAGATCGGCGGTGATCTGGGCACGTCTTTCTTCTGTTTTTTGTGAGTATTCATCCCACCCGAAGAAGCTCGAAAGGGCGTGTGAAGACTTACCAGATGCTGCCGCGGAGGCTTGAGAGGTTCTACCAGATGAACGATAGATTCGTAGTGGCTGGAGAGGGATCATAGTCCCAATTGAGTGGTTATCCATGATGGGAAGTGTTGGTTGTCAAAATTTCAATGCTTTTGCATTGGACATAAAATCGGGCGGATCTGGCTACGGGGAAACCCTTTCTATTTAAGTACCGAGATAGAAATTCGAGGTGAAAGAGGAATTGAATCTAGGTGCGAAGAAACGACCAACGCTTCCCTACTAAGATGATTTAGTCCCAAGTGGTGGGTCCTAGGAGTTTTTTTCCTAGATAATGATTGCAGATGACACTTCGAGATAAAAAAAACAAACGAAGTTCGGGAATTTGAAATTTGGAATTTGGAAATACACGCACAAAATAAACAATTATCTTAAACTTAGCTTTGTATATCTAAGGAAAATCTCCAAATCTCCCCATCAACTTCAATCCTCCCCAATTTTCTACTTGGAGATAACACAACTGCCGAACCCCCGGCACTTTGAAAGACGAAAACTAATCCAGCGGCTGTCGCTTAGTGGTACAACTAATCTTTAGCTCAAGAAATCCGCGGTGTTCTTCGTATGCTCTGGAATAACATCATCATAGAGCACTTTCCCACTAACAAATGTCATCATAGCTGCTTAGGCATTTTGCATGGCACTTTTGTTCATCTGCGAAACATCGAAGTGAATATCATAATCAAGCTTTCCCGAATATGTAACCGTATGTTGAAAGGATGCTGTAATTTTCGTTTGCTGACAAGGAATTTGGGGTAGAAAACGTCTAAAAACAACGATGGAGGAATTTCAGGTCCGCTGGATGATGGCACGGAAGCTGTTGAATACAAGTCAGGAGTTCTGAATTTCTCCGCCTCCCTATTTCTTAAAAGAGCGAGATTTGAAGGAAGGCAGAAGAAATTTTGAGTTGCATCACTAAAACAAGGCGAAAAACTCCAACAGCTCAATAGCGTCATGGTTCAGACTGGAGCGAATGACTTAACCGAGGAAACCGATTAGTTAAACACCTGCAACGAATGGTTGCACCGATACACAGGTCATGTGCCATCGTGGTCTGAGCGCGTCAAGGACCTCCACAAGCGCGTCTTGCAGCCTTATTTGGTGCTGTTGCCTAAACCTAATTGCAATTAAATCATCAGCCTTTTCACTACTAAAACGCTCCATCCCCGGCTCAACAAACTCAGATTCACACACCCATTGCCACCACGCAACCATCTTTGCTACAAACCTCGATTGCTGAGCATAAAAGAACACAATCCCGATGCCAAAATCACCAAAGAAGAAGAAGGTTCGGAACTCACCCATCATGAGAAACCCTCCGCTTCCATGTCGAGTCCTGAGAAGTCAGACGGAGAATCAAGATGGCAAGTCTCGAGAAGAAACTGAGGATCAATTGATTTCAGGGCCGGCAGTTTCATTTGAGGAATTCGAGGCGTTGAAAGCGAAATGTGTAAGTGATCCAACTTCATGCTTGTAATTCATGAAGACGAAGACTGACATGGAAGCAGCGAGACCTCGAAGCGCAAAACCAATTACTTCACGAGCAAACCCAAATCTACGAGACCGACTCGGAGACTCTCTCGCCTGGCACTTTGACACCTGATAGTACTGCCTCGGAACAAGGACACTTGATGGAGGTTGAAGAACAAGAACTCCAACAAAAATACCACCAACTCAAGGAAGAGATCTCCGGATTGAAAGGGCAGAGGGAAACACTCCAACACCAGTACGATATTCTTTCCACCGGAATTTCAGAGATTGAGCAGGAGAGGAATGAGTTGCGGGAGGAAAATGAGAGATTGGCTGGGGAGAGCGAAGAAGCTGAAGGCGGGGATAATACAGATTGGGAACAGGAATATCACGATTTGGAGTATAAGACTTACAGATTGGAGGGAGAGCTGGAAGAAGTTCGTCGGGAGAACCGCGATTTAGAGTACAGCAAGGACGAGTTGGAGGGAGAGATTGAGGGCTTGCGAGAGGAGTACCGACAATTGGAATACAGGACGGAGGAATTAGAGGGGGAGGTCGATAGTTTGCAGGAGGATAACCGACAAACGGAATACCGGACCGAGGAATTAGAGAGTGAGGTGGAGGACCTCCAAGGGGAGATTCGCCGATCCGAATATAGAATCGAAGAGTTGGAGGACGAAGAAAGGAACTACGATAGACTCGAAGAGGAATTCAATGAGCTTCAGAGGGATTATAAGAAGTTGGACCGACAAAATGATCAGGTTATTGAAGAAAAAGAAGAACTTCAGAGGGAATATGACGAGTTGGACCGACAAAATGATCAGGTTATTGAAGAAAAAGAAGAACTTGAGAGACAATACGACGAGTTGGAGGATGAAGAAAGGAACTACGATAGTCTCGAAGCGGAATTCAATGAGCTTCAGAGGGAATATGAGGAGTTGGACCGACAAAATGATCAGGTTATTGAAGAAAAAGAAGAACTTGAGAGACAATACGACGAGTTGGACCGACAAAATGATCAGGTTATTGAAGAAAAAGAAGAACTTCAGAGGGAATATGAGGAGTTGGACCGACAAAATGATCAGGTTATTGAAGAAAGAGATGAGCTTGAGCGACAAGTTGAAGCTCTCGAGCAGGGGCAGGATTATTAAGTGGGGGATGGCTGGCTAGGAGGATTATGTACTGAAAAGAATTAAATAAGGACAAATGTGAGCTAAACAATGCAGAAAATACAATCGCCTTGTGGTTTTGTTCATATTTCAGTGTTGTAAAGTCTTGATATGAATACCTGCGGGGAAAGAGGAAGACGTTCACAGATGTGAAGTACCTAAGTTTCCTTTCATCTGAGTGACGAAGAATATACCCCTCCATCCAGGTTAACGACCGAAAAAGTGGAAGATTAATCCGTTGATGGAGCCGACCCATGCGAAGAAATTTGAGTTAAATTCTCGGTGAGTGTTGCTATCTGAAACTCACATTGACCCGTGCAAGTTTTTGACCCTAGGCATCAAGAGAGACAGAGGGTGAGATTGCATGCGTAATTTCTGGTATGATAGTCGTTTTGGCGTACGTTAGATTGTCGAGCGCCCACCTTTTCTAAAGTTTATTTTATTTGTGTCTGTAATTGTTTTATATTCATGTTTCTCTCCATCGGGGTTAAGGAGTGATCTTAAAGTATTGTCCTTTGAATGCTGTGGTTTTTTGGATACCTATTTGCTTCAAGAAGGGAGACATACGTTGGGATTTGTTTATATGGATTTATAATAATAGTAGGGGCAATGAAATGCCAATGTTATTTGTGGACAGTTGTTGGGTGGCTGAACCTGGTGAGATATATTGAGAAACTTTCAGACAAGTATTTCAAGAGAGCAAACATAAACCTTGATCGTGGGATCTTAGATAGAGCGAGAGCAAGAAAAGCCATCCCTTGTTGCGTGGCTTGGTGGAGGGTGTACCTCGCCGTTTTTGACCAACTACAATATCTCCGCATTTTGGCTTAGCGGTTTGTATTCGTGCGTTCCTGCGGTTTTTTCCCCTTGCTGTGTCTGAAAGCTGAGCTGTTGTTCCCTTAAGACTTACGGGTGTGAAGTTTAGATCTTGGCCGGGGTTGTTTATATTGGTAGGAGTTTACTGAGATTGTTGCGGATATTATTTGTGACGTCTGTTCCCAAAAGGTAATCTATTCTGGCTTTCTTCGGGGTACACATTTTTAATAGGTATTTTACCAGGCGGGCTTTGACTGATCACATCGACTATTTGGGATGGCCTCGGAGAACCAGAGAAGAGGGATGGATTGTCCTGGCCTTCAAATTATTTGTGCTGATTGAGGAGGAAGATTGGGACTCATACTGATTGATAGCACTTCATGATATAGCTAATTTAAGAAAGAAGATACTATACGTCATGAATCTGTAGGGGGTTTTTTGGTGCTGTTGCTGTTGCTGTTGCTGTGGAGTGGATAAAAATATCAGGGAAGTGAAATTGATAGAGTCAGACTTGGGCGGCGATACGATAGTTATCGGATTATTGCGATATATATCGTAGGATAAATATCGTAAATTCCGATACGATGAAATATCGTCAAAAAAGTGACGATAATCGATTAAATATCGGGGTTTTAGCGCTAGTGCCTTTATAATTACAGTACTAAATAGACATCACATGACTTATATCTTCTATTAAAAATATGCTTTATTGTATTAAAAAGTTATTATATGGTTCTCTGACGTAGACTTATAAATAATTAGAACTTACTTTTAAAGTCATGTGACTTTATCTTTATGCTTAGACTAAGTATTCTATTGGCTCTCAGCCGGAAGAACTATTATTCTCCGGATTAACCATTTTCCGCCGATAATCGATATATTATCGGTTATTCTTATGAATATCGTAGACCCCTCCGATATGTCACCGGTAATATCGCCGCCCAAGTCTGGATAGAGTCAACTTTGAAGCTTGAGGGAGACAAGATCGCTTCACCTTCACAGTGCTCTTCTTATTGGTTCAGGGGTGACTTTATTGAAAACCTTGGGCCTAGCCCCTGCGACTTTATCTTTTATTGAACTTGTGTAGAACCATAACAACCTTACTCCTTAACCCTTGACCCTTGACCTTTGGCGAGGACACTATGTAAGGAATGACCAATATTCCACGTACAACAGTAGATAATAACCATCCAGGATTTCAACTTAGCACCCACAAAGCTATAGGTCGTCAATGGTGAGGTACTTATGGCGAGGTTTAACGACCTGGTAGTCATGGAGAAGTTAGAAAAGTGCCGAGTGCAGATTTTAGTACAATCACTGTTACAATATAAGCATAGTCTACGTATAAAGCTTTGGGTTCAAACACTCTAGCCGGGTCGTGAAACTGGTGGCTAATTTAGCCGATTAAGTGAGAATCAACGAAGGCCTTAATCAATAACTTATAGACATCCAGTTTACATTGGATCAGATACTACATAAGAGAAACAATGTCATTTCCGATCCCACTAGACAAAACACAGCTCTAGTCGCTTAAAAGTGAATCAAATAACGTAAGTTGAAGATGAAAATTTTCTAGCCTTAGTATTAGAACAGATACTACTCAATAGAAACCAGTGTTTTAGGTTTCCCCGTCTAATCTATTATCCTATTCTGCCTCGACGCTTCTTCTCTCTTCTGCCTCTAGTTAAAGGCTATCCCGCCTTCTCCTATTCTTAAATTCTAGTTTTCCTAGCTACTTCTATTCTATAGTACTTACTTATCTTTCCTTACTAAATAGAGAGGCTAGAATAGGAAGAGTTAGGCTAGTTAATTTCGCTTAAAGCCTGGAAGGCGGGTAGAAAAGAGAGTCTAGGTCTCTAATCTCGCTTAATATTTAGAAGGTAGGTAGAAAAGAGGGTCTAGGTCTCTAATCTCGCTTAATATTCAGAAAGCGAGTAGAAAAGAGGGTCTAGGTCCTAATTAGAGGGTTGCCTTTCTAATCCTACTCTAGCCTAGCCTTCTTTTTTTATCTGTCTAGCTACTTCTATTCTATTTTTAGAACTTTCCTAGCCACTTCTATCCTAGTTAGAGTACCTAGTCTACTAAACTTAGCCTAGCCTTAATTCTAATCTAGCCTAGCCTCTTTTATCCTTACCTAGATAAGTAGTCTATTCTATTCTAAGTACTAGGCTAACTAAGGCGGGGAAAGCCAAAACACTAATAGAAACAGGGATCTCACCGTATAAGAAGTAGTCCTCTAATAAAACATAGAAAAAATACAGACAGAAATTAGCAGCTTCGTGCCTTTCCTAGCTAGGTTCAAGGATTTAATTCAATAGAAGTAGCCTACTCGCTACTATTTATCACGATATATATAATTAAATACTATACTAGTTAAGTAGCTCTTAGATAATCTCGAGGTCTCTAACGAACTTGATATTCTCTAGAAGGTTTTCCTTAATCTAGTATACTTTATTCACTATTTTATAGATTAACTAATAAGATTACGATATTAGTTAATAGATTTAGACTTTATAGATAAAACTTTATATCTACTAATAGCCTGTTTTGTCGCCTTTCGATCTAATAATACCTAACTAACTTTCTCTCTTAGAGTCTTTCCTCTTTCTCTCTCTAAAAGAGAGCTTTTTTAGTCTCCTTTCTAATTATTTATCTAGCTATATAAGAAGCCTTCTCTCTCTCATTTCTTACTCTTCTAACTTTATTCTAGGTAAAATAAGAAGACTTCCGCTATTCTATCTAGTATAAGTACGTTATCTACTCCTTCTCTAAAGAAACTAAAGAGAAGTAAGCGTAAGAGAGCAACTACTAAGGAGTTTATTAAGCTAGATATTACTAAATTAAGAGCATTTTAAGAAGATCTGAATAAGTAATTTAGCTAGATCTTCGCTTTTAAAGAGAACTAGATCTAATCTAGCTAATCAGGCAAGAGAAGAGAGAATATATAAGAGAGGTAAAAAGGCTAGAAAAGGCTAGGTTTAGGCTAAATAATATATATAGATCTGAGAACAGCTTTGTTTTAAGCGTTGTTAAACAAGGTGTTTTATCTATAAAGTCTGAATTTATTAACCAATCCTACGATGTTAACCAATATCGTCATCTTAATGATCAATCTATAAAATAGTGAATAAAGCATACTATATCGCTGGAATTATAAATGTATGGAAGCACTGGCGAAGGGAAGATAGACTGAAGCGTACAGAACGAGAACTCTAGAATGTCGCGTTCAATAGAAACGCGTCTTGGCTGACTAAAGGGAAAAAGTAAACAAAGCTTCTTCAGTTGTGACTAGCTGAGAACCAGCACCTGAAGAACCACTCTCAGGTGACCACAATGTGAGTTTGAAAGTGCCGCCACTGCTTTGTCCTCCCTTGTGGGGGAACACGTGAATATTAAATGTTGGCGAGAATAGTCCATGTTCACGGGGGAATCGATCACTATAAGTTTAAATCAAGATTTAACGAGTCGTAAGAGTTCTTGGGGGACTGTCTTGGCAACCTCTCACTGATCCGCGTTTTGTAGTAAGAAAAGGAACAAAGATCGTAACCCAATCTGCCTTGAAACTCCATCCCCCCACCCCCTTCCTCTCTCTCTCGATCATGTGATTTTCGATATAAAACTTCCATCCTCAATGCGTCGTCTCCGCGTGGTAGAGGGTCGCAGGAAAGCAAGCCAACGAATTAGAGGTACATCGGCAATTTCATTGCATTTAGACAATGGCCCAATGGAGTTGTGAAAAGTTTCCCCTCCCAATGCAACTCCCAAAATCCCCACTCAAGTATCTTTGACTTTCTTGATGTGATATCATCTCCAAAAGTAGTGGCGTACTCACTTTTCCATCTGCTAAAAAAGGGACACGATATCGAGAAACAATCAGCTGGAAACACCATTCATCTTTCGGAATCAGAAAGAGTCTAACAGCAACGCCGATTCAAAGACTCAAAGCAAACAACCAGTCACAAAGACCAATTCCCAAAAGACTTCTTCACAACGATTGCAAACCCCAAAACGCCGAGACCATCAAGCCAGAGATCTGAGTCGAAAAGAGTGAGATATCTTGTCAATCCAAGTGATTGTTCAGAGTAAAGAAAAAAGAAAGATGAATAGAAGAACAAAGTCACAACTCGATCACAAAAAGCTATGTCTGAGTCTGACAAGCAACCCATCAAGCAAGTTTGATATTCAAACTCATAGTATCAAGAAATATTGTCACCACTCGGCATGTCCTACATAAACCCAGAAGTACACCTCCACGGATGAATCTGATACTCATTAGACTCAACTTAAACCCTGCGTCTGCCAAAGAAAACAAAATCGCGAATAAAAGAAGTAGAAAAATAAATCCTCGGTTCCACACGAACACCACCATTGACAATGAGTTCCCAAAGCACAATCTGGAATGAAAATATCCACCAAACCCTCATAAAACTCAGTCGTAAGCAGTATCTCTGTCCAAAAGCCTTAACACTCGCTAAAAAAGCTATTGCACAGAAAAATTGCCATTCAAAGTGGCAGTTTACATACTTGCCATTCCCACCATCGTGTTCTACAGTAAGTTAACGCCTCTTCTTTTCGTATTTGACCTCACATAATAATAACTTCACAGCTATCGCGCTCTCAGGCTGCGTTTCAGAATCCCCCGGAATACCAAACGTCTACCTCGCCAATCTCCAGGAAAAAGGAACTGCTGGCGATATCCGGATAGGATTCTTCGGTAAGCATTTGCCCCCTCGCTCAATCCAAAGAACAAATTCCAGAGAGAAGAAAAGAGCTATACTAACAGAAAGATACCAGGACTATGTCACCGCCCAACAAGCAACTCAACCTTCACCTGCGCCCCTTCTACCCTCGGTGACCCGGAAGACATAGCCAAAGACCTCCACGCACCCAATTCGTCCTCAATCTCCAAAGCGCTCGCCCTCCAACAGAAGATCCTCGCCAGTCCCCTCGTCTGCTCCGCCTTCCTCTTCCTCCTCAGTACCCTCTTCACGGCTTTCGACAGGTACCAGAAACAAGCCATCAAAAAACCTTCCCCAGAATCCAAGGGTAATGGTGTACAACCATGGTGGCCTCGCATTGTAGCATTGGTTTGTTGTTGGGTATCTATATTATTGATTTTCGGAGCGGCATTTTCGATGACGCAGACGTTGAAGGCCATTCAGTATGTTTCGGATCAGGAGATCAAAGCGGGGACTACTATGATGGCTTTTCACTGGGTTATTTTTGTCCTGGGACTCGTGTTTTCGGGGGGTTTGAATGTGATTTTTGTTTATGAGAGGATGGGGGGAGGTAGTGGTGGGGGAAGTGGCAGGGTGCAGAGTTATGGAAATTCGGAGGCCCGGCCAATGAGCCCGCAAATGGAGCGTGATGATAATGCCTAACTACTAGCTTAGGCCTGAACCTAACCTGAGGGGAGCGGTGGGGATGAGGGACTTTATTGAGGTTTTGTAAGAACTTATTTTGACGACAAGCGAATGTTTTAGACATGGACTTCAGAGAAATAACACAGATGTAGTGAGAACAACGAAATTTATTAGATGCAGGGTGCTTCTGTCCCGCACTCACAGGATAGCAGTTAGGTAAAGGAAATAATGTAACCTACTGGATGTCCGCCAACTCACCCAAGTCCACCGCCGGCGCGGGCACTCCCACGATGTTATGATAATACCCGGCAATATCATACATCCCAAGAGCAGTGAGAATCTCCCCCATATTCAAAACAGCCGGACCAGAAGCCTCCGGAAGTTCCAAATGGCGGTGCAAAAACCGAAGGAGAGACTCCTCTTCAACCTCATCAGAGAACTCTAGAACGCCAACACAGAAACGGATCCAGTTCAGTACACGTTCTGGGTCGACTGTTCCCTCATGCTGCCGAAACTCGACAGTTCGCTTGGACAAAGGGACACCGAGGAGTCCACTTGTCGCGTTAAAGAGGTTCTTGATATTGTAGGCCATTTTCGCGTCGGAACGCTCCGTCGACATCTTAAACCCCGCTAACTTTTGAAGTTCTTGAGCGTTAGCTTGGAAAAGGCGATTGACAGCAGTGGTTAGATACTCTCTTTCGAGCGCGGACTTTCTCGGCACTGAGTCTGACTCTGCGGGCACGCGTACACCGGGAATGTTACGCAGGGCAGACCAGTCGCGTAGGGTTGGACCGTACTGGTAGAATCCTTCTTTCGTACTTTGAAAGGCCAACGGGTGGATCTTTTGAATCTGAGGCTCGAAAGTGAAAATCGTAGCCAAGAACTTTCGTTGCGCGCGAAGATCAAACCCCTTCATTGACCGACCTACATGGACATGCAAGGCGCAAGACCAGTTGAGCTGAACGCGAAAGTTGGAGCTAAGAATACCACATACTTGAGCGACGGCTGCCAGAGACGTCTCATTGAAGTATAGAGCGGGAGAACATACCTCTATCCTGTGGTAATGGTAAACGTCTCTGGGGTCATCATCCGGCAAAGAAGGATATTCGAGAGTAGAATCAGTTGTAACGACCCAAGATTCAGGATCGTCGACCTTCCACGGCTTACGTGCTTTCGTGTCGACACAGTCTTCAGCAGGAACTCCCGCTTTCAAAAATACCTCTACGATGTGTTCAAGTAAATAGGGGCTTACCTTTCTACTCGAGGGGTCGCCAACGAGACCACGGACAGAGCGTGGGTCATTGGGGTTCGGATCCTCATATTCATCCTCGAGCCCTGCAATCAAGAATTCTAGTTCAACGCCAAAGGTAAGGCATTCACGACGAACTTCAGATACATTATCTAAGAGTTGAGAGTCGTTTTCGCTCAATTCAAACGTTTGGTAGTCGTTCATTCTCAAAATTGGTACTAACGGTAGTGAAAAGTAAGTATAGTAAGTTGTAGTTTGTGTGATTGTGGGGTATTTTGGATTGAAATTGAAGAGACATGAAACCTCACTTGAACTTGTTTATATAGTGCAATACAAAGAATCTACAATGGCTTTATGTTATCTTATAGCTCTTTATTTGTCAAAGAAATCAGTATTGCACTTGTACTTTTGTCCTTTGCTTCAACAAAGAGAGCATGTATTGTTCAATATTCTATTCATGAGTTGACAAAGAATCCCCACTGGGAATCCCCACTGGGGGATGCTAGAGCACATTGTGAGATTGAGCTGTCCATGGAATGACAGCATCCTCCTATACTACACAAAGACTCGTGACATGTGAAAGTTCCCAGAGATTGGTGGCGCCTAGGGCTGGTTAGGCAAATATGCCAGCTCATGTGAAGTATTCTGCTTGGGGATTAGAATAAGGCAAAAGAAAATCAGATAGAGGCTTACAGTAGTCCCTCGGGGCTTGAATTGGAGCAAGCTTGTGAATTTTAGCAACTGTGGCTCAAATATGAATTCTTGCCGGCCGTAGACCATCCACCAAAACGTTGCATTCTAGTCTTGCCATACATGATGAATCAGGTCATCAATATATTCAACCCAATATATTCAACCAGCAAGCCATCAAAAGGAACCTCGTGTGCCCACGCATCGTCCTGCGGGTCGGGGCACGACTCGGTGTCGGAAGTTGAAATAATTACTCTCAAAACCCCATTCCATCCCACGCGAGGGAATGAAAGCGGAGATGGATTCACTTCCGACGGATCGTCCTCGAAGGGAAATGGAGGAATGTAGTCGAGTCTACGATAAGCTCCCACGTCGGGTATTTGGGTTTCCTTCGTATAACAGATGCCATCCCCTCCAGGTAGGTTGTCGAAGCTGGAATGAAAAGTTTGGTACTGATGTTTCTGTCGCGAGTCGTCCCAAACCGGATCGTATTGAATGGGTTGTATGAAAGTGACCTTGTCGTAGCAACCGATTACCAATTGCCCTGCGAAAAGCAAATTTTGCCAATCTTGGAAATCGACACCGGTATGTACATCTAACTCTTTCATGGCGACAAACTCCGTATGTAGGTCGACAAGCTTGTTTATGTCTTTTTTGTATACGGCGATTCTGGCACGCTTCATGAGGGCTATGGCGGTAGGCGAAATTTGCCATGTGTGGTAAGATTCCATGTAAGTATTGGCATACGTGAGAGCGAATGCATTCTCGCCGTACAAGATGGGCATCCCTTCATGGTAAGTCAACTTGCTACACCCAAGAATAGCGGGGTAGATCCAGTGTTTTTGCCATTCCAACTTCCTTTCCATTTCGCCAGACATGCCGTCATTGTAACCTCCATCTCCATCTCTTGTTACATCTTCATCAAAAGCGTAATCGACGTGTCGATTATCAAGCATCATACGTTTGCATGAGATGCATATACAGTAACGGATTCCCGACTCGGAAGTAATGAGAAGCAGGCGGTAAATCTGGAGCCGGATTTCTGGTGGCAGTTCTTCAAATTTAAACTTGGTAGGAAGGTTTTCGCGACTATTGCGGTGACGCTTATGTAGCGCGCTGGGCGCAGGCGTTCGTGGAATTGGAAGGAAAGGAGGGGGATAGATGTGCGAGGATTGTTTGGAGATGGCGAGAAGGCCTGCATCGTTGCAGAGAGTTGTTTGTATGAGCGGATCGAGTCGAGAGCATGGAGGGGTGTGATTTACGCAGTGGAGATGATGGAGGTGAGGGTTGGGAGGATTAGGGGTGGGCGTCGCGAGTTCCATGATGTTGACCATGAGGTGGTGACACAAATCCGTATGCTTAAAGTTGAGGAGGACGTGGACGTGTCGGCTCGCGGGGACTCAGAGCGTCCACACGTGATCACCGCTATTCTACCTTTCCAGCGCGATACTCCCATCTGGTTCGGTTCACCAGAAACTTTACGGGCCAATGTCCTTGGGCGATGCATTTCCCTTCCGCTAATCGTGATATAGTACTCCGGTACTGTCGCCATCATGGTTACCTATGGTCTTTCAAACTTCCGTCGGATTCGTCATCACACTCGAAAGCTGGCTGATTCTCCCGGGTAGTTTGTGTATTGGTACTAGTAGCATTCTCGAGAACACTTTCTACGGAAGAGACGATTTGGAAGTTAAAGGAAAGAAGAAAGGAGCAACAGATTCTCGAAAATCGTGATCCAGGGGGTTTGTTTCCCCTCAAATCTCCTCTACTCCAATGGATAAATAACATATCCAGATCGCGTCCTCTCGCAAACATGGCTCCGGGCATTTCCAACATCATGGCGGGTTCCTGGGCCATGTATGAGGATGCTTGTTCACAAGATGCAGGTACTGCAATTACTGAGAACTCAATTTTGAATGGGGTATCGGCTTCTGCGGATACCCCCTCCGGGGATTCCCTTTCATCGTGGTGGTGTTCTATTTCCACTCTACTTCAGCCTGTTCATCTAGTTCCGGTTCAATGTTCTTCCTTCCCCTCTTCCAAACAAAGTTTGGTATGGTGGGGACGATATTACCAGCCGAGGATAAAGTCAACGAACATGACTTTATTTTCTGGGAGCTTGCTCGTTGATTTCTCTTTTTTGTTGTCGTTGATATTCCTGTGGAAACTTTTTCCAAGATGCAGTCTCAAATAAGTCAATTGGTTTTCCTCATTTGTATTCTCACGTTTTTAATTGGCATAGATGCTCGACATCCAAAGCATTCGAAAAGAAATAATAACAAATGGATTCCAACATGGGGGAGTATGCCGCAACTTACGGAGCCTGGAAATTTACCACCAGCACCATTTGTGAGCGTTCTCCTCCACTTAAATTATTTCCAGCTAATATTTCTAGAATGGGACAGGACAAGTCTTTTTCAATACCACGGTTCGGCAGACAATCCGAACATCAATTGGTGGATCACAAATTCGACTTCGGTTCTCCAATGCTTTCGGACCTGTTGATTTACCAATTACCGCTGTGACGGTGGCACTCTCTGGAAATGGGACTGCGGGGATAAATGCAATCCAAACGCATACTTTGAAGGATGTCAAGTTCAGCGGTAGTTCAAGTTATACAGTTCCTCAAGGTGCCCTTGTGGTTTCAGATCCAATTGATTTGCCTGTTGCAGCTCAGTCAATTCTGACTGTTACATTGTTTCTTGCGAGTGGGCAGCAGGGAAACTCAATTACATCGCATCCTGGAAGTAGGACCACGAGTTGGTTTGCTTTAGGAAACCAAGTTTCTGCTGCCTCGTTGGGAGGAGAATCCCTTAAGAGTGCTGCACATTGGTACCTCTCAAAACCCATATTTCCCCTTTCAGGTAGAATCTAACTCCATCCCCAGGTATTTCCTCTCCAACGTCGAAGTACTCGCCCCCCGCGACTCCAAAGCCTTCGTCATAGTCGGCGACAGCATAACAGATGGTCGCGGTTCCGAAACCGACAAGAACAATCGATGGCCCGACCTCCTCCTCAACCGACTCCAAAAGAACCCCGCAACCTCAAACATAGCAATCATAAATCAAGCCGCAGGCGGAAACCGCATTCTCAACGACGGCCTAGGACCCAATGCCCTCTCTCGTCTCGACCGAGATGTTCTTTCCCAAGCAGGTGTCGAATATGCGATGATTTTTGAGGGCGTAAATGATATTGGGACAGCGAACGTTGATTCGGCGAGTCAGAAAAGTATTGGGGATCGCATTATTGGGGGGTATGAACAGTTTGCGCGGAGGTTGGAGGCTTTCGAGATTACGCTTTTTGCGGCTACGATTACGCCATTTTCTGCGCCGGCGAATTTTACGGGGCAGCCTTATAGTGATCCCGAAAGGGAGAAGACGAGACAGAGGGTTAACAAATGGATTAGAGAGAGTAAGTTGTTTTCTCGTATTTTCATTTTTTTCTTTTTTCCCCCTTTCTTTACTTCTTTTCCGGGAATAATTCTGTTACTTCATCGGTTGCTCAAAATGAAATGAAAGAGACCAGACTAATTGGTTGAAGGTGACCTCTTTGATGAGGTGATAGATTTTGACAAGCTCATTAGCGACAAGAAAATTCCGTCGCAATTGAGCAGCGTGTACGATTCGGGGGACTATTTACATCCCAATGTTGTCGGGTATCAGAGATTGGCGGATGGCTTTCCTCTGGATGCTTTTTGAGCCGAAACAACAATGTATAATATGGGTCGATATGTTTCGTGCAACTGCGGTCAGTAAAACGAACCCTAAGCTTGAACATGTACTCCTTTCCTGAAAACCATCCCAACTCCAACTATCAGAAGCCTACACTTTTTTTCTTTGCCCCTGTTACGACTTGCGGCCCGACTATTGGCATCGCGGTATGTGTCAACCTAGTTTCTCCATTTCTCTTTGGTTGGAACCACATACCGCAATACTGATAAGCGCTGCGGGTTGTTATAAGAGTTGGCATCAACATCTCTCTTCAAACTTCCTCTACCACTAGAAACAAGACAGATCACGTGTTTTGATTGGTGCTTATGCCCTGCACCACTGCCTTGGTAGGGAGTAGTACCAACTCACGAACCTCGTTTAATTTTGATACGGTAATTGAAATAAGCTTCCGGTTGGTATCCGTGCCTTGTTTGACGGTGTGGTGGGCAAGTGCATAAGGCTATACATTTTTTACCATCCACTCACAACGGATGTAGAAACTTTTATGTTGGCACGAGAATACTTTACGTAATACTACGTATCGCGGTTTCCGAGCTGCAGATATATATACGTGATGGGGGACCCGAGGGTATTCTGGAGATGCTTTCTGTCTTTTCTTGTATTCAGGCAGTACACTATGTCGGCCAACTATATTCAGATGACCCCTCAAGAACCCCGCGGGGTGAGAGATTCCGTTTCTTCAGCTACTTACGATGCAGTCGGGAATTCATTACTCGAATCTCTCTCAAGATGACCCAGAACGACTGCTAGCTGAACATGACAACTTGGACGCCAGCCCTAAAGAACTTAGAAATTCTCTTTCTAATAGCCTTTTTGGGTTCTCTGTCGAAATCTTGGGAGTTTCTACCACTCTACTCTTCGCCGTATTTGGGGTCTTGGTATTGAAACACGATGGAGATGCAGCGGAAGATGGCTCGACGGCTATGACCCTGGTGTCTATTTCCAAATACGCGAGTGTTTTAATCTCGGTCTTCTAATGCACCGGCTAACGCAAACTCCAGGGCCCAACTACTTTCCCCATCGTATTCGCAGCAATTGTCGGCAGCGCAATGAAATCGATAGCCACTTTGTGAATACAATCGGGGTCATCAATTGGTGTACTAGAACAACTTTTAGGAAGTCGAACGATATCCGGAGCTTTCTTCACACAAATTCGACTTAGAGCTTTGAATTTCGTCGCTTTGGGGATTATTATCCTTTGGTGTCTTTCTCCACTACCTAGGAAGTCAAGCCTCGCTTCGTGTTATATATTTCACGCCAGAGTACCTCGGCAATGCGACCAACCTCGTAGCTATGAACACCTTTTTTGTGTACGTATATAGCAACGCGGGTAATATGGCTATGGGGGAATTGAGCGACGGAGCTCTATTCACTGCATCGTTAATCGCCGGCAGACTCCTTCAAAATCAAAATCAGGACCTCTTGAGAAATGTTCGTCTGCCGTCAATTGAAAACCTTCATCCCAATGGAACTTCCTGGATAGATATCAAAGACAAGCCAGTCGAATATGCATCTCTTATTGGGGTTCTCGTTGGAACGTTGGCCGTCAGAGGAAACACAACTTACTCACTTGTGAACTCTTACCTCTGGGTAACCTGTGATACTTACGAATTACGACCTGACGATGACTCCTTCCCCCTCAATTACACCTCAAACCCGCCACCGATTCCTTCTAACAAAACCTTTGGCTGGGTCTCCTCCAAAATCACTCTAACCCAGTTAGGCCTCATAATTCCCTGAAGATTCGACCCCAACGAGATACATGTGGATTCCTGACAATTTATCTTTGAAACTCGTAACTTGGGAAAAGACACTACATTCGTGCAACGTCATCTCTGTACTACCTTCGTCGAAGTGTCCTTCTCCTGTTCCCTTGGAAAATGTCAACCTCTAGCCATCTAACTATCCCCTAACCCCAATATCGGAAACAAAACAATTCTAGACCTCCTGACAGGACCTTTTCCTCGCTCTTCTGTTGGCGGTGGCTAAAACCTGTTAATCTCCTATATGTTGGATCCCTCTAACGCAGTCGATAGCTTAAACTACTCCTCCGTCTTCTTAATAGGCAAAGAAAAATTCGAACTCTGCATGGGATAAAT
Organism: Hymenoscyphus infarciens; assembly: GCA_001414345.1. Taxonomy (NCBI): domain Eukaryota; kingdom Fungi; phylum Ascomycota; class Leotiomycetes; order Helotiales; family Helotiaceae; genus Hymenoscyphus; species Hymenoscyphus infarciens. The sequence continues at coordinate 422,054 of LLCB01000006.1, read as the reverse complement.
TCTCAACACGGTTTTGATGCTAGGAATAGGAAAAAACCCCATCACCTCATCCATCGATACGTTCCTCTCCTCCCCCATCTGCGTCCCGCTTAGCACTAACAACGCGATGGTAACCATAAAACACGATATCGTCCGTTGTAACAGAGCTTGGCTTTCCATCTTCTTTTTTAGTATCCTTGAGTACTTGTTTAGTCGTTGGGATTGCGATGGTGCTTCAGTTATATACGCTGGCACCGGATGTATTAGGAAGTTTGAGTCTGGCGATGTTGGATCATGAGGAGGGGGATGGAAGGGGACGGTCAACGTGGGATGGGGATCGCTGGACGAGAAAGAGGAGGAAAGACGGTGGTTAGGTTGGCGGATATTAGGGCTGGAGAAGATGTTGGGAGGGTCAGGTTGAGCGTCGTTGGGAGTGGGGCTGGGGGTGAGAAGTTGAAGAGGGGGAGGGTGTATTTGTGAGGGTTTGAGGTTTAAATTGGTGGTTGAGGGCGGATTTAAATACTGTTTAGGTGTACATAAAATGAGCAATTTTAAGATCATCTCCCTTAGGAGATGAAAATCTCTGTTACTGGCAGTATCTTAGTTGCTAACGAAAATTGGGTTTTCCGGCGAATGATGGCTCGTCAGTTTGCTTGCTATTCGAAAGTGCATTGAAGACATTGGCAAGGGCTTAATATGAGAATGATATCTCGTAGCTTCTAAAATTAGAGATGCAAGACTTTTGTTCTGAGTAGGAAGAGAACAAAATATAGATATTTTAGAGGGGGATATTATCGACGTAGACCCTATGGAGGCCGAGAATTTCCTAAGCAGACTTGGGCGGCGATACGATATTTATCAGATTATCGCGATATATATCGTACGATAAACATCGTAAATTCTTCTCTAATACGATGAATATTATTAAAAATGTAATAATAATCGATTAAAGATCGGGTTTTTAGCGCTAGTACCTTATAGTAGTAAATAGACATCATATAACTTATATCTTCTTTTTAAAATTTTACTTTATTATATTAAAAGGTTATTATATAATTTCAATTTAGTATAAAGGACTTGTAATAAGATAAGTAATCTCTTAAGAGTTATAAATAATTATACTTTACTATAAAAATCATATGACTTTAGCTTTATTTATAATCTATTAGCTCTCGGGCCAGAAGAACTATTCTCCTTTAGATTAACTATTTTCCGCTAATAATCGATTTGTTATCGGTTATCCTTAGAAATCCGGTATCGATCGGATTATTTAATACGATACGATATTTGTCGTAGACCCCCCTGATATGTCACCGGTAATATCGCCGCCCAAGTCTGTTCCTAAGAATATAAAAGGTCTAAAGATCTAGAATTTTACTTGAAGTAAGCCTTGACGCATAAGGTATTTGAGTCGTAAACTTTATTAATCATCCCCGCGATATTGACTAATAGTAAACTGTAGGTTTAGTTTATTTACCATTTAAAGGAGGTGGGGGAGAATTGGCAGAGAGTGAAGCAAGCGATGCCTGTATCAGTTCTGCCTTTTTCAAAATTGCCTTTCACTTCTGGGCGTTCTTTGTTTCAACATTAAGAAGAGGTTTTCTTTGTCAGAAAAGAAACAGCTGCACTTCGGAAATAAAAACAGGGTTAGGATTTCAGCATTTGAATTCTAGTAGAATCCAAACACCAACCCAGTTGTTAAACTTGACAAAATCAGAGAAACGATAACGATCAAGATGTGCAACCGATTCCAAGTTCTTTGTCGACCCTGTGGGCACACCCATACTGGATGGAGCAGATGCTACCAAGATGGTCCACACCCTATTGATAATCAAGTCTGGAAATTCAAAACAGATTGGCTTTGTGGTTCTCCGGAATGCTTGAAGTCTCTTAATAAATCTCTACTCACTTCCAGCACCCGACGACTCCTCTCACGATGGCCAAGCATAGATAGAGTACTTTCAAGTGTCTCTAGCTTCTTACCCCGTAAGAAGAATCGTCTTAACACTAGAAACCAACAGATACTTAGCGCACAGAGATTCTTTCGAAACAAAGACGAGGCACTTTCCCTAGCCGCCCAAATTCAATCTCGAGCTGCTGAATTCATGAACTCACTCCCACCTGTCCAGGACTTTGCAGGCCGCGACATTCGTTCTAAAGATGTTCAAGCTTGTTCAAGAACTGGATTAATGCCTGATAATTGTTTTCGACTCGTAAGAGGGGCACTTACTGCTCTGCAGATCAGTTTCGTAGAGAAAGGCGAAGTGGATGGTAAGTTGGTTGAGCTATATGGTTTTCTGAGCTTATTGGCTACACATGCCGCTATGGTGTGTCTGACTAACAAGCCTTCAGTGCCTCGAAGTCTCCCCAAAATTGCTAGATTTGCACAACTGAGTCAACTTGAGCCAGACGCTAGCTGTGGTATCTGCTACGAGCCTTTCCGGCGCTCTCACCTGGTTCAAGAAGATGCCAACCCAGACGCTTATACTTCGTACTGTAATCATACATTCTGCGTGGAATGTTTCGTGATACACCTGTTTTCAACGAACAACCCCAAGTGTCCCATGTGTAGATCATCTTTTGATCGAGACTCATACGCTTGGCCAGAAATCACTGATACACCACCAGAGTTAAAGCCTCTTGTAAACGCTATCCGTAAACTAGTTCTAGCATAAAAACGCGTCTAAACTAAGGCAAGTGCCTGACTGGTCAGTTGTCTTTTGACTGTGATACATTCTTTTAGTGGAAAGAACATACACTTTCCCTTTAACAATCTACAACTTATTTCCCCTATATTTTTAAATCTCTTAACCTCGCTCTTACTAGCTTTTCGTGAACACAGATCTGTGTTTAATTATTATCATACTATGCTGTTATCCTCATTGCACCAAGTGTCACAAAGGCTTTAAAAAGGGCATGAACTCATGTTCTCCACAACCAAGTTAACCAACAGGACAGCAGGATACTACTAGAACAATACCAACGGAGAAGCCCAGGTATAGAAGATAAAATAAATACCATCTAAGAATTCTAAAGTGATGCTCTAGCTAGAGTACCTAAATAGGAACCGTTCACTAAGAGTTTCGTCTGCGGGGATAGATTAGTGAAAATGGTGACACCAGAAGACTATGTTGCAAAAGGTTTCAGACCTTCGACGGCAGGACATAGCCCCGAGAAATAAATCCGAGAAACAAATCGGAGACTATAAAGCTAAGAGAATAATATTTCAATACGTCCGAGAAACATGTCTGAGAAATACGGCCGACAGAGAAGATCTCCAAGGATTCTATTTCTGAGGAAAATGAAATCCGAGAAACAATAGCTCTGAGAGTATTAAAATCGAGAATAACATCTCAATAATGCGTCCAAGAAATAAGTCAATGGGAAACCACCACAAGAAATGCAACAACGGAGCCTGCGGAATGATTTTCACGGGTTTGCGTTTGGTTTGGTCGTTTACCGGGAGCCCAAATAAACTGGATGGAGCCGAAATAAACAGGTGGGGAACGACACGGAGGTCACGCTTTAATATTTATTCTCCCGTCACCGCTCAACTGGGACTTCAGGATCACAGTTGTTCAAGCTTCTTGTGAACCAAAGGGCATACGAAAGGGGAGCACTTTTTCTATTTATTGGCCTGAAATTTGGTTAAATATATACAGAAACTATTTACTATAAAGTATTCCAAAAGCTAGGTAGGAAAAGACAATACTCGTTGGCCCACGAACATCAACCAATTCCTCGACCCTCTCGTCCCTTCCTTTAGGCCTCCGTCACACCTTTGGTGTAGGCTCAGCAACCACAGCCCTGGCAGGACTAGCAGGAGCCTTTGTAGGAGCAGGTGTAGGTGGAGTCAAAGCACCCAATGTGCTAACCAATGCACCATACGCAGGCTTAGTGGAATATCCGGAGTTGAACAAAAGTGGGTTGCTTGCTGCCCTCCAAGAATCGGGATCACGAACTCCCCAAACGGTAACGCCAACACAGTTTTGGATATCAACACATGCTTTGACAGTTTGAACATAGTCGGCAGCCGCGGCGTTGACGATATCGACTTCGGTAAGAGCACATTCTGGTGCTGCGGCACAGAGAGCTTGAAGAGAAGCAGCTACATTTTTTGCTTCGTTGGCGACGAGATGCGCTTGTGCTCCGATTCCGTCAATTGGAATGCCTGCCGCGATCCATTTCTTGACATAGCTTATCATTCCGGTCGTTTTGGCATAGTTGGAACCCTTCTCAACGGTGCTAGACTCTTGTAAGCACGGATGCTTTTGTATTGTTGAGAAAAAACCTACTTGTAATCGTTGATGTACAATTTGGCAGCTGGATCTGCTTTGCGTGCTGCTTCGAATGAAATACGGACAAAGTCTTCACCTAGAACTTTGGAGAAGACGGAGTCACGAAGACCCCCCGATTCGCTGAACATCTCATTGATGACGTCCTAGAAGCTAATGTCAATCCACGAAAGAATGTTGTAGAGTATAAAGAAAAAAAGATCAACCTACCCACTGAAGAATCTTACCAGCATATCTTCCAATCTCCTTGGTGACGTGGTTTTGAATTACGGTAGTAAGAGCTACCTTGTTGTTGATAGCCGAAACCCAACTTGGCAACTGCGAATGCCAAACTGTAGTATGTCCTCTCACAACCTTTCCATTTGTTTTCGCCCAATCAACCAAATAATCCAAATCAGCAAAATTGAAGTTGCCCTGGGAGGCTTCGATAGTTTGCCATTTCCCACTAAGTTCCACAAGTCATTAGTAAACTTTTCACCCATGGAGTTCGTGAAAACGCACGAGTTCTCTGGAGTAAGTTGTCCAAAATCCGCCTTGATAATCTCCGAGTTTGCAGCATTGCTTAACAAGCTTCTATCAGCAGCAGTACCAAAGTATTGCTTCCCGAGTTTCTTAAAGATAGCATCGATAGATGCTTCATTTCGTGCTCGCTTATCAAGGGTGTCCTTTGTGCCTAGAAGTTCCGCTTCCCAGTCCACGTTTCGAACATCGTAAAGTACGGCGCCTGGAGCTGCAAGAGCAACCAAGGCTGGTGTGAAGAAAAGGATTGAGGCACGCATCGTTACTGAGAATATACTTTGTTAGTGTTAAGATTAGTGCGACAGGACCGTGGTGATGCTTACAAAGTACCAAAGTATACCAAATTTCAAAAGAACAAAAAATAGTGCAGCGAGCAGAAAAGATGTTTTCTCGGTGAGACAGACGGCGCGAGAAATGGTCTCCTTAATAGCAGTCTTTTCCTCAAGGTACGCCATCAGGCTAGGGACCGGGCAACATCATCTTCCAAGTCGACCAGAAAATACGCTTTAGCCTACGACTTAACCCGAGTACAAATGCAAATTATATTTATTCAGATAATCTTGGCTTTCACACTCCTGACTATTTAAAAAATACACCCCACGGACGGGCAACCAAAAGAAAGGTAGCCATACGAGACCCCAAGAACTTTTAAGAATGGTCAAGACGGAAAAATATAGAACTATTTTATGGCTCATTGCAGTTTTTGGAGCGCCTACTATTGCAATTGGATAAGAATATGAAGGTGGCGAGTGAAAGATGCGTTTTACTGTTGAGGAACCCACTCTCGGCTAAAGTGACATTTCCGTGTGATCAAAACACCAGATCCACTCAATAAATACCCCAGAATCTCGATAACGTCTGCCTGCCACTCATCCGGTAGTAACAAACAAAATCTAAACTGAAATATCCTCTGGGGATGTTGCAAACACGACTTCGGATCAGCCTCTTTGCTAAATGCGGGGAAGTGGGGGATCGATCGTCTTTGACCAAAACCCCATTATTTTCAACTTGATGAGATAACCGAGTGTTCAAGGTGCCAAGAGGGATATGTATGGTAAAATACAGACAGAGTAATAATGTTTGGGAAGTCGACTCAAAAGCCCGAGTGCTGAAGTGTCGACATGTGGGGCCTTTCCAGAGCGGAGGAGATAAACATTTGCCCCTGATGAATTTAGCCGAGTTGACATGAGCTTATCTGAGCCTCAATGCGATGACGTTGGTATGAATTGAGTTTGCATACAATGCAGTTAGTATCTCACCAATAATTACCAAGAACAATCGTGAGAAAATCATGTCATAAAATATCTTGACTTGCTAGCAAAATTCCACCCCGTCAGTACGAAATTACACCCTCCAATCTTTCCCGCTCTTTTCCGTACCCTCTGAATTCAAGTCCCAAGTCATCCCGCAAAGATCCGTCCCACGCTTCAAAGCCAAACCCTACATCTCCTCATGGCTCACCTCAACACCCTTATCCCCATCCCGATCTACATCCTTACTCCCCTTCTCACTCAAACTAAACTCTCCCCCATCAATCCCCAGTCTTCTTCTAATCTCAGCCATCCTCCCGAGGTCAACTGAGCCCTGGTTTCCACCAAAGACTTTATCCATTGCCTCGATAGAGACACCTTTTGTTTCGGGGACGCAGAAATATACCCATACTAGGAGGATGATGCAGAATACTGTGGGCTGTCAGTATGAAATACAATTGAAGAGGGAGAAGGGGGCAAACCAAGGAAGAAGTAAAATGTCCCAAAAGTGATGGATTTCAACATTCTTGGCGTGATGAGTGCGACAATGAACTAAAATCCCGTCAGTAAACCTCAAAATACAAGCAGACCAGAAGAAAAGGAACTTACATTCGTCAACCAGTTGGTAGCAATAGCAACACCCACAGCCTTCGCTCTAACCCCCGGTGGAAAGATCTCAGAAGGCATAATCCAGTTAACACACCCAATACTAAAAGCAAAATTGCTAATATAAATCCAAATGAACACCGCAGCGGCCCATCCAGCAGCCCGATGATCCAACCAAGAATCTTTATACACAGCATACAATGTTCCAACAATCAACTGAGAAACACCCATCCCCACAGCTCCAGTCATCAACACCTTCCTCCTTCCCCATCGATCAAGAAACATAATCGCCGGGATCGTCGAGAAGAAATTGATGACTCCCACCACACCAGTAGCGAGTAAATCAACCGAGTTTCCAGTAAGACCGATGGCTTTGAAGATTTGAGGCGCGTAGTAGATGATGGCGTTTATACCAGTGAACTGCTGGATAATCTGGAGCATGCAAGCGATAACGAGACGACGATTGAGATGGCGCACGAAGAAGAGCTCGCGGTATTGGTTTGCTGCTAGTTTGAAGCGGGAATTTACGCCAGGAAATCGGGCTTCGGTGCTTTCGGCTTCGAAGATGCAGGCTGCTTTTATAGTGAGCATTTCGAGGCGGATGCGGGGATCGGAGGCTGGGATACGACGGAGCCGGAGGAGGGTGGCTACGGTTTCTTCTTCGCGGCCTGAGGGGGAGGCGTTAGATGAGTTGGAGAAAGGAAGAGGGGAAGGTGGAGGCGTACCTTGATTCATGAGCCAGCGGGGACTGTAGGGTAGGAAAAAAGTTCCTGCTCCTAGGATTAAAGAGGGGAGACATTGAAGAGCGAGTGGGAATCTCCATGCCACCTCGCTCTGTCCATCACCTGTTCCTCCAATATGTTGCGTTCCGTAATCGAGCCTGGAAATTTATCAGCATCCCCATCCTAAAACGAAAGAAGTAAACAAACCAAAAAGCGACCATAATCCCAACCGTAATACCCAGCTGCTGCAACGCAATCAAACTCCCTCTGATATTCGGTGGCGCCAGTTCTCCTAGATAAAGTGGCACAACCATACTCAACTGTCCAATAGCTAACCCAGCAATGAATCTTCCAATGAAGATCATGGCGATATTCACTGCTGCTGCTTGTATGATGGAACCGATGAGAAAAACGACATTCGCTAAGAGTAAATCCCAACGACGGGAGATGCGATCTGCGATGGGACCATTTACGAGAGCTCCGAACATGGCTCCTAGTGTGAGAACTGCTACCATCCAGCCTTGCAGGTCGGGATCGTTGGCTAAGGAGGGGAAGTGTTTGCCCTGTGGGAGTCGTTAGTTGAAGCCGGAAATTTGGAGAAAAGAGAGCAAGGGGAATGTACGAAGTTGTTCATGACTAAAACGCCAGAAATGACACCTTGGTCGTAACTTCACGATGTCAGCGACTAGATGAATTCAACGCTGGGATAGAACACATACCCAAAAAGCACACCACCAATGGAAGCAAATAATGCTAGTGAAAGGATATAAGGCTCTTTGATCAATCCCTTGTACCCTATTCGAAGTCAGCTAAATCGTTCCAACTCAATCCTTCCCTAAATATCGGCTTGTTAGGAAACAGCCACTTCAAGAAAACATACCAGCAGGACCATAAGCTAACTCCTCTCCCCCTCCACTAGCATCCGCAACAGCAGCAACCATTTTCCCCACCGTATATCTTTTGTTTCCCTCTGGGACTTCAAAAGACTATTCTCGACACGAAAAAAATCCTCAAGCTTTGAACAAGCAGCCAGTATAAAAGAACCAAGAGATTGGTAGATAGAATTGCTGGATAAGGAAGCTGTTCCAAACCCTCGGATCCAAACAAGTATATATATACTCAGCCATGCTCATAACCGAGAAGCGAAATCAGGAGAGAGTTCACATACCCCAGAATCCCCGCAAATACCCTAGTGTCTTGTCATCCCCAGGAAATTTTGTGGATCGCGGACGACAGCGTTCCAACAGTTTGAACAAGTGGATCTGTGTTCTATTGGAAAAGGGGCGGGGAGGGATCCTTCCAGATTGAGTAAGGTTTGTAATTTCCAGATCATTGATTTTTCGATAAGACGATGATTGCTTGGTTGGAGGGGGAGGAGGGGAGAGAAACGAAGAGGACTATTGGATATCAACAACAAAAAATTAAACCCCATACAAACCCACACTCAACTTACTCCCCAAAGTTCCACGCCGCTTCTCCCCAAGAAAAAACTGGATCCCGAAAACCTCCCTCAACGGGCCAAAGCATGGATACTCCCCCCCATCAACCAGTGACCACCCCATCGGAGCACATTACTCCTGGTGCCATTTCATCGCCAAGAAACCACCACAAGGATGTCTACCCAAGGCCTCGAACCATGCGGGTCCTCCCCAGATAAAATCACGACAACTCTTTCGGAACACAGAAAACCTCGCCACCAGGAGCACAGTGCTCCGACACCCAACACCCGCCGGCCACGCGCCGCCACACTCCCACAAGCTGTTTCGACGGCGTACAGAGCACCGGGGTGTGGGGGACTAGTGTAGGGAATCGATAGGGATGTCCAGAGGAGCTATGGAGGGGTAGAAGGTTGGCCGAGGAGGAGGGGAAATATATTAGAGGTGTGTTCCGGATTTCTCAGGCCATCTCAAGCAATTGTGTTTCCTTCAAGTTGCAGAGTCCAATTCCACCTCGACTTCCCGCATATTCGCAGACTCTCGATCTTGAAAGATACCCGATTGCTTTCTGTTGGAAATCCTTCAAGATGGCTGCCACAAATGGAACCTCGTTCGAGATTCCTAAAGAAATGAAAGCGATTCGATATAACAAGCTGAACGACTTCTCCCTCGTAACCATGCCAGTACCCGAACCAAAAGGCCACGAGATCTTGATTAAAGGTATGCCCCCTCCCACTTCCTTGGTTTCCCAACCCCCAGATTCTCAATCCCAATTCTTCAATCCACAAAACTAACAAACCCCCCTCAGTAAAATCCTGCGGAGTCTGCGGAACCGACCTCCACATCGCCCACGGGGACTTCGAATCCGCCCTCACCCAAGGAAACCCAGTCGTAACCGGCCACGAAACAAGCGGCATAGTAGTAAAAATAGGAGAAAACGTCAAGGGTTTCAAGCTCGGTGACAAAGTTACAGCTGACAACTCCGAGTTATGTGGATACTGCCATTACTGTCGTCAAGGGAAATTGTTGTATTGTGAGAACTTTGTGGCGCATGGTGTTCATAGTAAGTCGACCCTGAGGTTTTTGGTTTTTTTTTTTTTTTTCGTTTTTTGTTTTTGCGGAAGAGGAGATGTGGTATGTAAAGTGAGATTTTGGAAGCTAATAATGGTAATAGTCGACGGTGGGTTCGCAGAATACTGCGCATACCCAGCTGAGAAATTATTCCATTTCGAAAACCTCTCCTGGGAAGAAGCATCCCTCTTCGAAGCCGCATCCTGCGCCGTCCACGGAATGGACCGAATCAGACCCGAAGTCGGCTCCAGCATTCTCCTCATCGGCGCCGGTGCTACCGGTTTATGTTTAGCCCAGTTGTTGAAAGCGAACGGTGGAGCACATATGGTTCTAGCATCCAACGAAGGTTAGTAAAAAAGGAAATCTTAGGAGAAAGGAGGATACTGACAATTGGAATTTAGGACCTAAAATGGAGCTCGCGAAGAAATTCAATTGTGCGGATGAGTATGTGGAGTTGAGCCGAACGGATCCGAGTAAACAATGGGCGGCTATCAAAGAGAAGTATCCATATGGATTTGATGTCGTTGTTGAGGCGTCGGGAGCGCATAAAATGCTTACCATTGGACTGGACAATGTTACCAGAGGGGGTAAATTGGTATACTACGGTTAGTGAACCCCCTCTTCAAAGCTCCCAAAACTTCTCTGGGGACAACTTCTAACTCGAATAACAAACTAGGTGTTTATTCCAAGGAAGCTTTGATCAGTTTAGCACCAGCTAAGATTTTCTCCGACGAGATCACCATGATTGGGTAAGTGATTTCCTCATTTCTGTCTGTAATTGTATCAGCTAATGGGATCGTATAGTTCCTTCTCGGAGATGTGGTGTTTACCTAGAGCAGTACACTACTTGGAAACCCGAAAGGTCGATGTCCGAGGTATCGTGACACATCCATTTAAGCTGGAAGACTTTGGAAAGGCCTTGGAGGCCGTGCAAAACAAGACCTGCATTAAAGCCGCTATTGTATTCGATTAAGTGGTAGTTTAATTAGAATTTTGTTAAAGGTACTGCGCTTGAATTTTGTGAAATTTCGAGGAGTAAATTGTACGTTCATTCAGATGGTGCTCATAAATCGTGAAGGTATACATCGAGGACAGGAGGCCTCTTTGGAGGAGGGCGGCCGAGTAGACAAAGTTAAAATTGTGTATTATGCCAATTTATGGTGGGATCAAATTCTTCCATGTTATAGAAATCGCCAGGTATGTAGTCGAAATTCTGATGCTCCTGAGTACTTGGGAAACCGGAAACCCCTTCGAATAAATCTGTCATGGGTGTGCCATCCAAGAAGAACTGAAGCGCAGGGTCTGCTATGTAGGCTTGATGCATCATATAATCCGACTGCTCAATCACCCCGTTCGAGTCAATAAAGGGCCCAAGTGGAGAGGGGTCCGAGTCATCCGTGGACGGCATAGGATTTGAAGACGCGATGGTGAGATGGTGCGTATGAATGCGACTGAGAACAGAAATACATCTCAGTGCAGCCGCATTCATGGAACCAAGCTGCGCCAAACATTGTCGTGCCTGGTCGATGGCACTTCGCCACGTTGACGAGAGGGCATCTTCGGGTGCCTGCAAAAGTCCCACATCCAACACCAGAACGGCTTGGAAGAGGAAGTAGGTAGCATACCAGCTCAGTCCGTGGTGAAGACTCCCGTTGGATGTGCAAAAATTGCATATTGCCTGGACACTTTCAATTGCCACATGAAGACATTTTTGAACGGCTGTTTCGCTCCGCGAGCGAGTTTTGTAAGATCTTTGACCGCCTCGCCATAGAATCATGCGAAGGTTTTGCTCTTTCCACAAGATCACTGCTCTGGGACCCGAAAACCAAGCAGAAGTGTTCTCGGTAAAGAAGTAATCAGGCAATGCCCTCTTCCAAAGTCGGAGTTCGTCCTCGAATCGATGAGCAAGTTCCTCGCTGATGACTGCATTTCCAACATGGGCGGCGAGAAATTCGTTATATATTTTATTTGCAATAGCAGACAATTGGGCTTGGGCAATCATTGCAGAGTAGGTGGTGGGATAATCTACGGGTGGTGGTAAAGGTAGAGAGAGTTCATCAGAAGTCAAATGCTAGGGGAGTCAGTTGTGAAATTTGTAAATAAATGATGGAGACAAACCGAATCATCAACATTTTGAGGCAACTGAACATCAATAAATGCATCCGAAGCTGTTGTGGGTCGACCCATGGTGATACTGAAGCCAGAGTCTACCATGTAAAGGATCCACCATACTCTTCTCCGAATTTCTTTATTCAGAGTGTTCTTTTCCCCGTCGGCAGATGGAATTTCACGATGGAGGCCAAGACCTAAAGCCATTCTAAATGCAATCCCGATCATGTTGTACCCGGTATTAGGTCGGTCTCTTTTCTGAAGATAGTTGCCCTATCATATCTTTAGCACTCTAAGAAATATTATTTTCCGATTGGGGGAGATATACCATGAGCAAAAAAGCTTGGACGCCAGCAAGCGTGCCGCTCTCCAACATTCCCGCACTCATTCTACTTCTTGCAGCAAGATAATATGGCGAATCTGCATGATCATCTCCAGTACTCAGCACCCAATGACCAATCGCCAAAACCGTGTAAAGTATTAACTGCCAAGATGATGTGCTGGATATTTGTGATCGGTTCGCGTATTGCTCTCTGAAAAGTTGGCTATGCAAGACCGGATAAGAGGTGTTGTATAGCAAGAAATATGCATCAATGAGTCCGTCCGTGATGACGGTAGAGGCCAAGTCTCCTTCCAACATAAGTACTCCAGAATCCGACCGTTTCTTGGACATCATACTCTGGTTTTGATTGCTTGCCGGGCCATCTAGTGGACCTCGCAACGACAATAATGAGCAGATAGTTTGAAGTATACTTGAGCCCGCACTGCTACCTAGAGGATATTAATAAAAGTTGGAATGTATATTCAGAAGAGAAATTATACCAAGGTACCCGGAAGCAGATGGGTCAGTGGAAAGTAATGCCATTCCATCTCTTAAAGAATGAACATGTTCCTCATCGGTCGACAGAGGCGCTTCATGCCACTCATACTCATGAGAAGAGCCGGGACTGGCTTTGTCAACTTGTTGTGGGCTTTTAGGACTTGGATTGTTTGCCGGTGGGGGAGATGCTGATGGGACGCCATTTTTCAACAATGATTCAACATCGAGATCCGGATTGAGGGCTTTCAACAAGGCTTCCAATTTGTCGCATTTTTGTTCAGCAGCATCAAGATTTCTACGCAGACACCTTAGGAAATACTTTAAAAATGAGGACGTTATCAAGAATCGTCTTACTTTCTCGTCAGCGGTGTTCGTACTGGCCGAGCCCCGTATACACAATCTCTCTGAGTTCTGAAACAATATGCACAGGGTGATTCTCCTGTGCACTGAAGATGGAAAAGTTAAATAAATGATTCTCTCATCGGCCATCAAGGTTGAGACCTACCTTGCTCTTTCTCTTCTACCCTCATGCAGGTGGTTAGCCTAAAACAATATAATGACTGGGGGTTGGTCAATCCCACTTACTTGACATTCAAGGCACTAGATACGAACGTCAGTCGAGCACTTTTCACCAAAAATACTTCAACGCGTTGAAGTGAGAAATTGGCCACCTACGGCTCTCAGCTGCTGGGGTGACGGATCCGCCGGTGCAGCTTTGGTTGGACTCATGCTATGAGCGATACTAGAATACGCGTATGGCAGAATGGGTACGCATACTCCTTCTGGGGTCGAGGCTGTCGATAGGTTGAGAATCACACAGTCTTGGATGATGGAAATGTCGACATGCCACTTGGGAATTCGACGTTTTCACGTCTTCAGCAAATCAATGTTTGGGTTTCAATAGTGGATTCCCAGGATTCCCAAATTCAGCTGGAAAAAAGAGGAGAATCATGTGACGGGAGCTGAACTGGATTCCACGTGCCGTTCAAGCCTCAGGCACGAGACTCAGGCACAAGATCCTTCCTTCACTTCCCCTTCCACTCCTCACTACAGCAGGAATGCTACAGACCCTTAAGTCCTAAATGGTCACATCTAAGTACTCTAACCTACCCTCTAACCTGCGTGCACCATTTATCGCGACTGAAACAGCGATGAAGTCCTTCAGTGGGTCTCATCTCTGTCCGGCCGGAGCTCTGTCGACCTAACCCCCATTTCATAAAGACGATGGAGGGGCAGATTTCTCAGTTCCTCTCTTTCCTTCTCTCCCAAATCCTTCCTTATACTATATTCAAACATCATGGAATCTGTCTACTCTTCCCTCACTGACCGCACTCTAGAGCTGAGGAAAAAGCTCGAAAATGTACAACAACGCGTGGTGGTCGTCCTTGCTGGCCCACCAGGATCGGGGAAGACAACCATCGCAGACAAAGTAGTACAGCGTCTCAATGCCACTTCTACAAAGCCCTTCGCCATCGTTCTTCCAATGGATGGCTTCCATCTGTCGCGAGCCACTTTAGACGCGCTGCCGAACAAGGCAGAGGCATATGCAAGGAGGGGAGCCAGTTGGACATTCGATGAAGCAGGCGTGCTAAAACTCGTCAACATTCTCTCACACTCACGGAAAGAAGCCTCAGATATCATTCTCGCCCCAAGTTTCGATCACGCAGCGAAGGATCCCGTGGCAGATGGCATCGAGATTTCCCCGGACATCAAATTTGTTGTGCTGGAAGGCAACTACTTGCTCTTGAACGAGGATCCGTGGAGTCAGGTCAATACGCTGGTGGATGATACGTGGTTTGTGGATGTGGATCCAGATTTGGCAAGGAACCGCATCGCGAAAAGGCATATTAAGGCAGGCATTGAGTCGACGTGGGATGATGCAGTCAAGAGGGCCGAGGGGAACGATTTGTTGAATGGGGTTGAGATTAGGAAGAAGTTGGTCACGCCGGCAATATTGATCCAGAGCGTGGAGGAGTGAGAGTATTTTGCCAAGCAAGCAAACATCAGCACATCACATCTTCAACTATTTCGCAAACGCCTCCAACGAAATATATCGAGTGCTTTTCACATAAGCCACCGAGGTACTTTGTCCCCATCAATTTCGGAAAGGGATGTCGACTTTCCGCGGATACAATAAACGAGCAATGTATGGAAGAATTAATTTCTTGGAAGAGGCTCAATTCATATCCAATAGTGATGGGTCTTCGGCAAGTGCCCAATTTGGATAAATTCGCAAACATTTGTCACGGTCTTAATTATTCCACGTTCCGGTTTTCCAATATCAGATAAAAATATCCTACTTTCATTATCTCTTAAGATCGGCATATTCCCGACTCGTCCAGTATGTTGATGTTTTCCTAATGGGGTAGCTCCCTTGTATATTATGCACCTAAATCTATTACATCCAGAGTAACATAGCCCTCAATCTCATTTCAATACCTACTTCCCCCAGTGTTATTATTTTCCAATTTCTAAGCACCCCCGCATCTCAATGGGGTTTCGGCTCAAGGTACCGTTATATCATTCTTCCTTTCGTCAATTGATATGCACATGCCGATATTGCAAAGCAACCCAGAGACCCGGTGCTACAACCACACAGCCTGAGTAGGTATCTAAACAATCGTCAAACAGACTCGCGCCAAACCAAGAAGCATAAATAGCACCCCGACCTACCCATCCCTCTTTACAAACAGAAAAACCCCCTCAATCCCTCTCACTCTCATCAGCAAACACAACCACCCCAAACCACCGCAAAAATGCACCTCCCAACCCTAACCGCCCTCCTAGCCCTCACCACCACCGCCCTCTCCCACGGCATAATAACCAAACCCATCCCGCGCGCCCCCGGTCCCGCCTCCCTCGCAGCCTGCGGCCCCAGCGTAACAAACAACATCAAAGGCGACAACACCTCGCACGTCGAGGATCTTCCCGAGGCCGCGGCAAAGGATTCCAAGTATCAGGGGCCGGCGGCTTGTAACCTCTGGTTGTGTAGGGGGTTGCAGGGGGCGGACAATTTGAAGAATGTTCAGGCTTGGACTGTGGGGGAGAAGGTGGGGGTGGAGGTTTGGTTGAGGATTAAACATGTGGGGAGTGCGAATGTTAGTATTGTGGATACGAAGACGAATAGTTATGTTAAGGGGGGTGAGAATTTGGTGGTTTGGAGTAAGGGGTATGCAGATGAAGGTATGTGTGCTCTATTTATTGGGGGGGGGGGATGGAAGAGGAGGTGGGGTGGATGGTTGAGGCAAAGTGTCCATCTTAGGGACTGGTTTGTTTTGAGGGGGGAAGCGATGGGCTGACAGACTCGCAGCTGTCAAAGATACGCCTAAGAACCAGACGAGTTTCACGGTTACCATTCCGGACTTGGGAACGGCTTGCAAGGTCGCTGGGGAATGTGTAAGTCTTTCACTTTTTCTTTTTGCGTCCTCCTCGCTTTTGTTGTGACTTGGATTTTGATGCAGGGTTACCCTTACTACATTTCTTCTCGTCGCGTTTCTTCGGAGCATGAGTTCATGATGCTGATTTATCCTTGGGAAATAGGTGCTTCAATGGTGGTGGTATGGAACCAAGGCAAGACAGACTTATGAGTCTTGTGTTGATTTCACCATTGCTCCTGCGTCTACTGTTCCTACTATCCGTTCGAGATTCTTCAAGTTCTAGATTTTGAAAAGTTTGAGAGTTAGGAAGGGTGGAAGTTTGGGGTGGAGTGGTTGGTAGGTTGTATTTAGGAGATTTACGAAGCGAGGGAGGCGGTGAGGGTCAATTGAGAGAGGGATTGTATATAGCTTGATGCTGAGTAGGTAACGAAGTTTCGTTTCTGATTCTCGATTTGGTTTGCTTGGGATTTTTGGGTGAGTCGTTGGGGATCAGTGTTATAATTGAAATGTGCTGCTAGAAATGTTTTCCGCTTTATATATAGTAAGGACAGGAGTCTCAACAAGAGTAAGTAGCGTTAGTAAGAAGCGGCTAGAAAGGATTACGAGGAGAGTTACAGTTAGTTACAAGTTAAGCTTCCCTGGTTTTAAAGAGCCGAGAAAAGCTAAAAAAAAAGTTTTAAAAAGTCTATGCCTTAGGAAAAGCCTCTCTAATACCCCTCCCCCTCTTTATCTAGATTAAGAACTCTCTATTACGCTCTATCTTCTTCTTCTTTATCTCTATAATCCCCTCTATCTAGAGCATTATAGTAGTTCTCTTTAAGTATAGCTATTAAGTATTCTTTATAAGCCTTCTTATCCTTCTCCCTTGTCTTAACCTTTTCACGTATTCTTTATATCTCTTATACTTAGAACTTCCTCTCCACGATCCGCTCCTCCTCCTTCTCCGTCTCTTATCTATATTATTACGGTACCGATATTATTATTATTAAGAGTAGGTAGCGTTTTAAGCTATAATAAACTCTTAACGTAAAAGGCTAAAATTAGTAAGGTATTCGTTAAAGATAAGTTAAATACGCTTCTTACTTTAATTAAAATTGTCTATAATTTCTTAGAGATTAAGAACGTCGTCGCTATCTAGAATAATATTAATAATAAGGTTCTTTTCGCGTTAAGTAAGTTGTAAAGCTATTATTATAATATTATAATATTTAGAGAAGAGATTTTAAGACATAGACTTTTTAAAACTTTTTTTAGCTTTTCCCCGCTTTTTAAACCCAGGGAAGCTTAACTTACAACTGACTGTAGGTAAGCTTGACATTTTCGAAAACTATTACTTCTTTCACTTCTTATAGAGGAAGCTTTCATATTCTTTTCTTAGGTTACTAGGGCGTCCCGTATATACCAAAAGTCGGAAACGACGACTAAATCGCAAATCGTAAATCGCAAATTACAAAAGTTAATAGATATAGTAAATCTTAAATTATATTATCCTATTCTCTTACTCTCTTGCTCTCTTGCTCTCTTACTCTCTTGCTCTCTTACTCTTCTATCCTATTCTTCTACCTAGGTATATATTACGTATACTAAGAGAGTGTAGGAGAGAGTGGGAGAAGAATGAGAGTAAGGTAAGGGGGTAAGCAAAGGAGAGAGTAGGAGGTAGCAAACATTCTAGGGGAAGGTTTTTCCTAGCGTAGGTAAGGAGAGTTTAAAGCAAACATTCCCCCTACTCTTTCCCTCTTCTTCCCCTCTTCCCTCTTCCCCTCTTCCCTCTTCCCCTCTTCCCTCTTCCCCTCTTCCCTCTTCCCTCTTCCTCTCTTTCTCTCTTATTTATCTAAAAATAATAGAAAGAATACGAGATAAGAGTTAAGTAATAGAGATAGATAATAAGGAGGCGATATTACTACTATATATATAATACTCGTCTTCCCTCCCTATCCTCTATTTAGTTGCTATAGTTAAGACTATCTATAGTGTCTAGTCTAGAGGAGGGGAGGGGTGAAGGAGGGAGAGAGAACTTAAATTAAAAAAATATATATTTATACTTATAAAAAGTAATACTTTACGATTTACGATTTGCGATTTACGATTTGCGATTTAGTCGTTTCCGACTTTTGGTACATACGGGATGCCGTAGTTACCTAGGAATAGCACTGCTTTTTTTTTATTTTTTTTTAAATAACTTCGGCGTCTTCTGTTGTGTTGATCGCTATTTGTGGGTGACCTACCATTAGTTACTTCAATTAGTAGGTCACCTATGAAAACTATGAAATACTTTTTTTTTTTTGGCATCTTACGTTTGCCGAGAAAAAGACTGATATTCCTAGATAACCCGGAAATGAGGTTGGAAGTTAAGAATAATCGCTATTAGTAGGTGACCTACCAACTGCATCAAAGTTTTACTTACTAGCTGTGGTTACCTATCTCTTCAGTTATTCTTACACCCCACGTAATTTAGTATAACGCGGTTCTAACCTTCTATTTCTAGCTCTGACGCGATTAAATAATTAAATCATTATCTTATTCTCTGGTTTTATGAAAACCATGTTGAATCACTTTTTTTAGTTAGTCTCTGATGTTAGCGTATAACTGTAAATTAAATTACTACCTAGTCGTCGCTAAGATACTCCAGCGTCGCGTCCCACTACCGACTTTCGTTGGAATCAGACTTAGGCACGTATTAATATCAATATCAAAATGTTCAATGAACAAAGTTCTTTCATAGGGAAGAGTGATGTTGAAAATGGCATGTCTTTGGGGCGGGGGGAGAACCATCGTCCTTTGGCATTGTAATATGGATTTGTTTCATGAACCAAGGCAGCACGGGAATTACCTAGTGGGGAGGGGTCGTTCATATAGGTCACGTTTTGCTATTACAAGCTTAATTACAATTGGCCACTTAATCTAGAACCAATTAGACGCCGGCTTAGACAACAAAGCTTTAAAATATAAAAAAAACTACTCACTCCATAAGAACATACTACTTTACTAGACTGATAGCCGTCCACATTGCAAATCCGCAAGCAAATCTGAAAACAACTTATTGCCCACGAAATAGGCAAATTAAAGCTAGCGGTGGCCCAGAATTCACACGTATAATTCATAACTCTTCTTCCTGTTCGTGATGCGCGATTTTTTCTGTATGCGTCATCGAAAAAGATAATTGAACTTTATGTACCATCAATGTGGAGAACGATGGGTGCAAGGGTTGGTTTCTCAAATTTGGAGCCAATTCTCACGACATTCGACTTTTCAAGAAAAGATTTCCAATATCATATTATACCCCAAGAAAGGTGGTAAGACGCCCAAAACCAAAGTATTTTATCTGGTAGAGAACGTTTACCAAGTAACAAAACCTTGAGGGCCCATTCATTTTGCTATTTATTCAATCCTATCTGTTGCTTTTGTCAAGAGTAAGTGTTAAGCAAGCGTAACCACTAGGGTCCAGTCAATAGATAAGCCGATAATGTCATAGACCCACTTCGTTCCGTTTACCCCCTTTAATTCTCGGCTAACTCCTCCTACATCCTAAAACTCTGCTCTTGTCGTTTGAAAATACTCCCCGCAGGCATTAAATACATCGGAATACAGAACTGCTTGTCTGTATAACCCAGAAATAAACTCAAATAGGTCGCAAACCAAAATATAATAAAAACACATTTTCGAATACTAATAAGAAGCCTTAAAATGTCGCTCAAAGAACAAGCACCACTGGAGGGATTGCAAATGCGCCCGAATCAAAGGACATTGGACTTGAGATCCCATTAAATCTTTCGGTAGCGTTTTGAAGTACCTCTAATCTCCACTGCGAGCCTAGATGCGGCAACCGAAAGTTTGTTGAGTTATCGCATGTGCTCCTGGTTTGAAAATGGTACTAATAAGCCATCAAAAACAGTTATCCGAAAACCGGAAGCTCTTCGTTGAGTTTCTGGGCCATGTCCAAGGTATGGCGGATGAGAGAAGTGTTGTCGCTTACTAGGAACGGAGGACTAGGGCTGTGATGCTTGCGACTCGATACTGGAAGTGATATCAAAGGGAGTAAGGCTGTGGGGTCTGAGGCAGATATCCTTGTCTGTTGCTCTAAAGGCCCTCCTTCAATGGCATAACCCCTATATTAGCCATGCCAAGTTCGCCATGTTTATATGTAAGAGCTTCAGTCATCGCTCCGCACACACCTCGCTTATTTTACGGGGTAGATTTTTTTAAAACAGTACACGGGTATCATTTAGAACGTGAACGACTAACAGTCTATCGGTTTTCCCAGCTGCTATGTGGCATATTAAATTGCAAGTCTTGGGGTAATTTCTAAAAGATGGAAAAAATAGCGCCTCCAAGGCTTCGTTCCTACTTCATGATGATGTGCTGCAGATCACCTGTCAGTGACGACGAATCTGCTCACCGATCGAGTTATCCAGGTCGTCAAGATAAAAAGTATTTCGGATGCAAAGGTACTCACACCAGGGGTCGAGCTGACTTCAAGGCTGCATGCTGCATGCAAAGGACGCTGACTGCATTACTGTAGAGCAGCTGGTACGTGCCACTGCCGTGGCTAAGTCGATCGCTCCTCGGGGTTTGTTTCTATTAACCATCGTCCTAAGTGTTGCAAGATGATTCTTGAATTGCTCAGAACTTTTTAAAGGCAGGTGAGGATGTAAAAATGGTGGAAATAAAACATGAATAATGGAAAAGATATACTTTCAAAATAACAACATTAACGATATCAATATGATTGGGCCTGATGCGTGAGACCGTTTTCCATGCAGACTTTCCGAGTATGGAGGTGAGTACTGCAGGAGCCTCCGTGGAGCGTAGAGCTCAGTATCTCGGCAACCTGCATCTCGGTATTTGGCAACATAGCGTACACGGTTCCTGTCAAGGCCTTGTGGTACGTCAAAATGAGCCATCCTACATAACAAATGATTTCCCTCACTCTTTCTTTCTCGTATAAACCAAGAATGCTCCTAGTAAGTTACGAAAACAAGACAAAAAGAAATGGCTCCCGGCTCATCTAAAACCACCAAAAGCTTGCAAGGGTATGTGTTAGTCCATTTACACACAACCCCTCTTCAATCATCTCATCCCAAGAAGAACAGGACACAGCTAAGAATGCATATTGTACCACAGAACGAGCTCTTCCAAGTCTCGAATCTCTGACACTACATACAAGACAGATAGCACTTCGGTTTCATCTGCCACATCATCTTCAGTCTCATCTACCTCTTCCATCACTGCCACCCCGACCTCCGACACAAATGCATTGCAAAACGAAGCACTTGCAGGAGTAGGTGCATGGGCAGACAGTCATACAGACTCCAGTCGTCTGAAGGAGTTCGTGGTAGGAAAAAGTTAAAGGAAGCTTTCCTCCCATCCAAACCTATACTCTAGTCTTGTAAGTTGTCAATGCCCAATGCCCAAAGATCCATGAAGAATCAACTAACTCCACTTGAATCCAGATACTAGAGATGTAGCTTTTGAATAGCAGTTGGTGGCTGGCTTGTTGTGAACTTCATAGGACAACAAACTTTCTTGCCATCCCAGCATCCTTCGGCGAAGCCCCAACTACACTATTTTAGCACTGGGGATCTTCATTCGCGTTTTGGGTTGTGTTTATATAATAGACTGTCCTTTACATCCACCCAGACTCACATCTCTCATTGCCATCCAGTATTAAATGTACGCCGAAAGCATGAAGCATTATCAAGACAAGAGTCTGATGATAGCGTGATTAATGGGTGTAGTAAAGGCAGTAAGATGTAGTTCTGAGTGCGTTTTGCGTGCCATCCTAACTACATTAATAATGTAATAATAGAGCAAGATAGAAAGCATCCCACTCGGAGACTTTAAGTGGGAGGCTGTAGTGACAACCAAGGAAGGGGATTTTTTACAGTACTCTTTAACACCAAGCTTATCTGCGGTGATTGACCCAACGCGTCGAAGAAGTAGTAGCCGAGAGTGAGGAACGGGAACTTTGTGAGGCGCATCCAGAATTTGCCTACCACCAACATGCATGCAGTTGGCCATGCGTCACGATGCAAAGGATGACTGCATGTCTGCATGTCTGCATATATATGGTGGCTTTTTCGCAGCCGATGACACCGGCGTATCTCGGCCGGAGAGAAACTTGGGAAATCATTAAGGGTATTCAGAATTGCATCGAGTCTCAGGCGGTCTCGGGGCTTTCTGTCTTATGAGGCGCGTTCTGAGAATAGAACAAGACCTCCCAAATACTAATCTCCAGATGGATGTCTACGCCAATCACCTAAATATCAAGTCCAAGTAAAGATTCGAGGCTTGACCCGAAACCCGGGGAATCCTAATCCTCAGTACCTCCACACGTGCCAGGCCAATGAAGCCTCGCACTTAAATAGCAAAAAACAAATGAGAAATACATTGTGCACGAGTAATTTATTCAAGAGGACAGACAATACAGTCCATTCAACAGAAATGATGCAAGGACCGCAGATGGAATTGAAAATGCAACAAATTCAAAAATCTCTCGCCTAACTTCCCCCACCCCGCTCACCAAGGAAAACTTCATAACCACCTCTTTCTCCACCAGAAGAAGAGAAAGAAAAAAAAGAAACACTTGGAGACTGCAAGAATCGAACTCGCGACCTCTCCCAAAGCACTCGGTCACAACAACCATGCGAAGGGAACATCATACCCCTAGACCAAGTCCCCATGAGTTGAATCATCTGTTATTGCTGATTCGCTGACAACAACTATCATATTGAAATACTTGATCTATATTTAAAAGTGGGGTGGTTTTGTGGGGCGCAGGAGAGTTTTAGTGCCGACCTCGAGCCGATCCACTCGAAGCTGAATCGATTAAACTATCCCCAGATTTCCCGTGCGGTGTCTTACAGAACATTTGGAGAACGCGCTTAATTTGTCTGCGGTTACACGAAGTCCTCACTTTGTGTAACTGGCCGACCATTTAAATGGCTTCGTATCATCATAATAACTCAACCATCATCAAGAAGAATGAGGTGTCGTACAGACAAGATTCGAATATCGACTCAATTCGTACCCAAAAGCTGCCACGACGAAACATTTAGATCCGACGCCCGAAAACGAAAAGAGAACCATGGATTGGGGACTAGAGGGAAACTACAAAAGGTTGCTGATAAAACGAAATACCGACAGATTCTGAAAAAGGGGGGGACCCATGGTGAAAAACCCCCATATATTTCTCGTTTCTTAAAAAGCAACTTCTCATTTCCATTCCCATTCCTCTGCGAGTTCATCTATACAAGAGGTTTATTTCTGCTGCCTCCCCCTCCTATCTCTCCGTCGAAAAACGCGCAAAGTCATCACCTATCCCAATCTTGCCGTCCATCACGACAAATCCCCTCCAAAGAACGCCTCATAAAAAGATCCATCCACACCGCTTTCCAGTTCCATGTGATGCAAATAAGACTATATACCCCCCTCGATCATGCATCGTCCATCGCGCTACATCAACGCCAGGTCATTCTTGCTTCTATTTTCATTTTGGGATACACTCAATGGTATCACCCTCCGAAGTCTCAAATTCACTCATCCTCCCTACGTTCCCGTAGAAGAGTAAAGGAAAAGGTAAAGAGGAGAAGCCCTCAAGCACCCACCTCAGCCTGTGCCAGAAGCCTCTCCCTCCACCCATTACACACCTCCTCAAAACCCCCCACCACATCCCCACACACACCCGCACACTCCCTGTTCCCCAGTCTCTCCCCCCAATTCCCCTTTGTTAACCACAACTCGCCCTCTTCCCTTTCCTCTTCTTCCCTCTTCATATCAGCCACGAGTTCGCGCGCACTTTTCAGACGCCGAGCGGCTGCTGTGGTGGTCTGTCGAGACATGTGTAGGGTGTCAGAGAGGTAGTTGAGGGTTTGGATAAGGTCTGCTGTTAGACCATGGAGTTGGGTTAGGGAGGTGAATGCCGCTGTTGTGGGTCGGGGCATGGATTCTGAGAGGGTTACTAGAAGGGGGAGGAGGTCTTCGATTGTTTCGTCGTCGGGGGGTGCTACAAAGGGTGATAGTAGGGGGTATGCTAGGGATTGGAGAAGTCGGGTTTGATGGAGGAGGTTGGTTGATAGTGCGGTGTGTGCTGTAATGAGTCTGTTTATGTTAGAAATTATACTTCATAAAGTAGAGGAGGGAAAGCATACCTTGTAGCACCACCCTCAACCCCAGATTGTCCCCCAAGATCTTTCAACTCTTCGACCACTCTCTTCACGACCCCATCCCTTTCCGTGCCATTATTTTCCGTTCCCCTTCTCGCCAAACCCTCCACTTGATCCATCCTCGCAACCAACCCCGGTGGCATCCCCGAAGATTCCAAATCCGAGTCTCCCCCATAATCACTCCCATCATAATCACTAGCCGCTCTCCTATGTCCCTTCCCCGACATGATAATGGGCGGTGACAGATTCTGAGGTTTACTAGGAGCCAGAACGGGCGAAGATCCCACATCCACGCCACTATCCCTCGTTGGTTCCGTCCCCCTCACCTCCTGGAAATTCATCTCTGGTTCCTCGTCGTCTTCCTCTCCCTCCCCTTCATCTTCATCCCACGCATCCGCTAATTCATCTGCCAAGTTTCCTAGTCCGTTTCCCGCCGGTGTAGCTCCCTCACTGCTGAAGACATCCATACCCAGCCCATCACTACGGTTCATAGAATTTCGATTAGGCGTCGTAGGAGAATGGAGGGAGTGTTTTGAGTTCCGACGTGGGGAGGAGTCGTTGCCGTACGAGAGTGGTGTTGCGAAGGAGAGATCAATACTATTCGACGCATTCCTCTTATGTCGCGGTGTTCGTGGAGAAGAAGCCATTTTGAAGACGTGAGTAAAAGAGTGGTAGTCGTCCAGTGTGTCGATGAATCTGCCTCACAGACTTGCTTTTCCCCCCAAACAAACTTTTGTCAGCCCCGTACTCCTTTATCTGCTCGTGTCTTGGTGTTTGGGTATTATTCGTCAACCCGTAAAGGGATCGTAGGGGATGTTTGATGGCACGTTGGGAAGAGTCGCGCTGGCAGAGGAAGAAGGATGGGTTTTCGCGGGTGTTGTTATTCGGTTCTGGTAGTCCCCTTGATGGGTCGTCGACGTGGAGACGGAGACAGGAGACAGGCTAGGGTACGGATATATGCTGATTTTATTGCGTTGATGCCATATCAAGATTGCTGGTCTATATGCCGCCCAAGGATTTGCGATTGGCGGTGATGACCCCTGTCCAGATTACACACAATGCAAAGAGAGAGTTACTTTGATGAAGCCGGAATCTTCTAATTCACTGGAAGTTACGAGAAGAGTGGAGTGTTTTCTTCGTGAATGAGGTATCGGTGTAACCGGCGTGTTGAGGGTGATTGTGTGAAATGTTTAGCTGTCAAAAAGTCCGGGGAATTTCCTCGTGGTTCAAGTCGCGCCGAAATAAGCTGGCGTCACCAAACACTAGCTGAACTACCACAGTCAACATCAAAAGTTACACCACACTAGCAACACTATCCCAAGGTCTAGCAATCACAAAATAAACTCTCAAAAGAAAGACGAGACAAAATGACTTCCCTCCGCCCCTTTCACGCCCTCGATGTCTTCAAATTCAACCCCACCAACCTCGACCCCCTCACCGAAACCTATGATTTGAACTTCTACTTCTCCTACCTAGCCCGATGGCCACATCTATTCAACGTGGCACTAAGTCCCACAGGAAGCATAGACGCATACCGTACGTTCCCCTTTCCCCCGATCCAATCTCAAACCAACAAGCTAACCCCTCCAGTAATGGGCAAACTAGAATCCTCACCCCCCATCATGGCCCTCACCAAGTCCCCCCACTACCTCCCCCACCACGCGCACATAACAGCTCTGACAGTCTCGCCCTCCTCTCGTCGTCTCGGACTCGCTCGCACTCTCTCCAGCTCCTTAGAACGCGCAGGAGACGCATACAATGCTTATTTTGTAGATCTCTTCGTGCGGCAATCAAATACCATCGCGCAGACACTATATAAAGGAATGGGGTATTCTGTGTTTAGGAAGGTGATGGATTATTACAGTGAACATCTTATGGATAAGGAAAGGGATAGTGAGGATGCTTACGATATGCGGAAGAGTCTGAGTCGGGATGTAAAGAGGGAACATGTTCGGGAGAAAGGGGAAACTTTTGAGGTTCAACCGGAGGATGTTTGGTGAAAAGATCATGAGGGAAGGAACCATGAATAATCGAAGGGGGTTCGAAATGGGACGAGCCAATTCTAGGGGGGATGTGGAAATCAACTTCGGGGTCAATTTCTATGGTTCAAAGGTGCTGTCAACCCGGGCTATGAATATAGAGAGAGGCCCCTTCGAGGTTGATTTCCAACCAGTTGCTTGTCCCACGTAATGGGCTTATACTACTAACTCACCCACAAGGATGTGCGCCTGCCAATTTGACAGCAAAACCTCACTACAATAATGGTGATAGCAATGAATCTTCTGGGGTTCGCCAGTTGAACCAAAAGAAATCAATACTCAACTCGAGACCAATTTCCTCAAAATTTTCTTACAATCAACTAATCTTCATTTTTTATGTGCTCATGTTTCTTGGATTATCAATACTTGGTGAGTCCCAAACTATCGTCGCCATAAGAGCCTGATTAAACGAGTACTCGTTATTGTGGGTGAAGTCCTTGCTATTGGATATACACTGTTTTCTGCTTGATCATTCACTTTGTACGCACTAAGATGGGAATTTCCTGTATTGAAAAGGGGATGTCTTCTATTCACTCTACGATATGATCTAAGGCTTAAAGACACTTCCAATCACAAGATTGGATTCTTAAACTTCACCCCCTCTCTCCTAGGCTATTCCCAGATAAGGAAGTATTAGTCCCTTTGTTGCACATCGCAAAGAACAACTTTACTCCCCAAGTACACTTCACTCGAATATAAATTAGATCTTAACTTACCACTAAGCCCAGCAGGGAGATTCTTCTCAATTTGTTGCATGTCGCAAAAAATACAGTTTTACTGACAGAGTACGCTTCACTTGACAAAGTCCCGTTCACTGTCGTAAAAGAAACATTGGTATATCTAATTACCAGTAGTGACTGTTTTCCGACATTCATAATGCCGACTTCAGTCCCGCTCTTCAGTGTTAGCAACCTTCCACGTTTCGTAAGGAAATAAATGTAGAAGCAAAGCAAAAGGCACTCTTGAATTATATTACCGACTCTTTCGTCTCTCACTCAATCTACAGTATTTATACCGTTACCAACACAGTCATCAACTTAAATAGCAACCTCTAAACTCCATCTTCGGCCATCGTCATCTACAACCAATCCTCCAAACTCAGAATAGTAGACCACGGCAGTATTACGTTAAATCAAAAATTCCATGCTCGCTTCGCTAAATGGACAAGAGCTCATATCAATTCACCTCATCGGAGCCCATGCTCGCAAACTTGAGTTAGCTAACTTCGAACTAAAGATAGCACCAACTAACAAACACTTTTAAGCAACGGGAGGGGTGTCCCCCCTTCCAAGAGTGAATAGGTGTGCAGGGGTGTTGGCGTATAGGGCCAACTAGAAAGCTTGGCTTCCTCGACAATTTTTGCTTAGCTTACTCGTCAACGAACTGCTTACTCGACCAATAACGGGTTACTACTCTCAAACTTAGAGTTCAGAGGACGCAGTGTAAAAGACGTCAATACCCCGAAGCTATAGACAATTACAGGGGGGGGGGGGGTCCACCAAGGATACAGCGCTCATAACTATCAACCCAACAGTGGGTGCAGGAATTCCGTGCGCACCCTCTAAATTTAGCCGAAAACACACCAAAAGTCACCCTCTTTATAGCCTTATAAACTAGTAAATATATAGTATAACATATCCTAACAACGATCATAGACGTAGAGCTTTATAAGAAGAGCATATTCCTAACTAACTACTTAGTTATAACTCCTAAGCTACGTATATAATTTTAAAAGCTAATATTTTACTAATAAAGTCTCTAAGAGATTATTATAGCATAGACTTTAAGTTACTCTAGCCTAATTAAAAGCTAAGGAGGTTTAAGTATTAGGTTATACTACTCTTAATACTTTGTTTTATATAAATCTAATAGAGCGTTCTTCTATAATTAGTAGGAGAAGTTAGTAAAAATATGGTGATTTTAGTGTAGCTTAGTAGAATCTGGGCCTATGCGCACGGAATTCCTACGCCCACTGTTGAACCGGGCAGTGAAATCGATGTCAATTATACGAACACACACTGAGAGAGAAGAAACTTGCAATACCCCAAATCTCTCTCCAACATACTTCGACGCGAGAAGGACATTGATAGCATCCCAAGAATGTAATCATGACTATTCCCGGGCAACCTAAAAAAGATATCTTTACAAGAAATTTCGGTAGGAGTATTGGTAGGTAACCTACCAACAGCAACCCAAAAAGATTGTGACTATTTCTAGGTAGCCACTGTGAGCAAAAATCAATTCCATTCCATTCCTAGGTAAGGTACAAACAGCGCCACTTTTTTCACAAGTTAGTTCTACAAGATACTAGGTAGCGTGTCAGTTGGTAGGTCACCTACCAACAGCAACCTAAAAATGGCCGCGACTATTTGCAGGTGACCGACCAATAGCCCGCGAAAAGATTCTCGGCAAGATATTTCTAGAAGATATGAATACTAGTAGGTACCCTACAAATAGCGCAACCTTTTACGTCACATGCCGGAAAACAAGTTCGAAGACATCAATATTGAAATAAGTACTATTACCAACTTCCGAAGAAGAAACGGTTTCCTGTCAATCTATTACCCCCGTACCTATACCAATGCAGTTGCCAAGTATAATGACAACAACAAGCCTCTAACCCCTCCTCAAACATTTCTCAAGTCCCAATTTATCAATTCAAAGACAAAAAGTCTTGGACAACACGCCGCAAAACAGCACAATCTCTTTCAACCTTTCCCTAAAACTCACCCTCCAAAACCAAGTCCTCCTGTCCAAGCAACTGTATGACAAGTCTAACCCCTCTAATCCCCGCTCTCCCACCATCCGTCTCAATCTGGTTCCCATTTCCATTTCCATCAAAACCTCCCCTCCCACCCTCTTCCTCCAAAAACAATCTCCTCCAAATACATTCGTGCATCTCCTCATCCCTAACCGGCACCGAGTCTTCATTTCTCCACTCAATCCCATGGTCATTTTCAATAGCTTGCCCACAATCCGTATCCTCACTCAATCTCTGATTTTCCAAAGACCCATCCATATTATTCGTCGCACCAATTCCACTTCCAGCTTTCGATCTCAATTTCTTCTTTTGATTTGGAAGGGTGACGCATTTCTCGCTACTGTCTTCGAGTTTTTTGGGTGTGACGTTCTGGGGTTGTTGGATAGGAGGAGGAGGAGGAGGAGGTGAACCCTCAGACTTCGTTCCTCGACTTCTGAGTTCGTCTTGGTGTTCAAGCAGTCTCTTGGTCAATAATGGAACACTGGCTTCATCTCTCATTTGAAAAACTGATGTAAATTTCTTTATTGTTTTCTTCGATGATGGAGTAGCATCTCGGCTCGTGGCCGGAGCATCTCCATCTAGATAGGATCTCCGACGAGGTGGTGCGGGACCTTTGTTCTGGCAATCTTGCTGAGAAAGGACTAAACGATTTGGCGTCATAATTCCAGTCTGTATACTTTGCAGTCTTGTCGTGGAAAAGGATGTAAGTCTATTCGATTGGCCTGCAGTGGCATCCGACAGCGAAGCATCTTCCAAAGTCGATTTCAATGGACCTTCAACTGGTACCGCGTAATTGCTATTTTGAACTTGGCCCCTGGTTGGTTGAAACGTTTTCATTGCTATCGTCTTGGGAGGAACGAGTGGTTTCGGTAAGCTAGACTTCTTTTGAGGGAATAAGCAGTGCTCATTCAATGCAGAGGATGGGAATTAATGGCTGAAACGGATCTCGAAAATAGTACAATTCGATCTCCGCCAGACTAGAACCAGATTTCCCGTATCCAAAGACCGGTTTGTGGAAAAGCTGACTTACCTTCCTGACCAACGGTTTTGGTGGCACAACCGTGTTCGCACGGCTTGGGTCTTCTGGATGAATAGCGGGAATTAAAGCTATGGGTTGTTTTGCTAGAACGCCTGTCACAAAGTTAGTAACTTCATCTTGAAATAACTTGTGATAATGTGGAATTTTGGGATGATTGTTATGTACACAACATCGAACATTGTGAGGAGCCTTTTGACACGCTTCACAACCACAATCGTCTGGGCAATGCTGACATTCTCCCACGGTACCTGGGCCTAACGGCCTACCATGGAATCCATGACCAGTTCGAGGGTATCCATTACATTTGACTATGTTGACTGAATTCAGGGGAAAGGCTCCACCTTTTTGACTCACCCTTTACCGGCTGAGAAACGTCGGATCTGAACTCTGGTGCTGAATGAAAGATATGAGAATCTGCCTCGGAAGCAATTGCGAATGACTGACAAGAGGCAGTTGCCTCTTCCACATTACTGATGTCGGCTGTGTATTCTTTATCTGAATGTTCGCGAAGGTGGCGCATGTTATAACTGCACGTAATGGTATGTCGATGTGGTTTGTGTCCTCCATAGGCGGCATGACAACTAGGGCTCACACATTCTACCTCCTCGTGTGTATTCTGTGAACCGCTATGGGGACGCTTCTTAGAGCGGACCACACTTCCTGGATCTGCCTTTATAAATGGGGATTCTTGGACTTTTCTCATCTGAGCTCTCGATGGTGTTAATTTGGGGGCGCTAATTGGTTGACCAGGGTTTTCTCGTGTAATTTGTTGTTTTGCCAGATGTTGTGACACAACGCGAGGGTTTTGTCCCATTTCCTTTGAAACCAAGCGACTAGTTGGCGAAGAACCTCGAGAGCCTTTGTTGACAACAGTTTCAACTTTGGCATCGAACGAAGGAAACTTAGTTGGCGGCGTGGACTTCTTCCTCAAAAGTTGTGGAGCTTTGGAGGCTGTCGGCGTTTGAGGATCCATCATTGGTTTTCCTCTTGACTTCCTTGACGTCTTCTCCATTTTGCTCGCCCCAGCGCCATCAGATCCGTCCATCATTTCATCATCATCGGCTGGCATATCACATCTCCAGCAGTTGCGCACCGAGCTATTATTGATCCAACTACAGTTGTGACATGTCCATTGAGGCTTCGGTGGTTTGGGTGTATCGTCCATTCGGGAGGGTTCTCGTGATGATACAAGCCTTGCTGGTCTCTCAATACCATAATCATGATAGAGATCAATCACACTTTGCCGCCGCATGGTTGAGGTAGTAATTAACGAATTGTCTGAATTTATCATCTTCTGCTCGCGGCCCAGATCTCGTCGAGAGGTATCGGCACTGTGATCTGCAGACTCGTCGCTGAAAAGGTACGTCTCTGCCGGGCTCTTGGAACGAGCTTTCAATACTTCAGAACTTTTGACCAAATGAGCGTTCGTCGTTTGTTGATCTTTGAACGACCTGGCTCTAGCATGTTCCTCCTCATGGTTCGTTCTGGGATTACTCAGACCAAGGAAAGAATGCCGGACCTGACTGTATTCGTCCTCGCTTGGATTCTTGTTTCTCGATGCTGGCTGTGCAAAACGGCCATTTATACGCCGACCAAAGCCGGTCCTGGAAGTCTCCCTTCGTCGAGTTCCAGTAGGGGTAGGAGGAGAAGCCACACTTGTATTTGCCAGGCTCTGTAGATACGATATACGGGAAGCCACAGTTCCAGAAGGAACATTATGACAGTTTGACCGTCCTCTTGGGAACGTTCGAGTGCCCAGTGGCGACAGATTCGAGGTCGAACGATCGCTGGGCGTGCGATTCCGCCTTGATGCTTGCCAGCGAAAAGTCATTGCCGAGGTTGGGTAGCCTTAATGGAAAGCGACATTTGTGATGATGATTGTTGTGTAGTGCAAAATCTGCAAAGTGTGTGCAAATAATGCGGATATGAATATCAGTACAGAACTGGAAATCATCTCTCTCGCTCGAGATGGAGACGTGTTGGTCTTTAAGTTTGACCACCTAAAAAGGAGAAGGAAAGAGCGACTCTGAGATGGACCCACGGGAGCCAGAAACCAAAACCCCGAAAAGGAAAGAGTACCCCAGGTATTGCCGTTTTCTTTCTTTCTCCAAAACGGGTCTACTTTACTGATCTCTCTTTGATGGCACCGGGATTATATCAATTCATGTTTTGTGAATAAAGGCAAAAGCCACGCACCTTTGCAAAGAGTGGTCAGCTCAACAGTTCACTCAAAATTGAACGCTGTTGACCGAGTCAAGAACAATAAAACGGAGAGAGGAAAGCAAAAAGCAGTGTGAAGCCGACACCAGAATCAAATTCCCAAAAGAGACAGGAGGATTCTGGATCCTGCCGTCATTTGTAATTCTTGATCGGGAGCGAATATGGATCTTTGAGAGCGTGTAAGAATTATCTTATGGCACCAGAAATTCCGGAGGCAAGCCCTTCACACTCTGACAAAATATACCTAGCTGGAGGTGTAAAAGGTCCGTGGCACTTGTCTTCAATCAAGAACCTTTGCCACAGGTTCTTAGGTTGCGAGCCTCATAGGAAGGAACCAGGGTGTGCTCGAGATGGAGTTGTTTTCGAAGTAACACGAAGGAAAGAGCAACACTCATGGTCGCTGTGTTACGAGGGAGCCCCATCGTTCCCTAGAAATGCAGGTCTGAGTGGAGGAGGCCTTCGACTTCTTTCTTCACTCCTGCCTCGCTGAACAACAATACGTCTAGAGTGGCCAAATTTTCCAACGCAACCCGGTGCTTGGGAGTACCGGGGGAGTAAAGTTGGGTGGTAGGTACCTATTATAATGGTGTAGGGCAGAGTCGCAGACAAGGGAGAACTATTGGTTACGGTTGACTGGAGCTGGGTTTGGCGTTTCTATGATGGTCCGGGGGGACTTTCCTCGCGCTTCTATTTGCTGATTGTTTTCGGTAACCCTGGTCTAAATGTAGATATAATAAAGAGTTTGTTTGATGCCACTAGAAGGGTTAAATATATAGCGAGGAACCGAAAGTCGGGGACTACCTAACGAGATCTCGAGGGCCCAGAGTCGATTCAATGGGCGGGTGGTGGGGGCGCTTATCATCGATGGTAAGTTTTGTTGCGGGTCTTGGATCGAGTTTGCTGGTTGCCTGCAAACAAACGGAAGGATCGACCGGTGGTATCGATCGAGAAATGGGGTCCAGACCAGCGCCGAGACAGGACCTTGTTATGCTGTAGTCCATCAACGAGCAAAATCCGAGGGGATTCGGATTCCTGTTCCTCTCCAAGCTACCCAAATGTGAAGAAAGAAATATGTACTTTAGGAAAGATTTTCCCGAAAACCAAAAAAACCAACCAGAGAAAACCAAGAATTGCCCTCTTATTCAGACCACTCAGGTCAAATTCAAAGGATGCATTTAGGAAACAATGATGTACATGGCAGCCGCGCCTATAAGCTTCCCTCTTTAACCAGAGTGAACAATCCCCCAGTCACCCATTACTTCAAAACGGCTTGTAAGCTCTCGAGCACCTAATAATATTAGCCATATCCACCCTCCGACATAGCTCCCAAGCTTACCTCAAGTTCAATCTTTGCCTCTGCGATATCTTGCTCACTACCACTTCCACCAACAATCTTTGTTGCCTCTGAGATTTGCGATCGAACAGCCTCAATACTGAAATCCTCCAATGGGAAACCCTCTACGGCGTTGATGCTCAATTGTGAGTTTGGTTGCACGACTGCGAAGCCTCCGGAAACTATGAATGGCCTGGTTAGGTGTATGCCGACCCTGACATGTTCGGGGCAGACGTACGGAAGAATTGCTTGCTTCCACCACTCTCCTCAATGATCTCAACGAGACCTGGCTTCAATTGCTCAATTGATGGAACGTGGTTTGCGAGGACACCCATCTCTCCTGATTCTGCAGGAATGTTGACCTGGACGACATCTTGCGATTTGTAGACGGACTATTGTTCGTGTTAACCTTCGGCCTCCCCAATTCATCGACCCCCCTTCAACCACATCGTCCCCAAACTTGTTCATCCCCCAATTGACCTTTCTCGTATGTGTCCATCGCAATTCGAACGTACCTGATGTGGAAGAGCCAAGCTCAACTTGATCTAGAATGGGAGGTTAGCACCATCTGCAAAAATCTGTTTAGGACCAACGGACCTTATCCGACACAGCTTCAGCGTAGCCTCTGCGCATGAGAGGTGTCTTGATAGCTGCGGGACGCGCTCGCAGAGCCGTACGAGCAATACGGAGGGAGTTCATGATGTTCGGGGGTATCAATTGGGAATCGGCGTTGTTGACTAGAGGTACCGGAATTTGGTTCAACTTCATGAGAGCTCGGCAACATCCGCTCTGGCGGGATTAGCGTCGAAATGCTACACGTGACATGGGCTCCGAATTCTTTCTTTAAGCCGCAATTCAATTACCACTTGTAAGGGACTTGTTGAGACTTATTATATTAAATGTATTCTTGCCTCTTTGATTGATTCTTTGTGGATGTCGAGAGAAGATGAATCATGTCACGTGGTGCGGCCCTCAACTAGCAGTTATCTCAGAGCTGAAGAAATAACCATGGATTACTAAGAACCATGTTTCTTTTATATGATTCTAAGACTCTTTAGTACGATCTTCAGTATTAACTCTCTATTTAGTTTATTTATATCTTACTTAAATACTTTCTTATATTAAAATTCTATTTACTAACTTATAAATAATTACTTCTATTATTCTTTTTATTAATAACTTAGAGCTACTATAAAAAGTTCTCTTTTAGCTATAAGTAGTTTCTAGAATCTTAAAACGAGATTTTAAAATTATCTTTTAATATATTATTATTATTATTATTATTAAATAACTACTCTTTTATAATAAAAGCTACTTTATTAAACTATTAGAAAGTATTTATAGAATCTCTCTCTTTTAAGTTATTTTAGCTAATTTAAAGTAGTTATATATTAAAGTTATTAATAATAACCTAAATTAACGTTTAATACTAAAACTATAATTTAAAGCTCTTAAATATTTTAATAAAACCTAGTCTATCTCTCTTTTAATATAGTATAATTAGTTAACTTAAAAAAAATAGTAA
Source organism: Hymenoscyphus infarciens (assembly GCA_001414345.1). Lineage (NCBI taxonomy): Eukaryota > Fungi > Ascomycota > Leotiomycetes > Helotiales > Helotiaceae > Hymenoscyphus > Hymenoscyphus infarciens. Next base: position 386,791 of record LLCB01000006.1, on the reverse strand, counting down.
ATATAGAATATATATAAGTCGAGTTTACTAAAAAGTAGCTAAAAATCTAAGATAATAGAGATATTAGATATTAACTATTACTAGTTTTAGTTTAATATTATATTTAAAATTATTCTTTTAATATTATATTATTAATTAGACGTCTAAAAGCTAACTATTAGTAAACTCTTAAAAGTCTATTAGAATTAGAAGAAGTTCTATCTATACTTATAACTTTGTAAAATCTACTTTTTTAAACTATTTTATTACTTATAGTTCTATATATTAATACTAAAAGAAATTTCTTTAAAAAAGAGTTTTAATTCTCTTTTCTATTATTTATTAATAAGAAAGAAGTTCTTTCTTAACTTTTAGAAAGTAGTAAACTTACTAATACTCTTTTATAAACTTATATCTAATAATTAAAAAAAAGCTAAGCTTATAATTAAGTTACTTCTTATAAATATTAAAACTTATATAGTTATTTAAACATATTATTAAAGAAGTCTTTATTCGATTTTATATAAAAAGTCTTCTTAGTTTAAATAATTTATTATAAGTAGTTATTACGTTATTATATTTTTAACTACTTTATATATTATCTAACTATATTAGAAGTAACGAATCTATTTACTAGTTTACGTTTTTAAGTAATATTAGAACTAGTATTATTATTAATTATTAGTATAACTAGGTTATAAATAGAGTCTTCCTATCTCTCTTTAAGAGATTAAAAGGTAACGTAAAAAGTAGTTATTTATTTATACGTGTCTATTTATAAGTATAAAGGTCTAAGTATAAATAGGCCTTATTCTACTACTTAACTAAGTAACTAGAACCGACATATTTACCTTATAATTGTCCTAATACTAGAGTAACTTAGAAGTAAGATATATTAGTAAAAACTATTAAAAATATAATTAAAAGAGATTAATAAAATCTACTAATAAGAGCTCTCTATTCTATCTATCTAGCTAATTAGAATACTCTATTCTACTTATCTATTCTCGCTTATTCGTCTATATTTCTTATATATCTATCTTCTCTATGTTCTACTTATTCTATTACTTTTACCTTTAATCTATTAGTATTAATAAGGTCCTTTAAAGTATTATAAGGCTTAGATTTAGTTATAGTATTTATAGGATTACTTATACTATTAATCTATTTAATATTATAGATCTCTTAACGTTTATATACTTATTAAAGTCCTATAATATCGATTATTAGTCTCTTTTCCTTAGTAGTACTAAGTCTTATAAGATAGTTGTAAATTAACTTAGAATTAGTATAAATTATAAGTAGAACTAATTAATTAAGAATAAGCTTAATTATCGATTTAATAGTACTAGCGATGTCGAATCCTTTACTTAAAGTGTATAACTTAGAGGCTAAAATACTACGAGTAACTCTCTTATACTTTATAGATAACTAGTATAAGATATTAGCTTTATTATCTTTATCTACTAGTATAAGAACGTATCCGATTTACGAAGTATAGTCTTTATTATTAGTAAAAGAGGAATTAATAAATAGAATTAATTTAAGACTTTCTAGATTTAATTCTATATAGATAAGTCCTCTATTAAGATTATCGATTTACTATTAAAGTCTCTTATTAAGAGCGTTAATATCTTCCTTTTAGAAGTCGACTATTTAGATAGTAGTTAATAAATCGAAAGCAGCTTTTAGTTATAATATTATAGCTATATAGGCTCTATAAGTACGTTATATAACATATTACTCTTTTATAGAAGCTTTTAATTAAATTATACTATAAGAGCTTTTAAGATTAGTAGGCTTAATACTTACTAATTTAATATTCTTAGAATAATCTTAGATAAGTATAATCTTAAGATTAAGTAAGTCTAAGAAATTAATTATAATTTTACCTCTATTAAATTTAAGTAGATAGTCCTTAGTTAATTCCTTATAGTTCTTAGTAATAAATTTAGCTTTCTTAAGCTTTAATTCCTTATTATTAGCAAATCCTTTATTAGTAAGAATAAGAGTATTATTAGTTTAGAGACCTATAACACTAAAGTATCGTTTCTTATTAATATATAAAAGATAAGGATTATATATTAATTCTTTTATTTAAAGTGCTTTTAAGTAATGTTTTTAGTAGGTATTAAACTAATAGTTTCTAGCTTTAATAATACTATAAAGAGGTCTTATTACTTTTTAGATAATTCCCTTCTACTATTCTTTATCCTTTAATAGATAGGTAAAAATTTATCGTTTTAATTAGGTAATAGACTATATATAAGCCTAGGAAATGTCTCTTAAAAAGAGGCTAAATTATTAGTAGAATATAATAAAAAGAGTAATAATAAGTCTCTAGCTTATATATTAGATTATAAGTAATTAGATAAAGATAACCTTTTTACTATTATTATTAAATCCTTAGATTACTAATCTTAACTTTTCTATAGCTTATACTATATTAGGGAATTTAATAGTATTAACGAATTTAGATTTAAATATTCTAGTCTCTTTTAAAAGTTAGTTATAAGTGATTATTTTAAATATACCTCTATTAGTAAGGCTCTCGAATTCAGATTAGCGTATACTAATATATATACCTTCTTATATACTATTTAATTTAGTAGAACATAGAGTCTTAGAGATATTCTTATTATATTAGATAAAACGTTCTTTTCTATCGACCTTACTTTAGATAAAGATCTTAGATATACTAGTCTTAAATATATAAGTATTAATAAGATTAAGATATTCTAGGAATTAAGAGAGGACTTTTAGATTCTTTAGTAGTCGTTCTCTTTTTTACTTTAGTAATATAGTTAATAGAATCGGTTTAAGAATTAGAACTAGTATTAATTAAGAGTATATTACTATAGGAGATAGTAGTAGAGTATTAAGGTCTATTTCTAATTCTAGGTTCTTAAATTATTATACTTCTTAATTAGTATTCTTAGCTAGCTAATCCTTATCTAGAATAGAATCTCTATATTATAAGAGAGAGGAATAATAAGGCTTTATAACTATAGATCTAAATTTAATAGATCTACTAAGTAATTTAATAATATACTCTTTATTATTAATACTAATTAATTTAAAAGGTTTAGTCTATTTACTCTTTTCTTACTAAATAAGAACGTTAGAATTTAGAAGTAAATTATATAAGTAATTCTTATTAGAACTATTCTAAGTATTTAGAGTATTATTAACTTATCTTTTTACTTATATCTTTTATATCTTATCTTAAGCTTTATTATATATTATAGCTTTTTAGGCTATTCTAGGAGATAGAGTATTATTATCTAATATATAAGTATATACTCTAAAAATAAGAAGTATAGAAATAAGGCTATCTAGGCTAGTAGTATTATTAAGTACCTTAAAAGCTATTTATAAAAGTATATCTTTAGCAAGGTCTAGATAAGCTTCTTTAAATATTTAGTAGACTTAATAAATTAGTCTATAGTATCGTTTAACGATTTTAATTAAATTATATACCTTTATAAATATAGACGTAATAGTTATTCTTATAGCTCTTACTTATTAGATAAATTCCTTACTTATAAGATTCTTACTAGTATTAGTAACAATTATTACTAGAGGTTTTAAGTAAGTATTAACCTAATATTTAAGAAACTTCTTAAATATATACTTTAAAGTTATATTTCTTAACTAATAGCTAGCTTAAAAGTAAGTAGCTAGGTTAATAATATATAATAATAGGCTTTCTTTAATATATATAATATCTATAATAACTATAAAGTTAAAGTCTATCTCGCTATTATATAGAGTAAATTTAAATTAGTTAGAGGACTTCTTATATTTCTAATAAAATTCGTAGAATTTAGTTAAATAGTTAAGTACTTTAGAATCGAAGTCTTTTCTAGTATACTCTAGAAGCGTTAATAATCTAATAATAGATAGATAGCTAAATTATTAATAAAGACGTATAAGCTTAATATTTATAAGTAAGCTTAAGAATTATTATATATAAGTAGTAATAGCTCTATTTTATAATAAAAAGAGATAGCTAAATTAGTAGATTACTAAGAAAACTTCCTTTTTACCTTTATACTTTCTAATAAGGAGGTTCTTAATATTATTATAGAATACTCCTAGTTAGTCTATATCTTTAATAGAAAGTAAAAATAGAGTATTAAACTAGTATACGTAGAAGTCGACAATACTAATAGGAGTTATTATTTTTATCTTCTTAATAGATTAAGTATTACTAATTCTAAAAGTAACTATAAAGCTACTATTTAATAATAGTAGTAATTTATATATAAGATTATTATATACTAGGAATTAGTTATATTTAATAGTAGAGTATTTAGTAGTACTAGTATTAATTATAATACTAAAGAATTTAGTCTTCTTATATCTTTTAGTATTATATTATATAAGAGTCTTATATTCCTTATTCTTATAGTTCTCTTAAATATCTCTAGTTATTAAATAGATAAAAGAGACGTTAGCTAATTTAAAAATAATCTATTTAGTATTAATAGTATTAATAGTACTATAAAAGGTAACGAATTATTAAATATTATTATCTAGCTTAATATTAAGGAATAGAAGGTTATTATTAATAAATATCTCTTCTAATTAGTTAATATTTAAATTATTATAGAGCTCTTTTATATTTAAAATATATTACTAGACGTTATAATTAAAGCTCTTTTCTTTAAAAGCATCTCTATATTTTCTCTTAAGTTATTAATAATATTATTCTATATATTAATCCTACTTATTTTTAGAGTAATCTTAGAACTAATAATTTAGCTTCTTATAAATCTAATATACTTTCTTAAATCTTAGAGAATTTATAAAGTAATTAGATATATAGTTACTATAAAATTTATAGTTAGTAGTATACTATTCTACTTCTAATTCTTCTATAATATATACTTATTAACTTACTATTCTTATACTACTTCTATAAAGGTTTTTATAATTATTAATAGATTAGTATAGAGTATTAATAGTAGATTAGAGGTTCCTATCTAGAAGAGCTCTTTTAAAAGTAGTATAGAATTCTACTATATTTTAACATTCTATTATAATTTTATTTATAAAGATATACTTATTCTAAAGCTTAGAATATAAACTATAGAAGAGTTTATTAAGTTTATTTAAATATAACTTAAGATATTAGAATACTAATTTATTAGTATTATTAGTCTTAAATTATTTATACTAAAAGGCGTTCTATTTAGAAAGAACGTTTTAGTAATAGGAATTATCTTTAAAATAATCTTAGATATTTTTATATATATCTATAAATAAGAGTTTACTTCTATATATAATAGTAGTATAATAATAAGTAAGTATAAGTTTCTTAAGTATTATAAGAAAGACTAAATAATAGTATATAATTAGTATACTATTATAAAGATAGATATTATAAAATATATTAAGTTTAAGATTAAAGTTATTCTCTTTTCTACTATATTATATTTCTTTTATATATACTTTAGAGACGTTAGTAATTTCTCTAGAAAATAAGTTATATAGTATCTTACTATACTATAGATTTTAACTAGGAATATCTAGCTAGTAGAGATAGAGGAGAGAACGAATAGGATCTAGGTCTATTATATAGTATTTAAAACTACTATCTAGATATTATAGCTTTAATAGATATATAAAACCTTAGAGTTAAGGATATTAGAGAGATTAATTTAATATATTAATATATCTAGGCTAGGATTATTAATAGGTTAGTTATTAGAGATATTAGTACTTTTAACGTTCTAGGATATAAGAGTACTTTATTAGTAATTAAGAAGGTCTTAGAGAGAGTAGATTACTATTTAAAGAGAGTAGATATATAAAGGAACGAATAGAAGAAGAGAATCCTAGTTAGAGCTTCTTAGGTTATTAACTTAAACTACTAAAATAAGCGAGTTTTAGTAATTTTAAAGTTAAATTTAAAGAGAGAATTATACTAGTAGCTATATTTAATAAAGTTATATTAAAGAAGAGAATATCCTTATCTAGAGTAGGCTAGGTATAATACTAAGTAAGCTAATTATAAGTAGATAGATAGGCTCTCTTTTAGCTTAACTTAGAGAAATTTAACTATCTTACTTTTAAATTAAGTTATTTTAGCTCTAGGTAGGCTCTAGAGTAAGCTCTTAAGATAGCTCTCTTTTAATTTAACTTAGTAAGATCTATATAATATACCTCTAATATAGGTAAATTCGATTTAGATAATCTTAATATTAACTTTACTATCTTTAACATAGATTCTCTTTAGAATAATTAATATAAAGGATTTAATAGATTTAGAATAGAATTATTAATTCTCTATTTAAGTTTATTAGAAGAAGTATTACTTAAATAAATAATCTCTTCTAATTCTTTATAAGAGAGTCTAGATTATTTATTCTCTTAAAGTATTTAGAAGAGTAATTCTACTATCTTTATATTCTTATAATTTAGTATATAATATCTATAACGTCTAAGTATAGATTAAAGTCTTAATACTACTCTTACTTTTATAGTATTAAAGTTATTAACTATCTATTCTTAGAAGTCTTTTTAGAAAGTATACTAAAGTTCTTTATTATCCTCTTTACTAGTCTTATACTTTCTAGTAAATAGCTTAACTATATTAGTTAGGTATTCTACTATATCTTTATATATTTTATATTTATCTAGATTATTATTAAAAGAGTTACTAGGAGAGTTACTACTATTCTCCTTCTATAGAGATTAGCTTCTACTAAGGCTTAATATAGTATTATTTATTAATTCTTTTAGTAATTTAAGATTAAAGAACTTGTTATTAGAGGATAAGAATATTAAGAGAATAGAAAGTAGAATATTAAAGAACTAAAAGCTTAGCTAGAGATATCTATCTTATAGTAAGATAGTTTAAAAGTATAGTAAATTAAAGACCTAAAATAAAAGGTAAATATCTTAGTAAATTTAGAAAGAGAATTTAGATAGGAATTATATATTTTTAGTAGTATTATAGAGTTTTTAAGAAGAGTAATAGATTAATACTTTTAAAGTATTTATTAATAAGCTAGAGAAGTGTTAAATTAGTTAGTTTTATAATAATTAATTAAAAAAACGATTAATAAATCTATAGTCCTTTTTAGAGATAAAAGAATACTAGAATAGAAACTCTTTATAGTAGTAAAAGTTAATCTCCTACTAGAATAGAAAAGAGGCTTTTACTTTATAACTACTTATAATATTATATTCCTACTAGAATAAGAGAGATAATACTACTAGAATAGAAAGCGTCTAATATAAGTAACTAAGTAACCTAATCTACGTATATATACTAATTAGTATTAGTATAACTAGGTTATAAATAGAGTCTTCCTATCCCTTTTTAAGAGATTAAAAGGTAATATAAAAAGTAGTTATTTATTTATATATGCCTATCTATAAGTATAAAGGTCTAAGTATAAATAGGCTTTATTCTACTACCTAATTAGATAACTAGAACCGACATATTCACTCTATAATTGTCCCGATATTAATCTTATTTAAGAAAATAGTAAAAACCTCTTTTAAAGCTTAAGTTATAAAAATATAATAATTTTTATAAATAAGTCTAAGTAGATTTTAAGAATAAATTATTATAAAAGTTATTACTTAATTAGACTTAGTTTATAATAAATATTATAATAATACGAAATATATACTACTATAGAAGAGGTATATAAGAGTATATTTAGTAGAATAATATATATAAATACTAGGCTCTAATATAGAAGAAAAGGCTAAACTAGTCTTTTCTAACTCTAAGAGAGTAAGCTACTATATATAAGAGGTTTAGATAATATAAAAGAGTCTAAAACTAAACAACGATATATATTAGCTAATATAAAAGCCTAAACTCTTCGAAGTATATAACCTTTCTAAAATAGATAATATATAATAATAACTACTAAAACCTATATATAGTAAGTACTTCTAGCTATCTAGAATAGTATACTATTATAAATATATATAAGTCGGTTTTATTAAAAAAAAGTAGCTAAGAAACTAAGATAAGTATACTACTCTATATTAACTTCTTAAGTTAAGTAATAATACTATACTAAAACCTCTTTTTAAAGTTCTAAGAAAAACTAAAACTACTAAGTATAATAGCCTATTATCTAGGCTATCCTAGATAGCTAGAAGTACCTGCTATATCTAAGGTTTAGCTATAGTATATTTAGCTTTTAGTAGTTATTATTTTATATTATCTAATTTAAGAAAGTTATATACGTCTAGACTTTTAGACGTACTTCGTAGGTTTAAGCTTTTATATTAGCCGACGTATATTATTATTCAGTTTCGTACCTCTTATTATATCGTCTAAAACCTCTTATATATAGTAGCCTACTCTTCTAGAGTTAGAAAAGGCTAGTTTAGCCTTTTCTTCTATATTAGAGCCTAGTATTTATATACGTTATTCTATCTTAAACGCACTCTTATATACCTCTTCTATAGTAGTATATATTTCGTACTATTATATAAAAAGACTAAACTCTTCTTCGCTAATAATAGTATTTATAATATCTCTTCGAGCTTTTTATTACTTTTGTTTTACTTTAGACCTAAATTATATTATTATAATAATATTCTCAAATAGCTAGAATTCTAGAGATCTCTTAGATAGCTAGTAATATTAAGGTTTAGTATTAGTTATAGATAGCTAGTAAAAATCGTATATTATATATTAAGAGATTAGAATATACTAAGTGTTCCTAAGAGTTCTAATAACTCTAGGTTTAGTAAATAAGTCGATATAGTTATTATAAAGGCTTCTGAATCTAATCTTATCTCTCTCTCTCTCTCTAAATTAACGAAGATATTGAACCTAGTTCTATTATAAGACGTCGAGTAATAACTCTCTTCTAGAGCTACTACTACCTCTCTTTCTAAAAGCTGTCTAAATAGCACCTATATACTAAGATCTAGAAGATTCTAAAGAAATAATAATAATAGTTAAAGAGACTAGTAGGACTTCTTAAATATAGACTAGATATAGTTAGTAATATAAGCTTTAGAAGTAGAAAATTAAGAAATAAGGAATTAGCTAGCTAAGCTAGAAAGACAGATAAGCGAGCTTATATTTTAAAGTTAATAACTCGCTTCGTCTCTAAACTCTTCTTAATTCTACTCTCTTTTAAACATTCGTTTAAACTAATCTTCGCTTTTATACTCTTTTTAGCTAAGAGACGTAGCTATCTCTAATACCTTCTAATAATCTATCTCTATCTAATACGATACTAAAGCCTCTTTAAATACTCTCTAACTTCGAAAAAGTAAGATAACTAAAAAGATCGAACCTTTAGATAATAGTATTTCATCTATATATAGATAATAGAAGATATTAGTACGCGATAGACTCTATATAAATGTCGACTACTACGGTTTACCTCTAATATATAAAGCCTTTATTTAGAGTATAATAACCGGACTAGCTAGGAACTACCTAGAGCCTAGATACGAGTTAGAATCGGACTTTACTTTTATAGATTAAGAAGATATAGTTACTCTTTTAGATATCTACTTTTTAACTAGTTATAAGATAGAGAATACTTAGAACGCTTTCGAATCCTTATAAATAGACGCTAAAGAAACTTTTACTAATTTCAAAAGTCGCTTCTTAAGTATAGCTATATTTAAAGAAGTATATAAATCAAATAGGTTCTTATATATATAGGAAAAGATTATATCTCGGCTTTAAAACTTAGCTACTATAAAGAAGAGAGATTAGAAAAACAACTTTACTAGAATAGTATCTAATCTTTTAGCTATAGATAAGAAGATACGCTAAAACGCTAAGTTACGAGATATTAGCACTTTAGTCTAAAATACTCTCTTCTTATCTAATTTAGCTCTAAACTCTCTATAATATAATAGTAAATCGTTCTTTACTTTAGAAGTAGAATCGGAATTAGAAGATAAAGATAAAGATAAAGACGAATATAAATAAGCCTTGATTTAGACCTAAATCGTAAAAGAGAGAAATAAGATAATATAATAACTTCGCTTTTAACTAGCTAAAACTATCTCTTTTATTATCTCTAAATTAGAATAGTATTTTTAATATTCGTATTTTTAGCTTTAATAATATTTAGTAATAAACTCTTTTAACTAGCTAAAACTACTTCTTTTGTTATCTTAAACTTCGGATAATATAATAACTTTAGTATTAAGTTTATTTAACTAGCTAAAACTATCTCTTTTATTATCTTAAACTTTAGATAGTATTTTCAACTTTAACAACTTAGCTATAACTTCGTCTTTGAATAGCTAAAACTCTATCGACTCTAGTAAGAAGTCTTTCTTACTTTTATTACTTTCTTTTCACTTCTAGCGAAGTAAGAAGTTCTTTTTTTATTCTAATTCGAATTAGATACGAATTAGTACGCTCTCGAAGTAAGCTCTTAACTAAGTTATTACTATCTCTTAACTAAAGAATCTCTAACTCTACTCTAAATTCGCCTCTAACTATTCTAAACTTTTTTAGACTTATACTCTTTTTTTAAATTCTTTAAATTAGATATAAATTAGTATACTCTTAAAGTAAACTCTTAGCTAAGATATTACTATTATCTATAATATTATCTCTCGGTATTCGCTTCTAACTTATAATAGTTAATTTAAGACTATAGTAGTTCTAGTTTTAGACCTAATATATAACTTCTTACTATCTAGTAGAATCTTATATATTAGTATTATTTAGAGCTATTTTCGCTCTTTATCTTTAGTTTTCGTATTAATAGCTACGAATATACTACTTCTCTACTCTATTTCTATCTTACTATTATATTAAACTAAAGGTTATCTTTCTTATTCTATAAAGGATTTAAAATATATTAGACTTTTAACCTTACTTCTATTCTAGCCTCTCTATCGCCGACTCTACGAACCTTTTTAAACAGCTTCCTAGACCTCTTACTAGCGACCTCTTAATCGATACTAAGCTTAAGACCTCTCTCTAGTATCTTCGGATCTTCTCTTTCTAGTATCTACGGACCTCTCTCTCTTTTCTCTTCTAATAGCTAGTATCTAACTACTGAATTCCGATAATAGACTCTAATATTATACGCTAGATATATAACTTTAGCTCTCTTATTAAAAAGAAAGATTAATACGCTTACGTAATCGACGTATTAATAAAACAGCTTATCTAGCTCGTTATTAGTTAATCTAAGCCTTCTACTAATAAGAAGAAGCTCTACGCTCTAATAAAAGAAGTCTTTTAAGTAGACCTTCTTTCTTTAGCTATATTATTTTCTACTAACTCTCGAAGCCTTCTTCTTCTTCTAATATTACGAAAGCTCTTAAAACCTATACTTTAGTAATCGACAAAATCGTAGAAGTATACGCTAGTCGCTTAGCGGATTATATAGATTAGTATTAGAGAGGGAATATAGAGAGTTTTAAGTAACTCGGCGTATAACTAGCACCTTACTACTCTTATAGAGCTAGTATCTTATAGCTACCTTAGTAGAAGAAAGAGTATAAGCTTAGACTAGTAGCTATAAGAATAGACAAGTATACTAGTTTCTAGAGCTTAGAGCTCGAGAGCGAGCTCTACTAAAGAGAGAGAAATATAATAGTCGATTTAAGACTATAATAGTTCTAGTTTTAGACCTAATACGTAACTCCTTACTACCTAGCAGAATCCTATATATTAGTATTATTTAGAGCTATCTTCGCTCTTTATCTTTAGTTTTTATATTAATAGCTACGAATATACTACTTCTCTACTCTATTCCTATCTTACTATTATATAACTTAACTTTTAAACTTTTTCTAATTTTACTTTAAACTTTTTCTAATCTACTAGATAGAATTAGACTATACTCTTTTAGTAAACGCTTACTTTGATATTAAAGGATTAGAAACGAAGTCTCTATTTTATAAGTATTTATAAACTAGGTCGGTTATAATTTTAAACTAATATCTTATCTTACTTATAATAATTTTCAATAAATAAAGTATCTTTAAACCTACGTTAGCTACGATTTAGAGCTTAACCTTCTCGCTTATAACAAAATTCATAAAATATAATAAATATAATACTTATACTATTCTAATTCAACTTTAAATAATAATATAGATAGACTCGAGAATAAGTCTTTTTTAAAAGAGAGAGAGATAATAGCTTATTATCTAAGCTATTCTAGATAGCTAGAAGTATCTACTATATCTAAGGTTTAGCTATAGTATATTTAGCTTTTAGTAGTTATTATTTTATATTATCTAATTTAGAAAGATTACTTATATCTAGACTTTTAGATATACTTCGTAGGTTTAGGCTTTTATATTAGCCGACGTATATCGTTATTTAATTTCGTATCTTTTATTATATCGTCTAAAACCTCTTATATATAGTAGCCTACTCTTCTAGAGTTAGAAAAGACTAGTTTAGCCTTTTCTTCTATATTAGAGCCTAGTATCTATATACGTTATTCTATCTTAAACGTACTTCTATATACCTCTTCTATAGTAGTATATATTTCGTACTATTATACTAAGTATTAAATCTAAATTCTATAGAGATAGAAAAAACGTCTATTTCTAACTTAATACTATACTCTACTAAAGAACGAGCTAATATAATATCTAAAAAAATAAGAAATATAAAAATAAAAATAAAAACAAGTCTCTAATAGCTAAACTATTAATAAAAATAAAGCTTATTTATTTAACTATTATATTATAGTCTTACTTAAGATTTAAGACTAGAACTAGTTTTAAAAAAAGTCGTAAATAAACGTTTTTCTATTCTCGTAGAGCTAAAATATACTAGAGTACTTACTATACTTACTATACTTACTTATAGTAGTTTATAGCTAAGAAATAAAACTAGTAAATAGAGCTTTAATATATTAAGTAGTAATATATCTATAACGAGGTATTTATTAATATAACTAGTATTTAGATTTAAGATTTAGTAATCTTATACTTATCTACTTATATATTTATAATAGTACGAAATATATACTACTATAGAAGAGATATATAAGAGTATGTTTAGTATAATAATATACGTAAGTACTAGGCTCTAATATAGAAGAAAAGGAAAAACTATCTCTCTCTAACTCTAGAAGAGTAAGCTACTATATATAAGAGATTTAGAGAATATAAAAGAGTACGAAACCGAATAACGATATACGTTAGCTAATATAAAAGCCTGAACCTACGTAATCTTTCTAAAATAGCTAATATAAAATAATAACTACTAAAACCTTATATATAGCAGATACTTCTAGCTATCTAGAATAGTCTAAGTAATAGACTATTATAGTATTAGTTTATTACTAAATACCTATAGTAAGTATAGTATTATAACTACTAGTAACTAGTACTAGGTCTTTAAGTATATAAGAGTTATATATATATATATATATATAGAATTCTAAATACGAAGATACTATATAGACGAGATATTAAAAGAATCTAGGGAATTTGTTATTTATTATATAATAGATATTAATACTAATACTAATACTAATATAAGAAGATAACTATAATAATTTAATACTCGACTAACTAATCTACTCTATCTTAAAAATATAATTATTAGATTTATAAATTACTTATCTATCTTATCTAAACGTTATATAAATCACTATCTAATTACTATCTAATCACTATCACTATCTCTTCTAAAACCATTCCACTCAGATCCAAAAACCAACTAACTAACCAACTACACATAACCTCTAAATATTTTTAAATCCCTCCTCTCACCAGGGCATCTCTCCACCTCTCCACTCCGCACCATCCGCCGCCGCCAAACGAGACTGCAAAAAACATGCATGTGTGCATCTGTACTATACACGCACCACAACCACACGCACACGAAAATCTCCTACATATACATCATCTACAACCTAGGTATCTCTCCACTAACCCTAACACCAAGTAACCCCTAATACTAAGTAACACACATACACGAACGCACAACCAATGGCCATAAATCACACACTCTAAATTCTACCAGAAAAACCTAGAAAAACCTAGCAAAACCACATACACATATACACTGCTAATAAGGAGAAAGAGATATGTCCCACCTACAGTAGGATTTTATTCGCATGAATGCAAGAATGAAAGAATAGAGCGATAGGAAGAGATAGGATGGGATAGGATGGGATAGGAAGGGGTTGTGGTACCTATGGTAATGCGGGGTTCTACACACACTGCAACGACACTACAACGAACCTTCTTCACCAACCTGGAACCTCCCGTGGTGTCTCTCCCAGAGTCTCAGCTTGGAGCTTTCAAGTCCAGCCGAGGGTGTCTAAATTTAAGTTTTGCAGAAGGAAGGAAGGAAGGAATGAAGTTTTTGACGTAAGTAAGGTAGAACTTCTACATATACGAAGAAGTATAGCTGGACGCGCACCTTCGGAACTGACGGGCTGATTTGCCCTGATTGATGATTGATGATGCGATGGAAAACTTAATTAACTTAGGTACTTGGAAAGAAAGAAAGGGCTGAGGTGCGGTGGGTGGTTGCGAGTAGATGCAGATGCGGATCTAGATCTAGATTAGATAATAGTGGCGGACTGAAGGGATGGATGGATAGATGAATCTTACTCGGCTTTTTCCCACCACCATTTTACTCAACTTCTTTTCTGGGTACTAGTAGTGAGTGGTTGAGTGGTTGTTCTTTCACCGCTTGCCTTCACTTCTTACTGTACTAGTAGGTAGCCTTGGGAAATCAAAAATGTCACGAGCTCCTTCCTGTTCCACAACACCATGGATTGAATTGTATCCTTTCATTGGCTGGCATGCTACGGCATGCTACGGCTAACTACTTTAGCTCTTGGCTCTTGCAGGAGCAACATGTTGATGCAGTGTTGCCAACCTAGCAGATGATGCAGGAGACACGTCAAAAGAGGGGTCGAGGAGACAAGAGGAAATGTGGGATACTGCACTGTACAGGTTTGGCGGTCAGGATGGTAGAGATATTGCGAGCATCGTCCCGGTTTGAGAGAATGTGAGGGCGATGCGGATTGGAGGGGAGGGTCAGCCGGCAAATGGTTCTTGTAAGAGTGTACGAGTACTTGAGGCGTGCTGGGGGTGTCACGACGTGTCTTCGTGGATTGAAGCACGCCGAGTAACGAGTAACCTTCACACCAAAAGGGGATCGTCGTCGCTGTTCCATCGTTTGTTGTACAACGTAGTGAGTGATATATATCCTTGGTGATGGATGCATTTGCTGCCAGGTGATATAGATTAGGGTGGCCACACCAAAGCGATCGATCGGGGCTTGATTCTTTGTCCTTCCCCAATACCAACGTTCTGGTTGATATTCTCGCGAGATCGGAATAGAATCTCTCTGGGTTTCTTTGATGCTTCGTGCCCCCACGACGGGGGAAGGAGAGAAACAGCCCAGCACTAGAGAAGGGATTCACAAGTGCCCGCATTGATGGACATGCTGCCGACTTGGCTGCCACTTGGCTATCACTTGGCTACCACTTGGCTACCACTTGGCACATAAGGGAAGAGCGGAAGGCGCTTTTGAGTCTTGGGGAGAAAGTTTGGTTTGGGCCAAGATGTGTTGCTGTATTGCCAGAGTTTGATGCTGATCTGATCACGGCACTTGCTTGTACAGCCCAGTACTTGTTAGACGACGCAACGCAACGCAACGCTTCTCAAATTTAATTTCGGTAGCCGCGAGTCGCTTCCAAATAAAATGAATCGCTGGCGGTGTCTCCAAACAATGGGAAACAGGATTTTCTGCATCCGAGACTCATTCATCATTGTGCTTTATGGGCAGGGCAATCCCCTGAACATGTCAGGTACCTGAAGATTCACAGCCAGCAAAAGGGGATGAAGGAGAAGGACTCGGGAGACAAAGAACCCATTTTTTTTCATTTTTTTTTTTTCGCAAAGAAAGGTCTTTCAAATGCAGCTTCCAAACTCCGAGAAATGAGCGTGAACTGTCCAACTGCACTGCACACTGGAAATGTGAGCTGCATGCGAACTGGCGAAGCGACAGGCGTTTGCAGAGAGGAGGCGGAAATCTCTTCTCGCCGTGAAATCTCCGAATGCGGTGGTGCTGTAGAATCTTTGTATTGACTATTGAGCCATAGAGTAGGTGAGCTACTAGTACTGGGTCGGTGAAGAAGTCTCCTCTCGGCAAGCGGAAGAGCGTGGTGGATGTGATGATTTACGGATATTTGGGTCGTGGTGGTTGGTGTTGCAGCACAATGGTGGATTTCAAGGGTGGATTTCTCTCCAGCTATGAGTAAAGTGGGTAAAATATAGAGTAGGGAGGAGTACGGTGGAGTACGGTGACCTAGAAGCACCGCTCGTCGCAAAGTGATTTCAATTTCCATTTCATTTCACTTCATTTTACTTACCCGCGGACAAGCTTTTTATCCTTCAGCCCACCCCAGCCCACCACACCTCCCCTTCTCCCACCGCTGCTCTCTCTCTCTCCCTCCAAAATCCTGCTCTTCTCTCTTCTTCCCCTCCAACCAACAAATCTGCCACCACACCACACCTGCACCTTTCAAGGGGCTCCCCCCGAACGGCGGCCTGCCCAGCTTTTAGCTTTCTGACAAACACAAACACACATAAGCAAGCTCTTGTCCTCCCCTCCACGCCATCGCCTACTTGGTTACGAGTAAAAGGACCTTCCACGGCTTACGAGGTTGCCTCATCTTTGTGCTTTCGCACTTTCGGGCGTGTGGCAATACTCTACCCTACCCTACCCTACCCTACCATACCCTACCCTACCCTACAACTACTCGACCCTACCCAAGCCGGCTTGCCATCTTGACTTTTTTGCCGAGTGGACTGCCGAACAGCACACCACACCACACTACACCACACTACAGCTCAGCTCTGCAGGAGAAGGTTTTGCAAGAAAGATAAGATTCGCGACCGACTACAAATCCTACAAATCACATCCAGACCGCACCCACAGGGCACATCGTTGCTGATTGCTGATTCAACGTCATTCTCGGATCCGCAGCAGGATCGATCCCCAAAGATCAACAACAACAACACAGTGCTGCGCTGCCCTGCGCTGCGCTGCTCTGCTCCACGCTGCGCTGCTCCTCAAACAACACACTCGTAACTTTGGACCATCCCCCCAATCAATCTCCAAAAAACACTTGCCGTCTCCCCACCCAAGTCGTCCTTTTTGCTTCTACGAAGTAACACCTGGATATCCTTCAACACACAGTATGTTGTCACGATTATAGCATAACGGTCCCTAGGGACGCCATACCTCCCACGGTTTTCGACACGACCTGTCGCCATCTCCTCTTCGTCGATTCGATCAATTCGCAGCTCCTGGAGGATTTGCACTTTCTTCATAGCACCGCCATTGTTTTTACTCTCGAGAATCGTCCATATTGCGTTTAGGGGAATCAAGGGTTCGCCACACGATATACGACGGCAGCATCAAGTCAATTTACATTCACGAACCTTAATACCAGCCGGATTTGTTGGTCGCCCATATCCTTAATCGCGACCTTCCGACTCCAAATAATACTTTATACGCGCCTGCATATCCATCAAAATGGGTTTGCAGGATTTCTTTTCCTGGCGGTCCCAGGCACCCGCCAGGACCACAGATACAGTGGCCGACGAAGAACCACCTGCGGACGTCGATGAACCACCGGATCACCCATCTATGATCGAGCAACAAAAGCTACAAAACGACTTCCATAAATCTACCATCCAGGGAAAGACCGAGAGAAAGGAATCCCTCCTCACCAAGGCACTCATGAAAGGTCCCGAAACCGACACCGCTCACCCAGAAATACAAATTAAAACCGAATTATCTCGTCGACGATCCATGATCAGCAATGCCAGCATGGCATCAACTGCCGAATTAACCAGCGACGGTGGTCTTACGAGCCCGGCGCGTACGAATACGCCAAGCCCTCCACCACCTGGCATGCTTTATGGAAGTTTCGCTCCTTATTCTCTTGGTGGAAAGACTGTACCACCAACTCCTCATACCAGCACTTTCGGATTACGAGATTCTATTGATCCACCTGAAGTCATCAGCGTTTCTCCCAAGGCTCAAGTTGCTACCGCACCTAAGAAACGTTGTATTACCTTTGCCTGCGGTGGAACCAAAAACGCGGCCCCCAAACCAACTACCCCTCCCGCACCACCTCAAGAACAGGTGCCAAGTACCACATCCGAAGCACCGAAACCACGCGTTTGCAAGATTCAATTTGCCTGCCCCGGACCGAAACCTTCGGACAAGGCAGTCAAACCTGAGGCGGAGAAGGTCGAGCACAAGTCGACGGAATCCTCGAGAAAATCAACAAGTCGGTCGCCATCCATGACCAGAAAGTCCTCGGTAAACTCACCCGCCCGACTCCAACAAAACTCGACATCAACACTGAGGCGTCGATCTCAAAGTCCACTCGCTGTGAGAGCTAAACCAAAGTATATCATTGCTGATGAGAAGACCCTACACTCTTCTGATGCTACTCGGTTCCATGAATTCGCCAGTGAGGGACCACAGGAAGATGATTGGATTCTCAAAGATGTCGAGATGTCAGCAAGGAAGATGACCATTAATGATACCTTGAAGAAGGAGAACGCTATTCGAAAGTTGGGCAACGAGGTTGAGGAAGAGGAACTTGAAGAGGACGAAGAAGAGGACGAAGATGCGCAAACCGTCAATTACTCCGAGGATGACGAGGATGATGACGACGAGGAAGAGGAAGAGGAAGAGGAAGAGGAAGACGACGATGAGGAAGACGACGATGTGTCGGATGGCAACGAAACCGACAACGAAGCCGGATTTGCTGATTCAGACGATGAGAGTGATGCCGGAGAATTCAATTTCTGGACTCCCGGACGAAACATTCCCGCTCCACAATCCGTAGAAGCTTCAACATACCGTGCATCTGCTCACCGAGCCGCTTCCGCGTCTTCGATCGACTCTCTGCATTATATGGACACAATGCTCGGATCCAAAGGTACAGGAGGCAAGAAACCACGTCGTCGTGCAATGAAGATTCGCCCCGGCACTCCAGAATTACCCGACAGCACGGATTTTGTTTGTGGAACACTCGATGAAGATAGACCCATGGAAAATGCATACATTGCTTGCATAGAAGCACGAAAACACGCCAAGCATAAGCAGACTCCTCAAGATATTGATCCCAGTTTCCCAACGTCTGACCCAGACGATGAGGAAGATGACGAGGACTTGGTACAGAATAGCCAGAATAGCGATGAAGTTTGGATCCACGGCAAATTCGAAGAGTCGGATCACGAGGGTAGACAGCGTACAAGACGCAAGTCCCCGCTGGTCTCTCCAAGAAGAATGCATTCACCTCCACCAGGAAGACGTCTTCACTCTCCTCCACCTCCAAAACAACGCCATCGATCTCCGCCTCCTCGCAAGTTATTCGGTCATTCACCCAAACGTATGCGCTCTCCGCCACCAACTCTTGCTATTCAATCACCCCAAGGCACTCCCAACCAGATGACCACTGCGGCCATCCGATTTGGAGAGCTTGCGTCTCGCCCGGGACTCACCCACACCAAGTCTCTCCCACGTGCTCCAAATGCCTTTGGCCGCCAATACAGGGCTTCTCGTATTGTCGCTGCCGCTGGAAATGGTTACCATGACAGCGATGGGAACGATGGGCATGTGCGTGGTGCGATTGATATTGTCAAAGGTCTCGAGAGGAAACGTCTTCGCCGAAAGGAAAAGTTCCTCCAAAAACACTGCAAGGGAAAGAACCAACCAGAGCGAAAGATGCAAACCGGAAAAGGAGCTCAGCGGATGCGAGAAGTGGGACTCAACATGGCCGGCAAGACCGTACTGCCACCAGTCCCTCACAATCCATACATGATGTCTGCTTAAGATGTTTAGAAAAGCAGATTGATACCCCGAGACAGCAACAGGCTGTTCTCACCCTCATAGACACATGTTTGATTCGATTTTGTACATAGCTCCTTTTCTCACTTTTACTACTACCATCCCATCACAATTATTCTTTTTGAAATTGATCACCAGATGTGGAACTCCGTCTTTGTATATACACTTCTTTTGTTTCATTCCACCATTTTATCCAGATGCGGGTTTCCAATGGATGTGAAGAGCGAGCAGCACACCTTTTACATATGGGAATGAGGACAACGAACCTCATTTCAGCGAGAGAGAATTTGGGGAATTTGAAAGCCTTTTTTTTTCTTCTTTCCGCGTTCCTTTGGGATCCTCTACGCGACTTTCGAGGGGATCCATGATACCTTTTTTTTATGGGGGGAGTTCTTTTTTTCTTCTTCATCACACTTCTTTCTTCACATAGCATAGCGGGGTAGCATATGGACATTCGCGGCGGGAATCGAAAGCTTGATTTTTTTTGAATTTCGATCCGTCCTTTGCGAAGATGACTTTTCTTTCTTCTCTTTTTCCATATTAGGGGGGGAAAGGGAAAGATTGGCCAGGCTGAATGAATGAATGACTGTTGAATGAATGACTGGGCTGATTTGGGTTTGTGGTTTTCACGTGCCAATGCATGGATGGATATTCCTTGGTTGGTTTTACATCTTTTTTTTTGGCTTTACATCTTTTTTTTGGCTTTACATCTTTTTTTATGAGTTTCTTTTTGTTCGCTGGAGGGGAAGGGGGCGGTTGGGGGATTGGTGGATGGAGAGGTGGGTGGATGGAGAGGTGGGTGGATGGAGAGGTGGGTGGAGAGGTGGATGGATGGGGGAGGCACTGGGAGAGGCACTGGGAGGTGTTTATATTGAATGATTAAAGATTGTTACACTCTTATTTTTCTTTGATGCTTTGATGCTGTGCTGGGGGGGAGGTTGTTGAGGGGTTGTGCTGAGGTGAGGTGTTGAGGTGAGGTGTTGAGGTGAGGTGTTTTCACTTTAATTCAAGGTAAGCCGAGGTTTGGATGGGAGAGTTGAGGTTGGTTTAGGGTCTTGGAGTCGTATATACATGTGGGTAGTTTTGTGGAGGGTAGGTGATTGAGTTGCTAGGGGACACACTGCGACCAGGTAGTTGGGTTGCTCGGGGTTGCTCAGGGTTGCTTAAGTGTGTTAGATATGTGCATTCTTTTTGTTCGCATACTTGAATCGAAAACTATTACCATCATCATTCGAACTCCCTCTTTGATTGTGTTCCTTGAACTCGCAATCATCTGATTGAATATGTGTCAGGTTATCATGAATTTGGGGTTATTAAGCCTCGTATCCGAGGCACCCAATCTTAGCGTATTTCTGCCAACGCCAGATTGACCGTCACTATCCTATGCCCGAGAACCTTGTCCTGAAATAATTCATACCACGAATCAATACGAGAACACCACCGAAACACCACCCTCCTACACATCAAAGAAAAGTCCAAGATGTGGATTGTTAACTGGTGTAAGTTTTCCTACCTAAAGGCAGATGTCTATCTTCTTGGGACCTCGGAGGCATACCGCCAGCGAGGCGTACTTCTTTGAGCCGCACACCTTGGTTTCCTTGACGGTATTGCCACATCGCACATGAAGCTGATCTTTCGTCTTCCTCTCTAGTTTGGGATACTCTTGCGTCCTTGGGACTCTTGAATAAACATGCGAAACTCCTCTTCCTCGGTCTCGACAATGCGGGAAAGACGACGCTGTTGCATATGTTGAAGGTGCGTTGGGATGGGTTTCTTGGGGTGGAGAGATATGAAGTGCTGTGTTGGTGGAGGAGCGCATGGGATATTTGGATTGAGGATGGATGCTGATGAGATGTGCTGCAGAATGACCGTGTTGCTATTCTCCAACCTACTTTACATCCAAGTAAGTTGCTTCTTGTCTTTGGGAACTGGTTTCGCATGTGCTGATACCTATTCTAGCATCGGAAGAACTCGCGATTGGCAATGTTAAGTTTACGACTTTCGATTTGGGTGGTCATCAACAAGGTATACATCCCTCCTTCCCACCTCAAATCATGGAATCGGCACGCTGACTCGATCGTAATCTAGCCCGACGTCTTTGGAAGGATTATTTCCCTGAAGTCTCTGGTATTGTCTTCCTCGTCGACGCAAAAGACCACGAACGTCTCTCCGAATCCAAGGTCGAGCTTGACGCACTTTTAAGCATGGAGGAGCTATCCAAGGTCCCCTTCGTCGTGTTGGGTAATAAGATTGATCACCCGGATGCGGTCAGTGAGGATGAGTTGCGACATCAGTTGGGTCTGTATCAGACGACGGGTAAGGGGAAGGTTCCGCTTGAGGGGATTAGACCTATTGAGGTTTTCATGGTCTCGGTGGTTATGAGACAGGGTGAGTTGTCCTATCTCCAGTCTAGTGGAATTTTTGGGGAGGGGCTAATAAAGAGATAGGGTACGGAGAGGGTATCAGATGGTTGTCACAATATGTGTAAATGATGTTTGCAGACGGGAAGGAGGGGAGTTTGAGGGGACGAACGATGAATGGAAGATAAGCGGCTGGTTGGCTCCTTACAGAGAAATGTTACGATGGACGGAGTTTTTTATTAGCACAGGGTCTCGTCTTTTTTCACCCTTACCAAACATCATGCGTTCTTGGCAGGGCTTTTTGCGAGGGGTTTTCTCATGGAGGGAATGGGGGAAGAGCCGAGCGTGGAGTTTTCCATAACTCATTTTCATCTTCTTGAATTCGGCCATGGGATTGTTTGTACCTCTCTCTGCATAGTATTGCGATCAAGAAATTCTATCTCTCTTCATTTTCATGAGATTTCCAAAATTGTTTACCTATGATTGGTAAAGGGTTGGGGTGGCTTTTTTGGGGATTGCGGATGGCTTTCATTCCGCTTGTTTGTTGGAACCACATTGACCCCGCCAAAATGTACCTTGAGAACTTAAATTCATCTTTCCAGTTAAAATCCCAACCCTCTATTTGAGAATCGAACAGAGAGCATCTGGGGCTGATAGTGAAATGGCGAAATCACACATAAATCAACCCACCTTTTGTCTTAGTGAGGCAAACCCCCAAAAATACGTCATCTGTAGAGGTTGAGAATCGGACCTCGTGCTTCTGCTGTCTCGTCACCCACGCGCATTCCAGAGACCACAACCCACGTTTACATTCCTCGTTCTTTCGTGCCCCGTACATAAACAGCACAGCCTCACGGTTCAACAGATGTCTCATGGTATTAAGCTTGTGGAGCCCGTTTCTTGAGGTTGCGCGGAGTTGAGAGTGGGAAAGCGAACGGTTGACTTCGAACGACAACGACAACGAGAGCTTGAGAGCTTGAGAGCTTGGGCAATAGCTCACACGATACGGCATATAACCTCGCGCCGAAATCACACAATCCAAATCCACGAACTCAAACGACGAAGGAACAGAGCAGAAAACAATGGCAGACCTCTCGCGCGAAACCGACGGGCCAGCACCCCATAGCCCGGAGGGCTTCGACTCGTCCCTCCTCCCGGATTTTAATTACGAATTCCTATCTTACGACGATGTCATCGCGTTTGCGAATGCCCTTGCGGCGCCGGAACAGACTGCTGGTGAGGAGAATGGTGGTGCGGGGTGTGAGAGGAGGGGCAGTTTTACGCCTGTTAGTCCGAGTTTGAGTACGGCATCTTTGAGGAGGGGGAGCTCGAGTGGGTTTGCGAGTGGGACTGGGAGCTCGCTGGCGCTGGGTACAACCTCGCAAGGGCTTGGTAGTGGGATTACGAGTCCTTCCTTGAGAAGTCCGTCTCCTAGGACGCCGAGTCGGAAGGAGAGTTTCTTTATTACGGCTCAGAATGATTGGGCTCCCGTGAATCCGCCTAGGAAATCGTGGAGAAAGGGAGGCAGTAATGGGGAGAAAAAGAAAATCAAAGGGCGAACAAGAAAACCTCGACGGAGTAGAGATGAGACTAGGGAGGGCTATCTATACACCCTCCTCAAATGGCCTTTCCTCGCCGTAGTAGGTGCTTGGGTCCTAGGACTGGGTGCTAGCTACATGCTTACCCGTCTCTACATCTGGCTTTACGAACACTTCATCGCCTGGCGTGGAAAGCGCGAGAGGCTGCGACGGAAACTCCAGAGTGCGGAGAGTTATGCTGATTGGGTTAAGGCTGCGAAGGAGTTAGATCGCTATCTGGGGAATGATAAGTGGAGGGAGGATGAGAATTTCGCGTATTACGATCACAAGACTGTGAAGAGGGTGGTGGAGCAGTTGCGGAAGTGTAGGCGGAAGGTGGAGAGTGAGGAGAGGGGGAATATCAGTGGGACGAAGCAGAAGGCTGTGTTGGATTTGAAGGCGCTTGTTGAGGCGTGTGTGAAGAGTAATTTTGTGGGGGTGGAGAATTCGAGGTTGTATTCTCAGACTTATTATGGGACGAAGAATTTGGTGCAGCAGTTTATTGATGAGCGTAAGTTTTCTCCCTCTCTCATTTGTGGGGGTTTGGATTTTTGGCTGACTTGAAGTAGTTGAGAGGGCTGTTAGGCTGCTTGCTGAAACTACTCAGCTTGGGGCTGATGAGAAGAGAGCTCTATTCAAACGAATGCAGACCAATTTTGGTCGTACTGCATTATGCCTCTCAGGTGGTGCTTCCTTTGCATACTATCACTTTGGTGTAGTGAAAGCTCTTCTCGATGCAGACCTATTACCAGAAGTCATCACTGGTACATCCGGTGGAGCGCTTGTAGCTGCCTTGGTTGCAACCCGTACCAACGAGGAACTCAAGAAATTGCTTGTTCCAGCGCTTGCTGGGAGAATCGATGCTTGCTCAGAACCTTTCTCGACTTGGGGTCCTCGTTGGTGGAAGACTGGTGCGAGATTCGATTCTTTGGAGTGGGCTAAGAAGTGTAGTTGGTTCTCGAGGGGAAGTATGACTTTCCGAGAGGCGTATGAGAGGACGGGGAGGATTCTAAATGTTTCCTGTGTTCCTGCTGATCCTCATTCTCCAACGTATGTTACCCCTTCCCCTTCGTTGAAACTTCAAAATCGATACTGACGAAACATAGTATTCTCACAAACTACCTCACAAGTCCCGACTGTGTAATCTGGTCCGCAGTCCTCGCCTCCGCCGCCGTCCCAGGAATTCTGAATCCCGTCGTTCTCATGATGAAAACTCCAAAGGGTACCCTAGTCCCCTACTCCTTCGGTCATAAATGGAAAGACGGCTCCCTCCGTACAGACATCCCTCTGAAAGCACTCAACCTCCATTTCAACGTCAATTTCAGCATCGTATCCCAGGTAAACCCACATATCAACCTCTTCTTTTTCTCCTCCCGCGGTTCCGTTGGGCAACCAGTCACCCATCGTCGCGGGCGCGGTTGGCGAGGTGGTTTCCTTGGCTCTGCTGCTGAACAATATCTGAAACTTGATTTGAATAAGTGGCTTAAGGTTTTGCGACATCTGGAATTGTTACCACGACCATTGGGACAAGATTGGTCCGAGATTTGGCTTCAACAGTTCTCAGGCACTATCACTATCTGGCCTCGCTCTGTGATTAGCGATTTCTGGCGCATATTGTCAGATCCTAATCCTAAACAGTTAGCTAGGATGTTGCATGTTGGGCAGCAGAGTGCGTTTCCCAAGTTGCAGTTTCTCGCTAATCGGATGAAGGTTGAGCGGATGGTGGAGAGGGGACGGCGGGAGACGAGGGGGATGGGCGTGGAGAGACGGGGGAGTATCGAGAGTTTCTTGAGTGAGGATGAGATGAGGGGGCTGCTTAGGGGAGAGGGGGAGAGTGGAGGGAGTGTTACTGGGGGTGATAGTGATGCGGATGCGGACGGGGAGGGACAGGGGGTGGATGATGTTGAAGGTCTACTGCTTGGGGGTGAGAGTGTTTTTGAGGATTCGGCCGCGGAGACGGCGGTTGAGGGCGGGTTGCTTGATATGAGTAAGGGCGGCGGCGAATGAGTGATTCGTTGTTGTGATGGCTTGGGGGGGGGGGGGTGGTAAGATAGAATAGCTCCTTTTTTTGGAGTTGACGATTGTTCTATTTTTTTAATTTATTTCTTTCTCTTTTACACTGTCTGAGAAAGGGTAGGAGTTTTTGGGTCAGGCGGATGGTTTAAAGATGGCTGGCTAGTGGGTTTTTACTAGATAGTATTGGTTTTTATCACTTGAGATTTCTTGGAAGAGAGATAATTTAGCAGTCTTTTAGATTTGAGGGGATGTTCACGAGTGTCTTTGGATCTGATTGGACGGTTGCATTTTTCACACCCTTTGATAATTGGCAATTGGCTACAAGAAGTAGTGAAAAGGGAGGGCTAGGTGAGTGGAAAGCAACCCTACTTTTCAGACTCTACGTCTCTAGGGTAGCTTTAGAATAGCTCTCGTGCTTTAGTGCTCTAGTCGCTTTCCGGTAGCCTCCTCTTAGAAGCTATATCTTAGGAGTCTTAGGAAACTACTTTTCGAGGAATTGCGCCTCAAAAAGGCACTTCTTTATATCTCTTCTCTAGATACTCTACGGAGACGGGGAAAAACTCTCTTATTTATTTATTCTAGACTTATAGAGAGCGATATACTATTTATTAGCTTCTCGCGATATAGATTTTATAATAAATATTAGTAAAAAAAGGAACGATATTCGATAAATCTTAGGTTTTTTAGTAGTAGTGTCTTTTAGTACTAAATATATTTGCTATCTCAAAATTTACTTTATTATATTAAAGAGTTATTAAATAAATCTTAATTTAGTATAGAGAATATATCATAAGAAGAATAATTAGAGCGTCCTAGATATATAGAAATAACTAAATTATAAATTAAATAGATAATTATAAACGATATTTAATATTAAATTAAAACGTATTATAGAAAGAATTATATATATATACTTTAAAAAAGTATATAGGTTAGTTCTTAATACTATAATAAATTTCTTAATTATATTTTAAAACTAGGCTCTTTTTAAGCTAATTACTCTAGATTACTTAAGATTTCAGTAGTTAGCTTATTTTAAAAGCTTAAATAATTATAAATTAAGATTATTTAAGCTCTTCTAGTTACTTTTCTTAATTCTATACTAATTTTCTAATTAAGATTAGTCTTATTTATTTTAGAGACTAAAAGAGATACTTACTTTATATACTAACTTCTTTCTATTACTTCTTCTTTTAAATATATCTATATTACTCTATATTATTTCTTCTTTTAAAAGTACTATTCTATTAGTAAATCTTAACTCTTCTACTATATATACTCTCTCTTTTCTTTTAAACTCAAGTATTAATAATAAAAGAAAAAGAAAGAGAATAAACTAGTAGTAATAGCTTCAAGTATTTATTAAAATATAATATTCTTAGTAGTAGAATCTCTTAAAATAAAGTAAAGTAGTTACTTCTTTCTTTAAATGCTATTTTATATTATTCTTTTTTTTAAAAGTACTATTCTACTAGTATTATGGCCAACGGCGCTAATTGATAGAAGGGGCGGGAAATTTAGGGCTTGGGGGTTAGGCGCTTAGCTCACTTGGGCTAGCACAAAAGTGAATTTTTGCCGCTTCTTACTCTCTCACTCGTATTTCCTCTGCACCGCTTCTATATCATCTCCTAGTAGACACGCAACATAGTACGTGTTAGGAGAGAAATCCCGGTATCTCGTGGAGAATTCATCTCCCTCGGAGCGGTAGGATAGGTCCACAAAATCAACGATCACCTCGCATTGAAATCCCCTCGGGAAGAGGATTGCGACCAATTCACCCACGAAAACAGATTCTATGACATACTTGAGTTGCACCCTCCTTGTCCAGACCTCCCTCAAAGTTTCTTACGGGTCCCAACGGGCAACTTCCTCGCTTTCTACAGCGGTGGCACTCTTGAAGAACGCCTGCGTCAACATCAGATCCGGGACGAAGGGCCTCACGGAGGTAGTCTCATTGAAGTCAAGAAAAGAGAGCCCCTTGCCCTCGTCGAGCGATGGATCATGGAACTATCGAGTGCGGCTGCGTGGCTTGAATCTCTCGGATATGCCCATACAGATATCCGACCGCCCAATCTACTTCTAGACGCTCACGAGCATCTCAAACTCACGGATTTTGATTGTGTTCGAGAGCTTGGGACACCCGCAGAAGGTAGCGCTGCTCCATGGGCGCGCGTGCTCGGCACTGAGGCTGGCGACAAGTGTGGTTCATTCGGGGAGAACGGTGCCCGGTATGAGCAATTCGCTATAGGTTCAGTGCTATATATGATGGCTCGCGGGCATGAACCATATGACGATGGATCTATAGCTCCTGAAGATGCTCCTGTGGTGGTTGATCTCTTCCAGCAAATGAGATTTCCGCCTTTGGGGGAAGATACACTGGATAGAGTTATCAAACAGTGCTGGAAGGGAGAATATGAGACTTTGAAAGATTTGGCAGATGAGACTGAGCTCTTGCCCGGGACCAGTTCGTTTCCTCGTGCCACTGCTCTCGATGACGGGTATTGTAGTAAGGTTCGAAGGGAGTGTGAGCAATTGGTTGAGCGTGGAATTCTGGATGGGAATTGAAAGAACCTGTTATTAAGCGCAATTGAAAAGCCATAATCCACACTTTAGGTAGGTCTCGGTTTCCCTATGTGCCGCTTCACGGGAACTTCCATTGGCGCGGTGGTCACAACACCAGTGATCCTTTTAACCGCTTCAGCAGTTATACCTCACTCAACCACCCTCCCACTGTCACACCCTCTTTCAAGTATTGAGTCCTTATCTGCAAACTCGTTGCTACTCAATTTTAAAGAAGAAAAAGAACTAGTTAGAATTGTGAGTTGAGTGCTGAAATTCATTGCAATGTCCATGGGGGGAATAAGATTCTTTTGGACCGTAATCTCACATAACGGTATTAGGAATAAGGCAATGTAATATCTATTGTATACTGTCTTGATAGCTATCTGGTATCCCCGATTTTTGCAAGAGAGGGCTAGGCTCGTCTCCAACCTTGCAATTACATATATTTTGATGGTTCACCGGGGGAGTGCTTGTGGCATGTCCGCATTTCTATGCAGCTGTAAATAAGCGTTAGCCAATAGTAAGCTTCAAGAGGAGCAAGTAAGACTTACTGTTTATCTCTGCCCAGTGGTGTAAATACATAGCTCGTAGTAGTCTCCACGTCTGACAGTGTCTTAAATTTTTCAGCCTTTTTAGTTATCCTAGCCTTCCTAAAGTAGCTCTCCTACTCCTCTCTAGCTTTTTAATATATCCTGATATCTTATCTCCTTACCTTTTAGCAAGCCTAGCTACTTCTATCTTCTTCTAATATTTAATCCGCTTTTCTATTTCTATTCTAGAACATCGAAGTAGCTTTTCCTAGCCTAGCGAAGAGGCTAGATAAGATATGTACTAGTAGAGACTAATGTCTCTACTTAGTACCTAAAAACAGAGGTTTTACTATTATAAATAAAGTACTTTTATAAGAGTACGAATTATATACTACTATAGAAAAGGTATATAAGAGTATAGTTAGAGAGATAATATACTTAAATTTCTAGACTCTTAAATAAAAAAGACTAAATTAGTCTTTTTAATATAGAGAGAGAGAGAAGATCTATATATAAAGAGTAGATAATAGTATAACTAGTATCTCTATAATACTAATAATAGAAGTAGTAAAACGCTTAAAGTAATAATATAAGTGTTTAAATATTTAAAATCTAAATTTTAGATATCGACGCTCTAAATATGTCGAGTATATAACGTAGTATTTCTAGATAGCTAGCTATGATATTCTTCTCTCTTTTAAAAAAAGACTTATTCTTAAAGCTTTATATTATAGTTATGATCGTATTAGAGAGTAGTATAGTCGAATTATTATTTATTATTTATTATTTAAATTATTGTTTACTTACTTTTATTTATGATAAAATAATAGTAGTAAAAAAAAAAAAAAAGGAATAGAATACGACAATTCTTACGACACTATATAGACATAACACCACAACCGGCGATTCGAGATTTCTAGTAACCAAACTTTCGTTATCCCAAACGGGCAGAATAACCGAATTTATACACAGCCCGTCCTCCGAGAAGTGTTAGAACAATCATAGCAAGTGAGAGGAGTTAGTTAACAGGACTCACAGTCAATGAATCAAACACATGAAATCATCCGCACATCAATGAGCAAAACACGAGCAAGACAAGAGCAAGCGAGAGGTCTCGAAAAATAATACATCGTGATATACTCGTACTACTCCCCGCCCCCTCCACCACCACCTCGCTCCCCTTCACCACCCCGCTCCCCTACCACGACTACACGCCCTGCCCTGGTACATACTCTCCCCTCCCCACCCTCCCTCCACCCGCAAGCGTATTTTACGTTCCATACTCGCCCCTCGTTCCATCAACCACCAAGCTCAAAAACAGTAAAACTCCCCAAAAAGCACCGCTAACAAACGAAGAACCTCAAGAATGCTCATACCCCCACCCCGACCCCCGAAGGCGAAAACAGATATATCTCCTATGCCATTGCGATGCACGCATGCATAAAAAAGAAGCGCGCTCCCTCCACCCATCCGCGCCCAGCTTTGCGGAGACGAGGTGAAGATGCTGATGATAGAAGACACCTAGAACGGACGAAAGAGAAGGGGAAAAAAAGGAAGCTGAAGACCTGGTCATCTCCCCAGTTATCATGTCATATCATATCACTTCCTTATTCCCATCACTTCCCCATTTCCCATCCCAGTACCACCATTTTAGTACCATATTTGCGGCTTCCCATCCTCCCACAACCTTCTACCACCAAACCACGAATTACTGCTGCATAGTCTTCAAGAAACCCCCCAAGTCAAAACTCTCCTCATACTGCTTATCATCCCACAGCTCGCCCAAATCATCCAGCCACCCCTTCTTCCCCTTCTCCCTCACCTCTCCCGTGGCATCAACCATATCCTCTTCTCGCTCCTCCCCGCCTGCATTCGCACCGGAGCCACCGGGGATATCAGCGGTGTCGCCTAGGTTGAAGAGGTCGAGGATTTGATCAGTTTCCATGGTTCCCAGGCCGGCGTTTTGTTGGTTGACTACTGTGGAGGCGACGTCGATTTTGAAGCGTTGAAGTCTGTGAAAGGTTAGTTTGGTGGATTGATTGGAGGTAGGGGAAAGGAATGGTGGTGAGATGGGTCTGGGGTAAAGGGGGCATGGGGTGTGGGAAGGAAAGGAAAGGGAATACATACGACAAAATCTTCTCCTCCAACGTCCCCCGAGTAATCAACCGATAAACATTAACCACCTTCTTCTGTCCAATCCGATGCGCCCGATCCATAGCCTGCAAATCCTTCTGCGGATTCCAATCATGCTCAACAAAGATGACCGTGTCGGCACCCGTAAGATTAAGCCCCAAACCACCAACAGATGTCGTGAGAAGAAGACAATCGTAGGAAGGATCGGAGTTGAATTTGTTGACGATATCTTGGCGTTTGGAAGCATCGACCGAGCCATCCATACGCAGGTATTGGACGGAGGGTAACATCTTTTTCAAAACGTCGTTTTGAACCATGTCGAGCATTTCTTTCATTTGACAGAAGATGAGGGCGCGGTGGGGCGAGACGTAAGAGGTTTCGAGATCCCCCTCAGCAGAAGGTTCAGTGCCTATCCCACAGTCCACAAGGAGATCGCGGAGGGCAGTAAGTTTCGGCGCATGAACAGGATCGTTAAGCGAAGTCCCCTGCTTAGCAAGAAGTCGTTGGGTAGCATCATACTGCTTATGTCCCTCCTTCATAACCAACGCCGGAGAATTGCAAAGTTTCCGCATATACTGCAGCGCCTGGAAAATATGTTGTTTCGCCTCTTTATCACCCGTCGAAGCCTTCTCAGCAAGTGTCTTGCCTTCTTTCTTGGTGAAGTCATCGAAGAGTTTCTTTTGGAGGTCGCTGAGGTCGCAGTAGTAGTTCTGAAGGATCTTGGGGGGTAGATCGTCGAGGACTTCTTCTTTGAGACGGCGGAGGAGGAAGGGAAGGACTTGTTTGTGGAGGGCTTCGATCGCGAGGGCACCGGCTTCTTGTTCTTTGGAGGAGGACTTGCTGAAACGACTTGCGGCGATGGGTTTTGCAAAGCGGTCGAGGAAGACTTTTTCTGCTCCGAGGAAACCGGGCATGAGAAAGTCGAAGAGTGACCAGAGTTCCAAGACATTGTTTTGAATTGGTGTTCCGGAGAGGATAAGTCGATGGTTACTTAGAAGCTGCTTGACGGCAATGGTAACCTTTGCTCGGGGATTTTTGATCAAATGACCCTCGTCAAGTACCAAGTAGTTCCAGTTGAGAGGAGTAAGAACTTCAGCATCATTACGACAAATATCATAAGATGTGATGACAATATCTGTTTTGTAAAGCTGTTCTCGTAAGCGGGCTCGGTCGGCTGGTGGCCCAACATATGCTGTGCATGTGAGAAAAGGTGCGTATGTATTGATTTCCTGCTGCCAATGACCGGACAGCGTTGGAGGACAGACGATAAGCGAGGGCATGCGTCGAGCGTCAGGTGATCCAGTTTTAGCGAACTCCTCAGCTCTGAGATGATGGTCACTAGCGACAATACAGAGTGTCTGCAGAGTTTTTCCGAGACCCATGTCATCGCAAAGAATACCGTGGAGATGATATTTGTTGAGGAAATTGAGCCAATTGACACCTTCTTGTTGGTATGATCGAAGTTCGGCTTTGATTGCGACCGGAATAGCAAATGGTTCGACTTTGTGAGGGTCCAACAATTGAGCAATAAATGTTCTCTCGCGATCACGACCTTTCAAGAGTTCTTCGGACAATCCAGGAGGATCTGGAATACCTGCCTCAAGAGGTACGAGTTTGACTAGAGTTGCAAACGTGGTTGTCGCAATCAGTCGAACATCATTATCAGAATCGCTCATACGACCAAGAACTGGAACGATAAGAAAAATGACATATGGTAGAATACCATCTCCCATAACACTGATCAAATGATAGACAGCTTCGATGGCACCTTGACGGAAGTTGAGATCGACTGGGTTGCTGATGGATGGTAGGACGTTCTCGACCAACATCGTCATACCTTCCACAGTAATCACAGAACATACTGTAGCCAGACACTTTGCAGCCATATATCTGAAAACGGATAGTTCCGCGTGAAGTGCTTTGATGACCAAGGGTAGCAGTTGGATGACGAAAGGATGCAAGTCCTTGTGCAAAGTTGGTGTCAAGGCGCGAAGAACAGACATCGAATCGATAGCTGATTGACCAAGTTCCTTTTCTGGATCCTTGGTGTCGGGCGGTAAAGGTCCAGAAAATGAATATTGAAGAGGCCCTTCGATGATGTCTCTCAAAGTTGGCACCTTGGTAAATAATTTAGCACCAAAGATCTGAGATAATTGTTCCAGAGCCTCTTTGGCACCTCGTCGAACGATCCGTGCTGCCTTCTGCTCTCTTGCAAACTTGGCAGCATCAGGATGATCTTTACGATCTTCTTCTTTGCGAAGTGTCTGTATATGGTTGGTAAATGCAGCATTGGGTGAGAATTCTGGCGTTTCTGAAGTTTCTTGACAACTAAATTTTGCCAAATTGCCGACAACCTTCTGTGCGGGCATCCCACGACCACCATCGGTGAACAATTCCACAAGTCTAGCGATCGACTCTGCAGATCGGTGTTGCAACTCGATATTTTCTTCCTTCTTGACGCTGTCCATCATACCCTTGATAATATGGGTTGGTTTCTTTGGCGAAAATTTCATGGCAACCAATGCGCTGGCCGCCGCCGCCTTGATGCGGACATCTCGTTGCTCCTTGATCAATTTGGCGTTTTCAATAACAGTGAGAACGCTTTCTCGAGCTTCGGTCAATTGCTGTGTTGCAATTAATCGTTGACCAGGGGCGAGATTTCTCTTTAGTCGATCAAAATCATCGCCCACACATTTATCTGCAATCTGTATAGAGAATGCATCGGGACCAGCTTCTGGCTCTCCTTGAACGACAACTGCAAGAGTAGGTAATCGCCCTTGGGAAACCTTGCCAATATCGCGGAACGTGTTGAATAATTGGATGCATTGAGCACGGACCAGCTGTGTGTAGCTCACCAGGTCTCGATAATGTAACGGTCGCTCTGATTCGATGATCTTAACCAGGGGTTCGACGAATCGTTTTGGTTGATCTTTGGATATGCAGTTCCTTGCATATTCATCCACGATCAGGGATGCAGCCAGTTGTGTTGATGAAAAGGCCGAGCTCAATGCAGGTATAATACTACCGTCATAAGCCTCGAGAGAATTAGAGGGAACGAGAGACATGATGAGGCCCATCGCTTTTGCTGCAGAGATGCGAGATCTGATCAGAATATCCATTCCAACCAAATCGACATCTCCTTGCATCATGTGACCATCTACATCATGAGATGAAGAGGTTGGGACAGGTTCAACGATTTTGGTGGATTTCCGCCTCTGCTTCTTTGGAGGTGGGGGTTGTGGACTAGATGGCGAGGGCTGCCGTGCAGCGACGGGAACAACGCCGCTTGGCATGGTATATGTACTGCCAGATGGCTTTTGGAAGAGTGTTGCATTCATCGGTAGAGGATGGCGTGAAACACCAATAGGGTGGAGGGTTAATTGCATGAGAGGATCGACATGTGCTGAGAATTGTTCTGCCAGCTCTTCGGGATTCGTTGAAAGATAAGTGACCAAAGACTTCCAGACCTGCAACGATAGGTTCAAGGTATCTGGGTTTCTTTCCACCAGGATATTTTGGAATATGAGTCGAAGAATTTTGCCATTGAGCCAGTCTCGTGTGCCATCTCCCTCGATGTTGACGAATGTGAGCAGAGCTCGCAATACTGCCGATCGAACAGATGTGATGGTATGGCGCAAGAATGGGTATAATCGAGGTACCAAAAGAGCAAAGGATTGTTCTGGGTCCCTCGCCGCATTCTTCTTCATGGCCTCCAAAACTTCAGGAAAGCTGCAGAGTTTCGCCAAAAGATCCATGATCTGGCCCGTACTTGCGCTGAGATCATCTCCCAAATTAGACAGACATTCCCAGACGATATTAATAAGGCCGTCGAGAGCTTCAGGGCGTAGGTTGACGAATTCTTTGGCAATCGGGATGAGTGTGGCGGCACTGACTGAGCGTACATCGTCATCAAAATCTCCCAGGCCTTTCATAACGGCACGAATGACTCCATCGATAAGGTCGCTATCTCGGAGTAGCAAATCGTTTCTCACTGCAACCAGATATCGCAATCCGATCATCCCACCATGACACACAGCCCAAGCAGGTCTATCAATTCCAAGATCCTGTTGCATGACCATTCGATATAGAACTCGGTGGACTGCGTAAACACTAACAGGGGGTAGATGACTGAGAAGTGCTCCCAAAGTCTGACCAACCGTTTCTCGTATAGGGGCGACAACTGTGTCGGAAACGTAATCACCAAATCGATCGAGCATGAAAACACAGCATAGTCGGCAGGCAAGATCATCAAGCCAGCGCTGGTTGAGAGTGTTGTTCTCTGCTCGGGATTTGCCTCGTATCCGGCCAGCACCGCCACCGTGACCTCGAACAATTTCTCGTAATCCCATTGCAGCTCCATGGCGAGTCTCCCACTGTGGGTCAAAGAGGTCAACCATCAAGAACTCACAAAGTCGTTCATAAGGCCATTCGACACCTTCAGCTTCCTCTTCGGTCTCCAACTCGGATTTGATGGGAAGCACGGGTCCTTTGAACTCGGAAACCACTTTTGAATCCTCGTCCACGTCTTCTGTTCTTTCCAGTGTAAAGAAATCATTGACATCGCTCGTATTTGAGCCATCCATGATATCTGACATTGCTGTGTCGGCATCGTTTGATCCAATGGTGCTGGAACGTCGATTAATTGACAAATCCACCAAACGGTTCTTGGCGCCAGCATTTTGGGCTTCGCGTTTTCTCTTTCGCTTCAGTTGGTTGAGCTGTCTCGCGCTTAAACCTACCTCGTCAGCTGGGGTCGATGAATTTTTGGACTTCTTCACTTCAGGGCTGTGACCATTTGAAGTTGGCGGGGGTGCCGGTCCACCGTTTGGCTTAATGTAGTCGATATCGGGATCTTCTTCAAGGTACTCCCCCAACAGACCGAGCCGACCCATCAAAGTCTTCTTCTGGTGAGAAAGTCGCTGAGCCGGGTCCATCTGGGCCAAGTTGTAGTCGACCTCTTTGCCTCCTCCCCGCAATAGCTCCTTTCCATATTTGAGAATAGATACGAGGTCGAGGGTGTTGAGACTTAGTTGGCCATTCGCAAGTGGAGTTTCATCAACAAGCTCTTCCTTCTTAGTAAACCCACTTTCAGGTTCTTCTTTCTTCGGTTCGTCCGTGGTGAAGCCATCACCCGTGTTGGGGTCGTACTTTTCGGCATTATCGACGATTCCACCCAAGGCTTTTGCCGCGGCGGTTCTCGTCTCCCACGTCTTATGTCGGAGATATGGGACGACTCGGGTAAGAAGGTTGAATAGTTCTTCAGGGCGAGCTTTCTGGACATCTGCCAGTTGTTGGGCGGCGGTATTTCTAATTAATGGTGTACTACCTGTCTCGAGGAGCCTATTTCGAGGTCAGCAATCATCTTTTGGGGAGAACCCCTCTATTCCCGGATAAAGAGGGGGGACCCACGTGACGAGACGATCTAATCTAAACACGTGATATTAGCGAAGAGTCCAGGATCGCGCTTGGCTTTTGGGGGTGGAGAGGCTTACCTGGAAGCCATCTTCTTTACGCGTCTTCCGCATTATCTGAAAGGAAGGTTGTGATGCAAAGACGCCAAACGCGACGCCATAAGAAGATTTAATTACACCAAAGAAAGGTTAGGTCAAGGAATTTGCGACATGAAGTGCAGGCAAATACCTTTCTTTGGTGTTGTGTTGGAGAGGACAAGGCCTTTTGTCTGGCTATGGTGATGCTTGAGGTGAGTTTGATGGGAAATGCCGAGGTTAGGCCGTGAGGTGAGTCTTCTTTTTGGGGGTGGTGTTTTGAGATGAGTCGAAGTGGGGAGCCTGATTAGTTAGTGCCTTGATTCTTGGGCCGAAAGGGGATTTGGCGGTAAAAAGGGCTGGTTGGGTGGTTTGGGGCTGCAAGGGTGGGCAAAGGTGCGAGTCTCGGGGGGGACGGCTCCTCTTAAAGCAACCTCTTCATATAGAAAAAAAAGGAAGGGGCAATGCTGCCACGTGACGCTGATCCACTAGCGCGACGGGGCCAACAACCCTTGTCGTTCTTGCCTCACTGTTGACGCTCTTGCTCTTTCTCTTTCTCTTTCTCTTTCTCTTTCCGCCGTCAACTCCAACACCAACACCAACATCAACACGCGCGTACTCGATGCATCATCGCCCGCTTGCATGAATCTACGAGCAGAGGATGGTTGTTCTTTCTGTCGCTTCACCATCACCGCGCGCACCAAGCCAGGTCTCGAGGATCGCGGCGCGGCGCGGAATGCATGCTTACAAGGTGTTATTCGTGCTCTCAGTTCTCAAAGCAGCAAACACGCACCTTTGGCCGGGATTCAGGGTTCTTTGCCCGATGAATATTGAATATCATTTTGTCCATCCCAGTTCTGGGGCTGCGGTGCGGTGCGGTACTTACTTGGCCAGGCTGGACATCGGCCGGAATCTCGAAATACCAGCCCAGATTGAGTTTGAATGCACGAATATTCAGTGTGACGGCAGACGGGACCATGGATTTCAATGAATCGCGAGATATCCCATGAAAAAGCAAAGCCGCCCGGGCAATAGCTTTTTTTCCTTGGAGGGGGCCGAGGAAGGCTGGTTCGGCGAGGTTGTGAGAGAAGAGGCAGATACTGATACTGGTATCAAATATGATGAGATTCGCACTCATGCAACCCTCTCTACCTGTCTACAGTAGATGCTAGAAATGGTCACGGCATGACGTACTAGTAGCACGATATGGTGGCTAGATCTTATTATCCCCTATTATTCCCTTTTTGTCCCCTCTTTATACACTCGTTGAGCCGCTGAAGTCACCCGGCGAAGCGAAATGCTGGGCTTGCCTTGAAGGACGAAAGGGGAGGGCCATGGACAAGGCTGTCAAAAGTCGAAGCTCGAGTCGTGATTAACTACCGAGAATTCGTAGCCGCGTGACAAGATGGAGGTTATTGTATTTAGCTGCCTGCGTCAGGTCATGGTTTCATAGAGGCCGTGGAATCTTGGCTAACTAGGTACTAAATATGAAGAATGGCCTCCGTCATCCAGTACGAGGTAGGTGGTAGTGGTAGTAGTAGTAGTAGTAGTAGTAGTAGTAGTAGCAGTAGGTTGAGATGAGATGGTAAAGGACAGATCTGTCTCGGATTCATTTGCAAACCTCCCAGTTGGTGACTAGTTGCTCCTCATATCGACTCCTTTTCTCCAAATTCCAGTCATTCATTCATTATAATTCTCTTCCGAGGATCCGTATGATACTATTCCCAAGGGGACAGTAGACCACAGTAGACCAACCCGCAAGATTACCTCGGGATGGCAGTCAGTCGCCTTGTCGTCTAGGCCTAAACACTAGCGCGGCCCTCCGCTCCACTCCACATCCCGACACTCACTTGACATCGCATCGCCCAAACGACAGCCACGAATGCCAGAAGGGAATCCAGAGAATCCTCCGTAACTCAACCCCCCCACGCTCCATATATTGCCATTTTCTCCTCCAAAGTACCGCTCGACGCGCCTTTTCCCTCCCCCATCAATGCGGTGACCAGAAACCTCCGAGCCCTAGCTTTCCTTCCCTCGCCGTCGCCACGGCATCATGGCCTACAATTCCTCGATGTCTGCGACGGCATACCGTCCCGCTGTCTTTGGAGGTCCAGTTCCCATGGCAGATCCCGCAGCTCCAGCTGGCACATTTGCGCCAGGAACCAAGATACAAGTGGGAAGTCATAAGGTGGTCATCCAGAAATACTTTTCCGAAGGTGGTTTCGCCCACGTCTACCTGGTCAAGATGCCCAAGCCGATCGATGGGACCGACATTGCCGTCCTCAAACGAGTTGCCGTACCTGATAAAGAGAACCTGGCGAATATGCGAACCGAGGTGGAGACGATGAAGAAGTTAAAGGGCCACAGACCGATTGTCACATACTACGATTCGCATGCCTCGCAGTTAAAAGGCGGGGGATACGAGGTGTTTCTGCTGATGGAGTTTTGCAATGGCGGGGGTCTGATTGATTTTATGAATACCCGGCTACAAAACCGACTGACGGAACCCGAAATTCTAAAGATATTCTCCGACGTGGCAGAAGGAGTAGCGTGTATGCACTACCTCAAGCCTCCGTTATTACATCGAGATCTCAAGGTGGAAAATGTTCTTATCACTTCCACCGGGAGCTCGAAACGGTTCAAGCTCTGCGATTTTGGATCGACCGCTCCTCCCAGACCCGCGGCGGCCACGGCAGCGGAATGCAGACTGATCGAAGACGATGTACAAAAACATACCACGCTCCAGTACAGAAGCCCGGAAATGATTGATGTGTATCGAAAACTCCCGATTGATGAAAAATCCGACATCTGGGCTTTGGGTGTTCTTTTGTATAAGCTGTGCTATTACACAACACCTTTTGAGGCACAAGGGCAACTGGCAATTTTAAACGCAAGCTTTAAGTTTCCGCATTATCCTCCATTTTCAGACAAGCTGAAGAAGCTCATAGGTAGGCACAAAATCTTGGTTCAGGCAAGTATATGAAACTAACAGTCTAAGCTTCCATGTTAAAGGAAAATCCCAAATCTCGACCCAATATTTATCAAGCTTTACGTGAAGCTTGTTTAATGCAGGGTTTCGAGCCACCCATCCAAGATGTATGTAAATTCTATGCCAACAAGGCTACAAAGCTCATGATAGTAGATTTATTCCACGAGAACCCAATCGGAATCACGGCGCAATCAGCAATTACCATCGCCAATAGCAGATGTAGTGTCACCTCCGGTTGTAGGGGTCGTATTTTCACCACCGCCAGCGCAACAGCAAGTAATTCCTGATGTTGTACCGATGAGAAGAGGTCGACCAACGGCCAATTCACAAAGCCACACTCCAGTACCAAGTCCATCTCCGATGAGAGGTACAACGAGTGATCCATTTGTGGCCTTGGATGCTAAAACACCTCTGGCGAACGGGGATGAGATTTCAAATCGATTCCCAAGCTTAGATCAATTCTCTTTGCTCCATGATGGTGGAAAGTTCGATTTTGAATCAAGCTCTCCTCCTAAATCTGGCCATACTCGTAAGATCAGTCAGAAAGTGACTGAAAAACTGGCCGATGATGCATTTGCGACAACTGCGCAACCCAAAGTTTCAGCACCTGCTCAAGCCCCAAAGGCACCCGCCAGTTCAGTTTCTCGTGCGCAGAAAATCATATCAAGCAACCCCGAGTTGCAATACGCGGCCGCGACTGCACCTGCACCAAATATAGTCTACCAACCTACCCCAACCCGTCCCCTTCCACAAAATTCATATGTTTCCACAGGCACCATGACAACCCCTCCTCTTGGTGGTCAGTCAGCTTCCAAACTTGCTCCTTCGCCCGCATATCGCTTCCCTTCGACTTCTGATCATCATCGATCAGCTAGTGTCCCGAGAAATCAAGCAACGACGCCAAAACCGCCGCCACAATACTTGCAAGCAAATGAACCTCAACTCCAAACTACCACTATTCCACGAGGCCATTCAAGAAATGCCTCTTCGTCTCGGCCATCACTGGAAAGTGGAAGGCCAAGTTTTGATCAAACCGATCCGATAGCTAGGACCAAGTCTAGCAATTCTCGACCTCGACCCGCGAGCACGTATCTAGAATCGAATATGGATTATTTGAGAGAAAAGGAATCGACTGGTAGACCATCAATGGAAAAACGACCATCATATCCAAAGCTTGGAGGGGAAAATGCCATTGCGGATTTAAGCGATGAAGAGACCAACATTGCATCGAATGTGGATTTTCTCAAGACTATGGAAGATAATGAAGCGGCAAAGAAAGATAGGAGACGAAGCAGTGGAGCCACGACAAGGTCGAAAAGGACCAGCCTTCCGTCTTTATCTGGAACGAAAAATCTTCTTGCTGGTAAATTTGGAGATGCATTCAAGCGATTTGAAAGTAACGCCAATGTACCTCCAGGACCAAGGACCCCAAGTCCTTTGCATGATTTGGAACGAAGGGATCTTACACCCATCGCAGGATCTGAAGCTACTGATGGACGAAGTGATGATGGATATGCCATTGACGATAGCATAGAAGGCATGGCACCCGAAGAGAGACGAGAAATTGAACGCCGAAGACTCTCTATGGAAGAACGACGAGTCGCCAACGCCGCAGCTGAATACCGGAAGAAACTCAATGAACGGGGACCCTCTACCGCGCCGAAGAGTATTGGTGGTATGTCACGTGCTGCGAGTATCCAGAATAAGGTTAAGAATTTGTTGGATGAGAATCAGCAGTCTTCGAGTCCTAAGAAGACCGCGGAGGGGTATGGGCGGTTTACGGATAGTGGTGCTATCTCGCCCAAAAAAATCGAAACCATCCCTTCCTCTTCCAGCAACCCTTACGGTCGACCTCCTGTTTCGAGAAAGCCCGTCGTCGGTCCAACGCCCATACATGCGCGCACCATACCGATGACCAACGAACCACCGAATTATAACAAGAACCTTCCACAATCACCGATGATGATTCCCGCTACATCTTCGAAAACTGGTGTTCCGAGACCGAATGCCCCGCCTAAACCGATGCATTTGAATAGCATTAGCACAGGTCCCAGATCTGGGGATGGCCAAGTATCCATGTCCCCGCCAAAACAGAGCAGTCTCCCGAATCCGCGACCCGGGAAGATTCAGCCGCATCCGGATATGAGCCCTCAGGAAAAGGAAGATTATGTTAGGGATTTTAGTAAGAGGTTCCCGAGTTTGAGTGGGATTGAGATGGTGGAGCGGGAGATTGAGGGGGATAGACGGGGGAGCGTGGAGAGGGATAGAGGGACTAGGACGAAGGAAGTTTGAGGTCGATCATCGAAGTCGGCGGTTGTGGCAAATGCAGAGAAGAGGGCGTGGAAAGGGGGAAACGTTAGATAAAAACTGGTGGCGGTTTGCAGCGTAGAGCATGTTGTCGATAGAATGAGGAAGCAAGCATTTGGGGCACGCATTGGAGTTTGTATATAGATGGGTCTCACTGGATGAGTGGAAGAAGGCAAGCAAGAAAGTAAGAGAAGACTGATTCTGACTTCATGGGAATTATATTACAGATACAGATATTAGACTTTCTCTCTTTTTTTTCTGGGCGACGATTGATGTTTTCGTATGCATGGGGTTTAAACGTTATGGTGCGATGAACTTACATGGGGGTGGGGGTGAAAATGGAGGGATTGATGTGCGGTGGTTTGTTTACCCTTGTATAATTAATTTTAGTTTTCACGTTGGGAACGGCCCTGGCGGCAAAATAAACTACGCAGCTGCGTTTGGTTCCTCGCAGCTTCACTCCTTCCGACTAGCTAGGTAATGACTGGGTGATGACTAGGTGATGCGAGAGAGGAGAGGATATCTCTGTTTTGATTTGAGCTTGATGAAGGGCACCAGGGGGTGTCCGAACTCGTGAGCCAGTCGCCAAAAGCCCACCAAAAATTAACAAGTTGTAACTTACTTTCCTCAATACTACAACTTGTTATTTGAACTCTAAAGCAATAGTGTCCTTGAATACACTCTAATCTCTAGGCCTGCCTAGTTTGTTTTTTTAATATTGTTCTTTGTAGCAGTCTTAGCATATAATTTGGTGGGAAATCGCCGGCTCACGAGTTCTGACACCCCCTGGTGGGGTATATTGTTTGTAGATACACGTGACCCTGGTTGTATCTTTTTCAAGTACTTGAGCTCGTTGGATATTAAACAGAGTTCTTTTCGTGAGTATGAATGCATTTGTTTTTACGGATTTGTGATTGCGCTGATTTGTGACTGCTTATACATGCTATGAGAGGCAGGCGATCTGTTGCTGGATCGTAAAGTGGTTATATCTGTTACTTGTTCCCTTTTTCGTTCGTGGTATTGGGGAAATGGGTGTACTCATGGATTTTGGATATACATTTGACTACCGTTTCCGCTTCGAGAGAACCCCTCTATAAGCACTCGCAGACCTCGGATTCAGACCATCTTCTCGTGCCGTCACCGCTCCTTGAAATCAAAACCAAGACATCTCATACCTCAAACGACGAATTGCCTTGAGCTAATCTCTCCAAAAACAACCTCCTTCCTCTCCGCATCTTTCCCCTCTTGCGAACCTTTACCCGCAACGAAACTTCAATGTGGCGGAATCAACAACCCCAGTGAAAGTGAAACACCAAAGTAATAAAGATCGTAAAAAAGACACATTCCCTGATTGGAATCGCTTCAACCTTACTCTCCTCAAACTCTGAGATCCTAGTAAAGAGACAACCGACTACTTCCACATGTTACTCAACAAATTAGAAGCAATACGCCTTAGACTGGACAAGCCATTACAAACAAACGCTCGTTTCTTTGCTACACTCCAACCAGCTTCCCGGAAAGAAGAAGAAAAAACCCTGTTCCGGGGAGGAATGCCTAGTAGCATTCTCATTGCCACCACCTAATTATAACGTGCCAGCCTTCCTTGGTCAATACTCTCGAATCTTCGATTCGCGTCTACGAACATTTGCACCTCATACCATCTTGTACGGGAAGTTCCGCGGCTGAGCGTTCAGGTCGTCAAGAGAATAATCAAGATGGGTCTCGACACTTCTACGGCAACTAGAGAGAGCGTTGTGGTGTATGCGAGATGCCAAAATTGTGGGACCTTCGTGCTTCTAGACCCTATGCAAGAATAAGCCAAGCAACGACTCGGAGTAAGACGGCGGTGTTCAAAGCAAAGACTGGTGAAATAAGTCAAGGTCCTAAGAGAAAGCGTGGGGTCGTATGCGAGAAAGAGGGATGTTGCGCTTTCAGGCATCCGGAATAAGAGCGAGCGAGAACGATCCCGGGATTGATTTAAAAACATGTACGTAGAGACGTTGTTTCTTTCTTCCAGGAGGAAGATGATGTCACGATGTAGTATCTTTTTCGAGGTTCCTAGTCTTTTTTTCTGGAGTGATTGTGTGACGTCTGGAGGATATGTTGAAGTGAGATTCGCTAGTAAGGCAGTGATATGTTTTGAGGTGTTTAGGTTTGGCAGTTTGTTCATGTATATGCCGTGCGTTATGTTACGGGGTGCAGGGTGTAATACCACTGACATGGAGGGGTATAAGATAGCCTGGAAGACCCTAAGGGGTGAGAGTGCTGGGATC
Source organism: Hymenoscyphus infarciens (assembly GCA_001414345.1). NCBI lineage: Eukaryota > Fungi > Ascomycota > Leotiomycetes > Helotiales > Helotiaceae > Hymenoscyphus > Hymenoscyphus infarciens. The sequence goes on along the minus strand of LLCB01000006.1, from coordinate 342,745 downwards.
CTACTTACGGCCTCTGTAATTCCGCAGTCATAGGTAGAGAAGTAAGTCTGCATTTACTAGGATCTTCATGGTGCAGAGCGAGTGCCCGTGTGGTAAGAGTATGTGTCATTAACTAATTCTCGAGATTCCTGCGTCCCTTGGTATGTAACGGTGCTGGTGGTGCCATTGTGCGATGGATTATGTGACTTCCATATTCCAATCTATGCAACTTGAAGGAGTTGACAACTGTTAAATTATGAGCTTTAAACTTCCATTCTCTCAATTAGTACTTAGCGCTGCAACAACTGTTCTTAGGGTCATCGCCATGCTTGCCGGGTACCTTGCTTACTTGATTTTTGAGGAAACTACACCTGCTTACCTGGGACAGGGAAACAGTCCATCTGCAGACACCGAGTAGTTTCAGATCCGGACTCCCCTTGGCGAGGTCGCTGTTGGACGTCTTATGCAGCTATACGCCTCATCGTCTCTCATTGGATTCAGAAAGGTGATTATAGTATAATTTACGTGGCCGGAGGTATCTCTGACTGCGTATTTATTATTCGTCTGGAGGTTTGTGGGGCTCTGGCGTTCTCTATACACCACGTTTACTTGGATATGTTAAAGATTATATACATGAACGTACGATGAGGATTGGTGGAAAGTCTCTCTTTTAGAGAAAATCCCCCAAAAAACACATCTTTAAGACCGATGTGGCATGTTTTTTTCTCATAAAAGAAACACGTTTTTAGTATTGTTAGATTAAAGTAAATTGTTCTTATCCTATTATTTTACTATCCCAGATACAATATACAATTAAGCAATGTGAACCCTGGATAGACCCGAATGATCCTTTCTTTGCACAACGGGGAACTTTACCAAGCGTGGATGTGTAACACAAATTGGTGAGAGGCTACACTGCCGTACAGGGAGCAAGCATCTGGCTTGCTGGATGACTCCTGTGCGTCAACATGGCATTCCTTCGTTCCTTTCTTCGTTCTTCGATCGAATTGTTACTAGATGCTGCACATTGATTTATTTGCTTGAACTCGTTTGTCGTCTGTCGTCTGTCTCTGTCGTGGGGTGACATATCACAGCAGACCATAGTTGATCTTCAATCCTTTTAGTTCACCGAACTTCAAGATCAGCCTATTGAGAAACGAAAATTCCCGAAGAATGATACCTATGCTCGAAGGATTTATTGTCGTACACAAGATTGAGCTAGAACTTCGCGCGCTAACATGACCAAGGAGTAATTCCTATCTTATGCTTATACATCTTTTGCATATAAATTACCCCCATAGATAGTTCTTGGGATTTGGCTTTCTTCCCAGCCCACCTATCACAGGATGGTCGTATCGAACGTAGTTTCGTTATCTTGCCCTAGTCGAGGCTCAAAAGAAAGGTAGATTCAATATGATCAATTGTGGTATGTAAAACGTCTGCTAAAGAGAGAGGAGAGTGCGGAGCACTTTCGTAACTATATACAGGTCCGCCAGGTCACGTGTGCCCCACAACACCACCTCAGGTTCACAAACCAGTAGCCTTCTAAAAGTGAAACAAAAAGAAATGGCCCCTCACTCGTCGAAGCCTGATGGCACTTCTTAAAAGTACGTAACGCATGCTTCTCCATAAAATTAGAACGGGAATTAATACCAACGACGAGTTTATTTCACCTTGGGACAAACAAAGCATCCAAGTCTTCCAAATCCTCTAAGTCACAGACCTCTTATGCTTCAACGTCAGCTAAGAGTTCCACAAACACGTACAACTTGAACAACGTGGATTGGATGCTAGTACTATAAGAACAACTTGCCGGATGAGGCGAAAATTCGAATGAGTGGTTTCGCCTAGACCTTTTACCAACGTATTAAAATACCACCCTTTTGGTACAGTGAGTTGCGAGTTAAGCTTGAATTTGACCACTTTTTTTGTGCTTTCACCCTCTTTTCTTTATAAGACAGAAAATAAAAGTACTCTAAAAGTGACGAGGCCTAACTAGAAAGAAGCGCTATATCTAATTATCACTCTTCTATACGTGCTCAGTACGTGTTTGCCGGAGTAGGATAAGTGTAATATGTCAAGATCACAGTCCAGTGTATTACTTGGCGTATACCTAACACACATGAGGATTACAAGACTTGACGCGGTAAGTGTCGCTAAATAGAGAGAGGGATTTTATCCAGTGACAATTTTCCGTCAATTCGTAGTGGGGCAGGCCCCATTTATTTGCAAAAGACATGATACCTTGTTAAGTCACGTATCCTAGCAACGAGACTTAATAGTTTGGGTTTTAGTTTTTAGGATTTTAATACTTTTTTTTTGCTTTTTTTATGTGCATTTGAATGCATAGAAAAGAAAGATACATGATCGTGATTTTTGCCCCGAGCCTAGAAATTCCCCGTGTTGTTCCCATTTCCTTGCCTGATCCCTGGGTCTTGTTCCTCTCGCTGAGGGGTGCTGAATGTGATGGTACTTTTTCCGTACAAATCCTTGGTTTGATACCTCTTGGCCTTCGTCTATCTCAAGCTACATGAATGTATCTTGAACACCTGGGCTGAGATATCAAAACGTGAGTGCAGAAAAAGCAAAGTGAAGAAAGAAAAGAAATCCTCGCAAATAATCCTGGCTTCATCCTCTGTCGCCATGTCCTTCCATAAATCTCCCTCAATTTTCCTTCCGTAACTCCCCTAATCGTATCATCAATGAAAATGCCCCCAACCCTTTTCCGTCGTTCTGGAAAATCTCCATCACTCAAATTTCAAGATCGTCTGTTGAAAGGAGCTCCCAATCATCTTCAGAGACCTCTTCGCTAATGGCAGCAACCTCTGCATCAAGCTTCTTCTCCTCCAGGCGTTCATAATCTGCAGCCACTGGTGGTGGACCACCGGCCAAGACAGTGGGTACAACAGTGGGTACAGCAACTCTTGGGAGTTCGAAAGTTGGAGTAGAGGAAGTAATCTTGGAAAGCTCATGCGCCACTTCAACAAGCTTACTTTCTTCCTCGAGTTCATAATCGGCAGTCACCGGTCGTGGATTTTGAACCATCTTGATTGGCACACGGCAGCTCACCGCACCTTCTCGTGTTGCAGCAAGAGGAACATACTTCTGAGTGGTAAGTTGTTGTTGTTGTTGTTGGTTCACTTGTGCTCGTTGATGTTCCATCGTAATAACGTGTTCCTCTTGTGTAAGAAATGTACTGTATCCTGCAGATTGAGATTCCTTATATGACGGTGAAACTTGTGCAGGTTGAGGAGGGTCTTCAATGCGAGATTCCGGTGTGGCCTTGGGGGTTGAATACGCAGCTGCAAGACCTTCAACACGCTCCTTCTTGTTCTTTTGTTCGTAATCCGTATGCATTGGTCGCGAATCTCTTACTAACTCGCTAAGAATGCCGTGGAGCACAGCTGCTTCTCGAGTTAAAGTAAAAGGCGCAGACTTCTCAGTGGTTCCCACTTCCCGTGGAGTATTTGGAGTTGGAACAGCTGACTTCTTGGCGATTGCTGCTTCAACGGGGGATCCTCCGATAACCTTTGATCTTGGTGCAGGGGTTTGAGATGGGTGACTCTTACTAGGTCCGAATGAGAAGCCCTTTCCGGAGGGTGGTGGACCAGCTAGTTGTCTCCAAGGACGACTAAGGAACTTCTTATCCACACCTCCAGTGTAAGTTGCGGACTTGGGATATGTTGAAGCTCCGCTCTTTGCAAAAACACCCTCAACACTGTTTTTAAGCTCGTCTGAATTCGCGGAGGGACTAATATGATCAAGTGTCTCCTTAACCGAAGGACGTGTATTCTCGGACGAGTAAATGGTGTCTGGAGTTGGCTTAGGAGAGGTAGTGCGAGTGCCGACTTGTTGTACGTGGACTGGAAGCGAGGACTTTCGGGGAGGAAATGGACGTTGAATTTCAGCTGCTTGTGGTGAATCTGCTTGTACCAAGTGAATCTTCTCGGTGCTGTCATGTCGAACAGTTGGAAGGTCTCCGCCGCCACTGTATGATCCCGGCCATTTGAAGCCAGCGTTTTGAAGAGCATAATCTAACCGACTACCAGGCTTCAAGCAGATGCGAGTGTCACGAGTTTCCATGAATTCATGACTCTCGTGGAGACGAGCGAGGCTAGTGGGGAGCTGGTTGTCCTTCAAGTAGCTCTCATGTTGGGCTTGACGACGCTCTTGTGATTCGGTAGTTGAATGGACGTTCTTGGCTAGCATGGTTCCCGGCTGGTCAGAAGAATGGGGATTGAAATCCTTTTTGCTTCTCGACCAGTCTTCCTCGTTTTCCTTACTGGGTTTCGGAGTCGAATGAATTTGGATGGGGACTGAAACTGGGTTATGGCGAGTAGCGGTGCTTTGTGGAAGCTTTACCTTGATATTTTCAGCCTCGGTAACGGTGGAAGCCACATAGGGATTCGGGGCAAAAGCTTGTTCAGGAGACATCAAATGACCCCCTAAAGGACGTCTTGGGTGATTCGACTTGAAAGAGTTGAAATCCAAAGGATCATGATGCATGCTTGTGCTCATTGAATAGTTCAAGACCGGAAATCCAAAGGTTGCTGCAGGTGCAGGGTTAGAAGATGGTGCTTCATGGTATACTAGCGGCATCGAGGGGAGGTTTCCATATTCAACTCCTGGGGGTTGTAAAGGTGCTCCAAACTCCCCGTTTGCCTGCTGCGGGTCGATTCCTTGAGGATATGGATTCATAAGCATGAATGGTTGGAAAACATGCATCTCATTCGTATGAGTTTCCGCCTTTACATTGATATGGCTGGGATTCGGGTAACTAGGCGAGGCCAATGGAGTGTATTGTCCATAAACGGATGGAATGAAGTGGCCTGCCTGACTTGGGTAGGCTCCTGGAGCGTAGTATCCGTACTGGTTTAGATGAGCTGCATATGGGTATGAGAAAACCGGTTGCCCATAATTGTTTTGTTGCTCCATTCGATGTTGTGGGTGCTGCTTATTATTCTGGGCTTGCAAGCATCTGGGGCAATCTTGATCTTTGCGTGGGACCATGATGCCGGATGGATTGATGTTTGTGCAAAACCATTCTCCTAAAGGGACTCCAGGACAATCCTTCGCGTGAGTGATCCCGTTACAATCTGCTTGCTTATGACCGCATCGAAAAACTTTTGAGAAGTTAGTTGATGATTTTGAAAGTGTAGGTAAAGTATTTTATGGGATTAGATCCCAAAAAACATGATAGCTCTAGATATTGGCTAGATAACATACGGGAATAGGTATTGCCGCATTGCGGCTTTGGTGTATCGGGGTATGTAATCAAGTCATCCTCCAGTTGAACATGGGGCGACTTTCGTTCAGCAACAGGCTTGCGCTTTGGAAGTTGCTGCAGATTGGAAGCAGTACCGGGCACTGAGGAGGTGGCATCATGCGAGATATCTGGGCTTTCGCCGCCTTTTGCCGCCATTTTGACGCGCCGTGTACAATAGGGAAGATAGATAAACTGCACGGCCCGTTAGATACACTGGGTCTATGCTTCAGGTACAGGTTGAGACATGGTAAGGTAAGGGGAACGTACCGTTGGGTTGATGGAGGCGTCACCAAGATGAAGTGGTAATGAGACGTGATCAGAGATGTTTGTTGTTGCGAGGATGGGCTGGGAGCTCAAGGAGAGATTATACGCTGTGGGATGACGGTCGGCCGCGCTAACCGGAACTAGCGTTCACCCAGCATGGTGCAGCAACCCTTCAACCATAACAGATACCAAACTACCAGTGAATTGAGCTTAGATTGCAATGAACCCAAATCTAGTTACATCATTATCATAACCACAGATTGTGCTTGTATGACGCGTGGAAAAGGAATGCAAGGTGATTTTTGAGTCGTAAGGGCAGCTTTAAGCGAACGCCAGAATGGGACCCAGACACAACAAAAGTTAACAACCATCAACGGTCAGATAAGTCTTTGGCAAGAGATTCACAAACCAATAAATCACACACTGCATTCATTTTTCGCTTTAGGAAAGGATTCCATGAAAGCCTCGTGGCTTTTGGGGAAAACTTGGTGGGGCAAAATAAGCGAGGTAAAACTTCAACTCTCTACGCTACATATACAATGATATACTTCATGACATTGAAACCTCTGGTGATACACCCCCTTTGCCCTCAAAAAATAATTGGATTGGATAAAACATTGATCTGCATGCTACCCAAACTCCCTTTATCCTAGCCCTAAGCCCACGGCAGATACATTTCCTATGATCCAGGTTGACCGCCGAGAGGTCATTACTTAACAAAACATTCCTTTTGTCTATATCCACTCCGGCTCTCCCGCTCAGTTATCCTCCACCTTATCAAAAACATGAACCCACTCTCCGTGGTCCTCCCAAGGGGCCTCTGAGTCCGAGTCCTCTTTTCCGCTCTGCTTTGGCGATGCCTCCGGTTTGACCTCCTTCAACACAAATCTTGGCTTAGACTTCCAGGTGATGACATTGTAGAAGGTTCCCAAGAGGCCAGTTGACTTGTCCCCCACACCACTACCGTTCTTAGCCTCTGGCACTGAAAGCCATTCCTCACGCTCTTTACCAAGTTGGTAAAGTTCTTCATCCGAGTCGGAATCATCATCAAAATAGTCTGGTTTGTCGATTTTGGGAATCGCAGTTGGAGGAACTTCCTTCTTGGTAGTCGGCTTGAGAATCTGCTTGGTATTCAACTTTGGGATATCCTCGACTTTGTCGATAGACTCCTGGAGATGTTGAAATGCTGGAACTTCATCCAACCCCCAGTCGCTTTCCGTCGTTTGCGATTTCGTTTTTGGCACTGGCCTTGACGAAGAAGACGTTGTTGTCAATTTATTTGGGGGTTTTTTTGGAGGTAGACTGTCCACAATGATCTTCTTCTGCTGCTCCAGCTCAATGATTCGCTTCTTGACTGCCTCCGCCATGTTGAGTTGAGCATCGAGCCCAAGACCAGGAACCGACGCCTCCGCGGCATCTCCTTGGCAGCTAGAACATGCTGCATCAAACCATACTTCCTTTGTAGACTTCGCCATGTTATCACACAGGTTCTTGTGGGCTTTGCATTTGCACGGAGGAACATGCGTGATCTTAGGATCCGTCACCCAAGTATGGTGGTTGCAAGCAAAGCTGTGCTGAGTGAAATGACATTGCTTGCTAAAATCTGGTGGCGCTGGTGGTTTGTCAACAGGGTCTCTATTGGTTCTTAGCTTTTTAGGCTTCTTTGGTTGGCGTCGCTGTTGTTGCGACATTCGCTCTCCAAATATCTGGTGAATAAATCTAGTGTAACTCTCTTATGGTGTAGATGGTATGCAATTCTTAAATGCAAGTCGTAGTAGCAAGAATAGTGTTGAAGAGAAGGTTTAAGATGGAGATCAAGGTTTGAGTTCCTCTGTTTTGAAGAAAACCAGATGTCTCTTCCGTGAGTAATTGAACAGTGTCTAAGTGAGGCTGAGGTCTGGTCATGTTTGGAATGGCAAGAAGTGAAACACGTTACTGCACACATGTCTGGATGGCTTGAATACTCTGGAAGGGCAAGGAAGGGAAAAATGGATTTGCTGTGATTTTTTACAAAAGGGAGTGTGAATTGCCACCCACTAATTGCCCCTTTGAATCCGCATGTATGGCAAACTGATGACTGGAGTTTTCTATGAGTCGGTATTGGGGAGCAAGAACGAAAATCTCACATACTGACGGGCAATGGCATATATTGAGGGCAGGCGGAACAACGGCCTGTCAAAAAAAAAACCCCCCCTGATATCAAGCAGGAGATATATTTGCCGGGTGAAAATTGAAGAAGTAAAATGACACATGATGACGCTTTTGATTTTGGCTGAAAAGCAGAACAGAATTCGCATTGGTGTTGTTTGAGAAGGGGAAAAAGCAGAACAAAACTTATAACAAACACAGCCCCGCTCCAATCTACGAAGCTGAGGTTGGACATCATGACTCAACAAGGTCAAAAGAAAAGTTGAAGTCACTCAAAATATTTGGGCATTCACAAGTCCATTGTGACTATGGAGTTGAGTGACACTTGCAAAAGGTGGATTACGAGGGGTTCCAACAGCAACTTCCCTTTAATTAACCAGGTTAATCGCGACTTGCAACCACGTCCCACTTCATATTGGGAGCTTCCAAGACAGCCTAACGACAACATCAACTTCCACCACCAAATATATCTCAACACGAGGTCGTCCGAATAATATACAAAAATTATTAATAGACACGAAAGATTATCCATTTCGCACCAGCAACTCGGACGGTGCCTTTTTCGTTTAGCCCACAGGCAGAAGAGAGGCTGAACTCACTTTTGGACAGTGGGATACAGGGGTCTGCACAGTCCTTGCAGTTCTTTATTCACCCACTCACGCGAGTCACTGGGACAGTATTATGATTGAGTCTCGAACTTCGCCCAATGACCCTCAATTCTACGATCTTCTTAGTGAATGCCAGCTTGGGCTGAAATCGGATACTCCTTATAATGAATGTGTAGGTGTAGACGCTCCTAACAATCCACAGAATAAACTTAGCGCGGTCGCGAACCTGGAGAAACAGAAAGCAAATGAAAGAAAAAGAACTCGGTGTCAAATACCACACCCATCGAGATTTTTGCGCTCTTCCGTGATCTTTACAACGACGACCCTCAATGCGCCCTGTATTCATATAATAAAAGACCTTGTGAAAGGTATCACCCTCTCACTATAAAAATGGAAAACTCTAGAATAGGCCGGCAAAACTACCCCCGCCCCTCGAGGGGCGGCCAGGGGTTAAAACCAGACGAACTGAGTTTTGGTAAATTTTGAGTGGCTTCGAGTCGCGTTGTAGAATTGTTGAATATTGTCGAAAATCGTTTGTCGGGTTGGTGTATTCGTATGCGTTCGCCTATCGATCCTCTCAAGAACACTAACGTGACCTGAACCATCTAGCCAGATGGCCGCAATTAGTGTTCCCATTGGATGCCAAAAGGCGCTATTTGGGATTATAAATATTTGGTGGCTCTGTGGGGGTATGTGGAGCTGTGGGTCTCCCGCGGTATATGCGAGGAGCCAGTTATAGTTGGAGCGCATTTTCCTCCAGGAACCATATTTCTCCTGAACAACCACTCTCCCTCCACACACAAAAAGTAACCGTCATACGTATGAACTATTAAACAATCCACTGTAAATAGAATGGAGACCAATTACGACTATGCTCTGTAGTTAGTCCTACGACTTGTTCGCCCCTGAGATAGCACCCTTACATACACCCAGCCTAGTCAAACAGGTAGCCGTATCCCATGTACAGAAGCACTATTGCTTACCTGATTATCGGTACTCTTGCTGCTAGATTCATATTGGTGCTCAATAAAGTGGGACCAAAATTATTCAAAAAGCTTGGAAGCTGGTTACTCGGTGAATGTGGTGTTAGCTAAACAACCCTTCTCATTTCATTGCTCCGACACAAGCAACGAATCTTACTCACAATTTCGAGAAGTTAAGCAACAATATGACTTTGAACTCCATGTGTCCTGTTTCGAATTCAGGTGTTGTTTACTCGCGTATTTTGAGGAAGCAGTGTCTTGGCAAAACACAAGGGAGGCATATTTACAATAAGCAAAATTGTCCTCTAAAGCATTCTAAATAAAAAAACTAAAGAGGGTAATGTCACTTTTGTAAGGTGTGTTGTACGAAGCTTGTGGTTCCAACGTTGACGTTGATGTTTGCTCGCTAACCAGGCGGAAGAAAATCCGAGATAAAGAGGAGTTATCGTATTCCTAGAGCCGAAGTTTCTGCAATGTCATTATTGTAACTTTGTTTGTCTGGAGAGGGGACCTCCATGCATTATTCTTGAATCAATGCATGTAGTTGCGTGAGGTCACGTGGAATGGTGTTGACTTGAAGAACTATTCGTGAAACCACTATATGAAGGGATATATGAGAGAAGCTCGCACAAATTTATCGATGTGAATCAAATATAAAAAGGGCCTAGATGAAAAGCAAAACTTACTGTACAAGAGCATTGGATTCCTTGGCTACAGCTGTGGCTACGTCGTTCATCCCAAAAACCTACAAAATACAGCTTCTTTTCTGGAGATGTTTCAAAATCACATGAAAGTACCCCCAGCGCTGACTAGCTGACTATTGTCTTCATAAACCGATAGAATCTCTTACTTTCTTCATATTAAGAGTGCTTCTCATTAGTTTCCCTGCCTGGAGACTTCACACAATACATATCACTTCGTAGTTGTGAGAAACAATGATTCAACTTGACATTAACGAAAGTTCCAGGTCCCAATAGACTGTTTCAATGCGGAGCAGAGTAGTACGGAACGTGTCTTCAAGCTGACCCCACATGGCGGAATCGAGATCGGGTTGGTGGAATTAAAAAAACCACATAGACCTCGTTTCGAGTTTTTCCCCGGCCCGCCCCGCAAAACGGAACGGGTAATACCCTACATTACAAGTACAAATAAAGAGTTCGAGGAATCGAAGTTTCTTCTATAGGTGGATGCTAAAGAAAAGTATGTTGAAATTTTGTTTGAAGCTCTGAGCAGCAAATCGGAAACGATTTTGGGAACTATGTACCACTGGGAGAACTCAAGTATTGCTTCGGCTGCTTTTCCTCGTTGGTAGTTCATTCTTTTTGGTTCCGGGATATGTCTAGAGCTAGGGGACCAGTTTCGGATATTCAGCTTGCCTCTTTAAGCTCAAACAAGTCCTCTATTTCAACGACGCGTATAGTAAGACGCGTGGTGTCCTTATTCCCGTGTAATCATGATGAGTGGCTAACGCCAAAGGCGAAAGCAAGTCCTTCCAAGCCAAGAGAAAAATGGCCTCTACTGAATCTATCACTTGCTACTACTTCTACTGAAAAAAAATTTCAACCCCCATCGGCTTCTACTGTAGCAGCCTTTGTATTCTACTTCGACCATCAAGTTGACAGCCAAGTCAACCCGCATAAGTTCCTAATCAACCCAGCTGTACTGCGAAAGTTTTCAAATTCCATACAATTGAGAGATTTCCAGCGACATCTTAACGTCGAGAAGTACTTGAAAATCGGATGGAAATGTACCGGACCGGAGGACCGGTAGCAAACAAGCTTTGTTTCAGTATTGGTACGGACCGTCGTTTCGTCGATCTCACAGCCACCTTACCCAGGCGGGCTAGAACACAAAGTAAGACGATCTCGTAAGTACAGCAATCTTGAACGGCAATTTTGATACTCGTCGTCGATATTTTGGTGTGAACTTGATTTGTTTCGTGTCCCTGCGGAGAAATGTTGATCCGACTACAAGCCACCTCGGCCACTTGTGCTTCAACACAACGCAAACTGAAGGTGCTACACCAAACAACACTACAACAGGGCATTTCTCAATATCACTATTGGTTTCTCATCTTTTCTACTCACCTAGAATCAAGGATGATACCGTGTCATTGGTCTTACTCCAGGGTTGTTATCTCTCCCGGCTTTTCCAAAGAGCTCCTCAAGGTTTTTGTGAACCATGACGAAGGCTTGAATCCCCAAACCGGATCCAAAGAGGTGTTTAAATGTATCGCCTAGTCACTTTACGGCATTATGTGAAGGATTTCCGCGGTCAGTGGCCACAGGCTTCTTCACATGAAATTTGGTCTCGGAGTGGTGGCAAGCCTTGAGATCCTAAACTCAGCACAGACGCCATGAATCAAACATCAGATGAAAACATCCATGCGCCCCCAAATCAATATATAGCAGATTCCCCAATACGTCTCGTCTTTTTCTTGGCAAAATATCTGATATCTATCCCCAGTCCTGTCAAACTGATCATTACACAAGTTCGAATTGCTGATAAAGAGTGGTATCATGTCTGCTCAGGGAAATGAAGAGAAGTAAGTTTTTCTCAACTTGGTCCTTCAATTCTTCACGTACTAATATTCCCGAAGGCTTCTGACTTCTCGTCCACCATCAACTTCGAGCCTGAAGTCTGTTGGGAACAAACCACAAGATGGCACAAACGAAAAGAAGGAAGTGCCAAAGTTGAAGTTATTCGAAAGTCCCCTAGCCCACGAAAGAAGGAGTTCCCAGGTAGAAGAAATCTCCAAACCTCCTTCTCCCGTCACCATTTCCGGTCCCCTCGGTTTCACCACCCAGACATACGCCAGTACAAACGTGGACAGTATCTACAATGACAGATCTAAAGATGTCGATCAATACCTCCGAAAAGATATTCAAGAAACCGATCTGTACGAGACTCCCGAATTCAGGAGATACAAAGAGTCGACAAACATCGAACTCTTCTACGATTTGTTCTTCATCGCCAACCTGACGACTTTTACCGATGTACTTGATATCAATACTACCCAGAATCTCAAATCGTATGCTGGTTTCTTCAGTATCCTGTGGTTTTTGTGGCTTCAAGTCAGTCTCTTTGATGTACGGTTCGTCACGGATAGTATCGTTGAGCGTACTTTCAAGGCTGCACAATTTGGAGTTATGATTGGCCTTGCGGCTGTTGGGCCACGATTTGATCCAGAAGACCAGGCACAGAAAACGTTTCGCTCACTAGCAATTATCTTGATGCTGTCTAGATTCGTTCTTGCGTTACAATATGGAAGTGTTCTTTATCATGTTTGGTACTACAAAAACTCCAAGGGACCTGTGGCTTTATTGATAGGGACGAATCTCTTCGCGGCATTCGTGTATTTCTTGACTTTCTTGTAAGTGCCGGGTCTCCCTTTTCTGAGCTAAGCTGATATTTTGGTATTAGTGGTTTCAAGGAAGACAACCCTACGAGCAAAATATATGTCGTATGGTACATCACAGCTGGTCTTGAGACGGCTGTCAATATCGGGATTTCCTCACAGTACAAAGTCCTAAGTTTTCATGGATCTCACTTGGTTCAACGCATGAGTTTACTTACCCTTATCATTCGTAAGTCACATGCATGTCTTGTTGTACCATCTACTAACATGTTTCATAGTTGGAGAAGGAGTTATTGGTGTATGTAAAAGCATTGCAACTGTAAGATAACACCCCACATCCCTCTCAAGAATCACTCACTAACCATTTCCTAGATTGTTGAGATTGAATCCAGCTGGCCAGCGCCTCTCATTGGCACCATCATTGCAGCTGTCACCATCTTGGTAAGAGAATTTCCTAACAATCAACCTCCGTTACACAACTAGTTTACTAACACCAACGCAGTATTTTATCTACATGATCTACTTCGATTGGATGATGCACTCCCAATTTGGTGTCCTCCGTGAAGAAATCTGGGCATTCCTCCACTTCCCCTTTCACCTCGCCCTCGTACTTCTCGTTGAAGGCACCTCCCAGTTCATAATCTGGCGAAAAATAGTGGAAGTAGTTGGGTACGTCCTAACCACCCTTGTCAATTCTCCACTTCTCCCTCGCCTTCTTTCCTCATCCCCGTCCCTCATTTCCCCTAGCTAACAATCCCCCAGAGGTATAAACACTCAATTCTCCGAAGCCCAAAAAGAATACAACCTCTCCCCCACCCCCTCGTCCCCTGGCCTGTCGCAAGTAGTAGCAACCATCACCGACGAATTCTACAAACGCTTCCCTCCAACATTTACCCAAACCATCCTCGAAACCCAAGAAGCTATCTACAAAATCGGGAACTCGACTTTGAATTCTGATGAACAGAGTGAGGGGTTGAAAACACTTTTTGCTACTATTCAGGATAGTGTTTTTAGTAGTTTTGATATTGAGCCACCGGAGACGAAGGGGGCTGAGATGGTGGAGGATCCGAGACAGGAGTGGGAAAGGCATTTGGAGGCTTTTATGTTTATTGTTCGTTTGCTCCTCCTACCTCCTTACATCCACTCCCTTCCCTGGCCTGGCACCATAATTTCTATCATGCAATTTTCTAACTACTTGGACAGTTCACATACTTCTTCGTGGCTGCCGGAGCAACACTTATCCTAATGAACATCCTCAACATCATCTCTCGGGCAAAAATGACGAAAGGAGATTACTTCCGGGTATCAATCTTCTTCTTTATTGGAATCTTACTGGCAGTCTTGGCTTCTACCGTGGGAAATACTACTGGTTTTGAGTTTGCGCAGAGTGCTTGGGTTCTACCTACTGTTGCTATTGCATTCGTCTTCGGTAAGTCTTTGAAGATGTCGTCAAGTGTTGAGGATTTCTGCTAATGAATGTGATGTAGTTATGGGATTTGGATATACGAAGGTTCTCTGAGTGTAGAGTACCCTTGTTTGGCAATTGAATTTCAGTATACTTGATCTAGATGATCCTGAAAAATAGACGCTCTTTTAATTTGGCGATTAACGAGAAGGAACTTGAAAGCTAGACTTCAAGAAACAAGAGAACGATGGAATCGTGGGAACTCAGAACGAGAGAGACATGGGTTTAGAGAGACGCTCTTTTATTTGCCAATACATGACGTGGAAATTCTAGAAGCTAGACTTTGAGAATTTCGAGAGGGGATACAGAACTAGATAGATGACCATTATAATTAACGAATTATGACCTAAAAATGGCTGTGTTAAACCAATTTTCGGACACGAACTTGCTATGAGGATAAGGGATCTGAATTCTTTGAAATAAGATCAGAGATTACTTACTCTAGTTACCTAGATATAGTTAGTATAGACTCAAGCTACTTATACTAATCGTCGGCTCTACCAACCCACTGGTCCATCCACCACCATCCTCCCCACCAGAGGATCGGTCTTTTTACTTAGTCCTGCTTTTTAATTAGTCCAACATACAAAACATGTTGTTGCCCGAGTTATCAGGCTTCGGACTTTCGCGCATCAGTGTTTCTTGCACCCATTTCGACTTGGACTAATTAAAAAGCAGGACTATTTAAAAAGACCGATCCTCCTGGGGGTGGGTTATTCAGGTGGTGGACGGGTGGGTATAGGGGACACCCACAACTAAGTAGTAAGACATAAAGTTGAATCCTCAGAGCATCCCAGACCTCGGGATACTGCTTTGGTGATTATGTATAGGTTTAGAAAATAGTGAAAGGGTTCAAGGACTTCTTAGGCTATTCGTTTAAATTTCATCTGAACTTTGAGCCCTTGCTTTCTCGGAGAAATTATTTCACTTCGGAAAGCAGAGGTGAAGCAGAGATATCACAAGTAGTTGATTTCGGAGAGACACTCGGAAATACTTATTTCTGACTGAAAAGTTATCCTCCTCGAGGTATTACGTCACTCGGAGATATCAACATCGTTCGGAGATATTTCTTTCTTTCGGAGATATCGCGTCGCTTGGAAATAATACTTCGTTGGGGGATGTTACTCGTAGATATTACCATCGGAGATACTTCTCTCAGAATTCTTGTTTGCACTATGGAAACATTTACCTCGCCCGGATATATAGCTATTTTACTAGTCCTTTACACTTGAAATTACTATTGCTTCGCTTGGAGATATTACTCGGAGATATTACCTGTAGATGGTATTTTACTCGTAATTCTTTCGGAGAAGTTAATTTACTGGGAAATGTCATACTTTGGAGATATTACTTTGCTTTGCACTAACTCGGAGTTTTTCTTTTACTTAGAGTTATTCCTAGGAGATATCATTATACCTCGATGATATTACTATACTTGGAAATCTTAGTTTAACACTTAACTTGGACAATTATTCGGAATTCGCTCGGAGATAGCACTTTACTGGGAAATATTGTTTTTCTCGGAATTTCAAAGTCTAATTCCTTAAGGGCCTGTTTGGCTCGCACCTTTTCCTACTTTTTTAAGATATACACTACCAAAAATACTAAAGTAATATATAATATATGTATGCCTATTATGATGTGTACGTGCGTTTAGCTAGTATATATTATAGTATATACTTTTGCTCGTACTCCCTTTAAATCTATATATTAAGATATATACTACTAAAATTAAATAATATACTCTTTTAACCTCTTAACCTTTAGAGCCTGTTTAGCACGCATATAATTTAATTTAGATATATGAGATTTGTATACGAGTATAGAGTTAAATAGTGCTTATATATTTCTAATTATATTATAACCTTTTTATAAAGATATTTAATTACTATTTAGCTTATCGTATATATATCGGTGTATATATTAGAGAAGCTAGGCTATCTAGTACTAATAGTAGTAGAGAATTAATAATATATATATATATATAAAAGTTGAAGGTTAAGAGGTTAAAAGAGTAGATTATTTAATTTTAGTAGTATATATCTTAATATATATATTATAAGGAAAATTAAGCAAATGTGCGTACTATTATATATACTAGCTAAAGGCCTATTTAGCTCGTATATATCTAAGATATATACTAAAAATCTATATATATATATACTATATATATTTAAAAGTAATCTAAATCCCCTGTTTAACCTCGTATATCTTAGTATATATATAAATAGAATACGTACTACTAAAAAAAGATTTAGATCTCTAGAGATATAAATCTTTAAAAGTTTATATATATCTTATCTTTTATCTACTCTACTACCTAGTATACTACTACTGCTATAGCTCTATATATACTAATATATATACTACGAGCTAAACGATTATTTAATATATTAAGAAACAATTAAGGCTATATACTAACTTATATAAGATTACTATTTAGAGTATCTTATTAGATATATATATATATATATTTAAATAATTTATATAAGCTAAATAGGCTCTAAACGCCTATGTATATTATAATATATATATATAAATTATATCTTCTCTCTTAATTCTTAGTAGTATAGATTTTATAAAAAAAGTAGGAATATATATAAGCTAAATAGGCTCTTAACTTTTATATATATATATATATATTCCTAGATATTCACTACTTCTACGACTATTAGTACTAGTACTAGTGTAATTCCTAATATATATAGTAGTGTAGTCGATAGTATTATCGTGATAAAATACTATAGTATTTTAGATTAATATATTATTATAATATCCTAGTAGTACGTATCTAAATACGCTATAATACGATTGTAATATCGTGATATTATACGGTATATCTTTTAATAACTCGTAAGCGCTAAAACCCACTTTTTCTTAAAATGAGGCTATTTACACTTTTTCTATATACTCTTTTATTACTTACTTATTAGACTAAAATAATTTTTATTTATCGATTTAGTTAATATTTGTGACAGTATACCGTCCTGTATAGCCGAGATTACATAGCATATACCGTGTTTTAGTAGTTGTTGTTTTGTATTATCTAATTTAGAAAGGTTATATACGTCCGTATATCTGTCTAGACTTTTAGACGTACTTTGTAGGGTTCAGGCTTTTATATTAGCCGACGTATATCGTTGTTTAGTTTTGTACCTCTTTTATATCGTCTGAAACCTCTTATATATAGTAGCCTACTCCTAGAGTTAGAAAAGGCTAGTTTAGCCTTTTCTTCTATATTAGAGCCTAGTATCTACATATGTTATTTAGTCTCGAACGTACTCCTATATGCCTCTTCTCCTATAGTATGTATTTCATACTGTTATATAAAAAGGCTAAACTCTTCTTCGCTAGTAATAGTATTTATAATATCTCTTTAAGCTTATCGTCGCTTTTGTTTCTTTTTTAGGCTAGAATCGGACTTGAATAACGCTATCCTTAAATAGCTGGGATTCTAGAGATCTCTTAGACGGCCAGTAACACTAGGGTTTAGTGTCTGTATAGATAGCTAGTAAAAATCGTATATTATACGTTAAGGAAGCGGGATACGCTAAGTGTTCTTAAGGCTTCTAATAACCCTCTCCGTATAGGGACTACTACACATAGGTTCGGTGAATAAGTTGACTATTAAAGTCATCTAGAAGGCTTCTGAATCTAATCTTACCCTCCCCCCCCCCTAAATCGATATCTTTAAAATGTCGAACTAGTTCCGCTACGAGGCGTTAAACGACCTTCTAGGGCTACCCCCCTTTTCAAAAGACCCTTTAAACCCTCTCTAACCTGTAACCGTACGCTAAAACAATAAGGGCTTAGCCTCTAAAGATAACCTTCTTAAATTTGGACGATATACAGATAATAGGTAGACGAGATAGAGATAGTAGTATATAAAGGATAAAACGATTAGTTAGAGAGATAGAGGATAAAATTATAAGCGAACTTCGAAGTTAATAACTAAAATCTACCTCTGAACCTTCCTCGATCCGACCCTCCTTCGCCTTTAGACCCCTTTTGCTTACGGGCCCCTGCCCTTGATGCCTTCCTACCACTTCCTAACTCTTGAATCGGATACGAATCAGTTGAAATACGCTTTCTATTAGGACTAAAGAAGTGAGCTCTTAGCTGAGTTATCGCTGTTAATCCTGACCGAACATTATCCGACTTCACACTGAGCTTCCCTTGAACCTCTACCAGCGAACGACCAAAAAGACTACGATTACTCGGTTACGAACCGAGTCCCAGCCGCCGGTACAAAGGTTTAAAGAGATGGAAGTGGAATTAAGAAGAAGATTACGCTGAAGAAACGTTCGCTTTTCGAGTATGGCCATACTCGGAGAGAATAGCAACATCTTACATATGTGGGACAAGATTACACCTCAGCTCCGAAACCCGTCTGCTGCGCTTAAGAGACGCTGGAATTACAACTTTGCTGAAATGGTGAATGATCTTTTCGCCCTGGATAAGGAACAAAACCGAAACGCTGAGTTAATCGCCAACGAAACGACCACGCCTGTCGACATCAGTACTTTAGTTTAAAAGAATACCCCTCTATCCTTGTCTAGTTCAGCTCCGAACTCCCTACGATCCTATAGTAACTCTTTCTTCGAAATCGGAAGATGACGATTAAGTCCTTAAGTACTTTAAAGGGAACGAGGCGGCCTATAGGCCTGAATAACATAGTTTTATACGACTATACACTTACATCTGAACTTAGATGCTGTTGTACCTAAAACTATACCCCTTTTTGTGGTCCTGAACTTCGGATAGCGAAACTCTGACAACTTCGGAAACAACTTCGCCTTTGACTATCTGAAACTCCTCCTTTTGTTGTCTTGAACATTAGATAGCATTTTTAAATTCGGTAATAACTCCTTTAACTAGCCGAAACTACCCCTTTTGTTGTCTTAAACTTTAGACAGCGAAACTTTGATAACCTTTGGCAACAACTTCGCTTTTGACTAGCCGAAACCACCCTTTTTATTGTCCCTGGTTACTCAGACAACAATTTCAACTTCGACAACTCAGCTACAACTTCGCTTTTGACCAGCTGAAACTACCCTTTTTGTTATCCTAAACTTGGATAATTCGATAAACTTTGGTAATAACTTCGCCTTTAACTAGCTGAAACTTTACCTGTTATTATCCTGAACGTTGGATAACAATTTCAATATTTAGTAACAACTCTTTTGTTTTGACTAGCTGAAACTTGTCTTGAACTTTAGATAATACGACAACTTCGGTAACAACTTCTCTTTTGACTAGCTGAAACGCCACCGACTCTGATAAGAGTCTTATAGTCTTTACTTTCTTACTTTCTTTCACTTCTGGTAGGGCTAGAAGTTCTTTTTTCATTTAACTTCTTCGAATCGGATGCGAATCAGTTAAAATGCGCTCTCTATTAGGACGAAACTTAGAGAAGTAAGCTCTTAATTAAGTTATCGCTGTTAATCTCAACTAAACACCATCCGACTCTACTTTGAACTTCCGCCGACTTTAGTTTGGACGAACCTATACTCTTTTTTTTTTTTCTTTTTCGAATTCGAATTAGATACGAATTAGTATACTATCAAAGTAAGCTCTTAACTGAGTTATTACTGCCTCTTAACTAAACGACTTCTGACTCTACTCTAAATTCGCCTTCGACTCTACTTTAAACTTTTTCTAATTTTACTTTAAACTTTGAACTTTCTCTGACCTGCCAGACAGGATCAGACTACACTCTTTTAGCAGACGCGAATACTTGCTTTTGATATTAAAGGATTGGAAACGAAGTCTCTTTACAAGCATCTACGGTTACGATTCGGACCTAAAATCGACATCTCGACATCTTATCTCGCTTACAACAAATTACAATAAACAAAGCATCTACGAACCCGGGTCAGCTACGATTCAGACCCTGATTTACCTTCTCGCTTACGACAAAATCAACAAATACGACAAATATTATAACACTTACACCATCCCGATTCAGGCCTGAACGACAAGAGATAGATAGACTCGAGGACGAGTCTTTTTCAAGGGAGGGGGATGTGACAGCATGCCGTCCTGTATAGCCGAGATTACATGGCGTATGCCGTGTTTCGGTAGTTGTTGTTTTATATTATCTAATTTAGGAAGGTTACGTACGTCTATACGTCTGTCCGGACTTTTAGATGTACTTCGTAGGGTTTAGGCTTTTGTATTAGCCGACGTATGTCGTTGTTCGGTTTCGTACCCCTTTTGTATCGTCTGAAACCTCTTGTATATAGTAGCCTACTCCTAGAGTTAGAAAAGGCTAGTTTAGCCTTTTCTTCCGTATTAGAGCCTAGTATCTACGCATGTTATTTAGTCTCGAACGCACTCCCATATGCCTCTTCTCCTGTAGTGTGTATTTCGTGCCGTTATAATATTTGCCTGTAATTAAAGAGTAAAACTTAGTAGAATTCAATATACTAGTTTATTATATTCTAGCTAGTAATCTAACGTTATTATCGTCGAATTAGTACTTAGTGTTTTCATCTCGCACGGGCCACCTTTTTAACCTTATAATATTTAGGTTAATTTAAGAGCTATTTATATGATTCTTTTTTTGAAATACTCTATTTAAATAGATCTATAATTCTAGCTATTCAGCTGTATATTTTTTGTATTATACGTTATACTATATAAAGCTAAAATAAAAGGCTAAAAAGAAGTAGAGTAAAATCCGAGGTAAAAAGCTTAAATATTATAGCTTAGCAATACTACGATATTATTATAATATCGATTAAAATACTAATAATATAAAGGATAATATTATTAGATATCGTAGTATTTAAATAGTATAAATAGTACGTATTAAAGTGGGTTTCTAATAATATATCGTAGTAGTATAATATTCTAAATACTATCGACTATACTGATATATAGCGATATATATATATTAAGCTAAATAGTAAGTAAATATAGTTATGAAAAATCTATAATAGAATATAAAATATATAAGTATCTTTAGACTATATACTTATATATAAATTAGATATATTTATACTAAATAGTATAATAGCCTATTATCTAGGCTATTCTAGATAGCTAGGAGTACCTGCTATATATAAGGTTTCAGTAGTTATTATCTTATATTATCTGTTTTAGGAAGGTTACGTAGGTTCAGGCTTTTATATTAGCCGACGTATATCGTTGTTCGGTTTCAGACCCTTTTGTATAGTCCGAACCTCTTATATATAGCAGCCTACTCTCCTAGAGTTAGAAGAGGGATAGTTTTTCCTTTTCTTCTATATCAGAGCCTAGTATTTACATATGTTATTCTGCTAAACGCACTCCTATATACCTCTTCTATAGTAGTGTGTATTTCGTGCCGTTATAAATAGACTCTAAAAAGAATTTCTTTAATACTCGCTTTCTATTAAGTAGACTACTATTAAGTAAAAACTCCTAGAATTATTTAAATAGATTTTATATAGAAGTGCTTATTTCTCTTCTCAAGTTATAAGAGCCTGTTTAGCTAGTATATTTTTTTAGATAGTTTAGGATATATATTACTAAAAAGGCGTTATAATAATAACAGATAATTTAATATATTCAACACTTTGATATATACTGAATCGTTTAGCTCGTATATTTTTTTTGCCGGATTATTTAGCTAAATAATCTAATATTTATATAAAAGATTATCTCTACTAAAAAAAGTTATTATCCTATTATCGCTAAAACCACGATAATTGGAATATATCCTAGTATATCTTTTCTCACTCTACTATTCTAAGACAAAATACTAGCTCTAAGATATTAGATATACGAGCTAAACGATTACCGAATATGTTATCTGAATAATTAGCTAATAAATAAATATATGCTATGTTACTTTCAAAAGGTCCCGGCATATTTAGTAGATAATTTAATATTCTCTCATAGCTAGCTAAACAGGCCCTAAACCACTTTAGAAAGGTCCCGGGGGACTATATAGATTATTTAATACTATCTCAGGGCTAGCCAAACAGGCCCTAAACCTAAGTCATCAGTTTCACAACACAATCTCTCATTCTCATTCACGGCTACAAAGCTCTTACACCACTCAACCCTGCTCGCCAGAAAAAAGAAACGAAATCCTCCCACTCCCACGTTCCTCTTGGGGTAGACACCGCTATGTCACTCTAATCATGTACTCTCAAACCCAACTGATTCCCACACCAACTCCGCCTCTACTATCTCTGCTTGCTAGCCTTATGAGAGTTGTAAAATCCCATATATTCGCCTTCATCAACCGTTTCCTTATATTTATGGCCTGTCTTTGCTCTAGTTTAATTCTCTTCTTTTCCCCCTATGCTTTTAAGTGTTTTTTGTAGTTTTGGGAAGACTAGTTTGCATAAGGCCGTAGAATGATGATGTTTTGGTGGAGTTTAGAGTGCCCAATGTGGGTGTAGGTTTCGTGAATCCTTGTGCAGTGCTGATGCTGGTGCTGGTGCTGGCGCTGAGGTCTTTCCTTTTGCCTTTTTCTTTCTCTGGGAAGAAGATGTTGGATTTGGTGACATGAGTGTGAGAGGTTTAACAAACACGTCCTTCGCCGTCGGGTTTTGAGACGCAGCTGCCTGTTCTTTCCCTTCTTCCTCTTCAAGGGCGTCGAATTCAGCTTCCCAGTCATCAACCACCTCGGCTTCTTTGGCTGCTTTAAATTTTTTAGCCATTGTGAAAGTTTGTGAGTTCAGTGTTGCTATGAAATTCGGTGTTTATGCTTGTGATGGCTGCAAGTTTCATATAGACGGCCGCTTGGTGTGGTTTGTGGAAGGCGGTGTTTGAAGTGGTGTTGAGGTAGGAAATCCAATTTTGGGAATAGGTTACCTTTTGTATGGGATAGAGTAATATGTTTATGGTTTGGGAAAACAGGAAATAAGAATGAAGGGTGGTTTTTTGTATGGTGCGCGTGATTGAGGTGAATGATTTTATGTTGTAAGAGAAGTAGGCATTACCACCTACCTTGATTCTGATTGTATGAATGGTATATGCTAACTGAGAGGAGAAGTTCTAGGGGAAGAAACTTATTTTCTTTGGATAATATTGGTAATTATTCGGGATAGGCCCAAGTAAAAAGAGAAGAGGGATATTCGTAAATTAAAGCTCACTTCTCTTAGATGGTTGTTGATTTTGTGGAGAATGTTAGTAGATGAAAGTGAAGAGTTGCGCCGTGGAAGTCATGATATTTGGTTCACTGAGTAGCAGATTGAAGGGAGAGGCAATAACAATTCCACTGAAAAAAATAGCTCCATTCAAACCCAGCTTGGAAACATGATTGGGACATAGAAGGCGTATTATCGCAGTACTATCTCATTAATCGTTACTTGCCAAAAATGACCTTGTACGAACAGCGCGAACCCATTATCCACGTCCAATCCATCAATCTACTTCTTTGCATCAGCAGCCATACCAGCTTGAATCCAAGCTCTAGAGTTCGCAGCCTCCTCCTTGACCTTCGCCTCATCCTTCAAAACTTCTTTGATGGTGTGTGGAACTGGAACATGTCTTCCCTTCTCCACACCAGGACGAGCATACATACGTTCCTCCCAAGCTTTCAAGTGAGGGAATTCTTCGATATCAACTCCGGCCCAGCCAGCGGCTGTGACCCATCCCCAGTGTGCGATATCGGCGATGGTGCATTTATCGCCTACGAGATAACCAGAGGTGGACTTCGCGAGGTGGGCGTCGAGGACTCCGTAGAGACGACGGGTTTCGTTTGTGTAGCGTATGACACCGTACTCAACTGATATGGTTAGCAGCTGTACCCAAATGAGACACGTGTGTGTGCAGTAATCCCGACGTCCTAGATGCAAGAGAGAGGAATTCCATAATTGCCAAAAGAACAAAAGACCCGTCCAAGCACAAACTTTGATGAAACCTCAAAGCCCACTAATTCCATTGGGGGATCAAAAACAAGAGAATCACATACTGTGCTCAGGTGCATATTTCGAAAAGTGGTTTGCTTGACCCTGCATCGGACCGACACCAGCGTTGAGGAAGAATAGCCTGATGATAGTTAGTCCAAGTTTCTTGAAGCCACAAATGGGGAGCGTATTACCAGTTGTTCGTCTCATAGTATTCTCGGGTTCCACTTGGGTAAGAAATCTTGTGATCCTTGTCATACTGATCAACTAGATATTGTTGGATTGAACCAGACTCGAAGAGACGAATCGTCTTTCCATCCTCGAAGGTGTCGGTCAAAGCTGGGATTCGTCCATTTGGATTGATCTCCAAAAACCAAGGCTCCTTTTGCGTGTTCTTAGAAATGTCGATTTTGGTGACTTTGTATGGGATACCGAGTTCCTAGATTGAAAGATGAAAGTCAGTTGACTTCTTTGGAGCGAGCAAGATGGAATTGGGCAGCGAGGATAACGAAAATAAGGCTGAGTAACGTGTCCCAAAGACATTGAAGGACACGGGGAAAGTACCTCTAGAGTGATGGAAATCTTGATTCCATTTGGGGTCTGAGCTGTGTAAAGGTGGATGTCTGGTCGGCTAGCCATTTTGAGAATTTGTGAGAGTTGTTGAAGACGAGCTGTCATGAATTGAAATTGAAATTGGAATGGAGGTTGTGAGGGATTGAGGTTGATTTAAATGTTCGATGATGGAATACCCCGCGATGTGTATAACGCTCTTTCCCTTTGATTCGTAATCGTAGATGCAATAGGCAAAGAGCGGGTGTAACTAGCAAGGCCCATCTTCGGACTTAACGTTACTTTGTACAGCACCATTCTGAGTTGTGATTGGCCAGATTTGTAAGTGAAGTTTTGTATGGTATGATAGAAACGCTGACATTAGCGACAAAGAAAGTCCAGACTTTTGCTATCAGGTAATCATCACGCCTTACGTCATCAATATGTGAGATTTGTTGGGGTGTGGGAATGAAAAGCGGTCCTAATTTGTTCCTTGCGAGCCTGGAAAGATAGTCTTGAATTAACGGCAGCATGACATTCAAAATCGATGTAACTGTGTTGGTTTATGAATTACTTAATAAAGATTTAAGCTAGATTTTTTTGTTATTCTTCCACAAGATAGGACCGTTTTTCCGTCCCTGTAATGGGAGCATACAATGATAGAAAGAAAACCCGCCAAGTTTTACTTGCATGACACTCTCCTTGCGTTTGGTGGGTAGTTGTGTTTGAGTATCACTAAGGTATCCAGCGGTTACAATGAGTCTCGCAGAATAATAAAAAGTGAATAGGCTATGGTGGACTCTGCAAAAGTTGTTGCTGGAACACCTTTGGAAGATGTCACATGATATATATTTCACGCTAGCCGAAGGTAGACTAACCCCAGTCCTCAAATTGAAGGCAGCGCTCAGCCGTTCCCATTTCATCCTCCATCACCAAGAAAGGAATACCGCATTCACACAACATGGCGTGGAGACAACAAGGAAGCACTGGGTCGAACAATATCCCTCTGGGTAATCGTCGCAGATTCGCCGGCGACAGCGCGTCCCCACCACCATCTGGACCTCGTGATGATGGTGGCTACAATCCCTCGCAGCCTGCGGGCAATGGCCATTCCGAAGCTCCTTCTTTCAAGCGGGGTCGTAGCCCAACTAGAGGTAGCCTTTCTGTGGCTTCTATGCTCGACCATCCATATACTGACATTCTCACAGTCAAGGAGGAACCCGCGGGTGATGGATCGAGACGTCGCAAGAAGAGAAATCGCTGGGGCGATGCTACCGAAAACAAGGCTGCCGGACTCATGGGGCTCCCAACTGCCATCATGGCCAATATGACCAGTGAACAGCTCGAGGCATACACGCTCCATCTACGTATCGAGGAGATCAGCCAGAAACTCAGAATTGATGATGTCGTTCCGGCCGATGGCGACAGGTATGTGGCATAACACCCCTCCCACCAACCCCTTGAAGAATGCGATACTAACTGCTGCATACAGATCTCCATCGCCTCCACCTCAATACGACAACTTCGGTCGACGTGTCAACACTCGCGAATACCGCTATCGCAAGCGTCTGGAAGATGAGCGCCACAAACTCATTGAAAAGGCTATGAAGGTCATTCCTAACTACCATCCGCCACAGGACTATCGCCGCCCTACTAAGACACAGGAGAAAGTTTATGTGCCAGTCAATGATTACCCAGAAATTAACTTCAGTATGATTGCTAACCCTCTGACCTCTCTAACCTCTTACTTCAAATCCCCCTCCCCCTCTTTTCATTATTGTGTGATGCTGCGCGGCATTTGAGGATGCAGCTCAATGTCATCACTAACTTGTCAACTCACCGTATATTTTGCTCTTAGCTTTTGATCATACACTAACACTCAGCTTGCGTTTTACTAAAGTTGGCTTACTTATCGGACCCCGTGGTAACACCTTGAAGAAAATGGAAACAGAATCCCAGGCCAAAATCGCTATCCGTGGAAAAGGATCCGTCAAGGAAGGAAAAGGTCGCTCCGATGCCGCTCACACCAGTAACCAGGAAGAGGACCTTCATTGCTTGATCATGGCCGACACCGAGGAGAAGGTCAACAAGGCCAAGAAACTTATTCACAACATCATTGAGACTGTAAGTATTTCAATTATCTCCTCTCTCGAGATCCTTTTCTAACATATCCAGGCTGCATCAATCCCCGAAGGTCAAAACGAACTCAAGCGAAACCAACTTCGTGAGCTTGCTGCTCTCAACGGTACTCTTCGTGACGATGAGAATCAAGCTTGCCAAAATTGTGGTCAAATCGGACACAGAAAATACGACTGTCCCGAGCAAAGAAACTTTACGGCAAATATCATCTGTCGCGTTTGTGGCAATGCTGGACATATGGCTAGGGATTGTCCTGATAGGTACGGATTTCCTGGAATGTTTTCGAAGGATCATACTAACGAGAAACAGACAACGTGGTGCCAACTGGCGCAACGACGGGCCTGGCGGTCCTCCTGGCCCTGTAGCAGGTCGCATCGGTGCTGGAGATGCAGTTGACAGAGAATATGAGGTGAGTTGTATTACACTTTATGATTATGATCAAACAACTAACAAAGTTTCAGCAACTTATGCAAGAACTTTCCGGCGGTGCACCCAGTGCAGAGGCTCCCCGACGCATCGAAGCTGGACCCGGTGGTGACTTCGACCAACCACCACCTCCACCAGATGGCGACGTCAAACCATGGCAACGTGGACCTACCGGGGCTGCCGCTCCATGGCAAAAGCGTGGAGATGATCGTGGAGGCTTTGATACTCGCGATCAACCTCCTTCGGGCGGCTCTGCAGCACCTTGGGCCAGAGATCGTGGTCGAGGAAACGACAATCATGCCCCAGGAGATTACTATGGCGGTGGCCAAAACAATCAAACTCCGGCTTCGAATGCTGCTCCATGGCAACAACCTGCCCCAGCCTATCCCGCCGCCCAAGGCGCCTCTGGATATGCTGGCTATGCTGCTCCTGGTTACGCTGGTGGATATCCTCCTCAACAAGCCATGGGTGCCCCTCCTGGATTGGCCGCTCCTCCTGGATTGAGCAGTGCTGGAATTGAAGCTTTGTTGCAACAATTTGCAGGAAGTCCACCTCCACCACCTCCAACTTCAAGCATTCCTCCCCCTCCTCCTTCTGGTGCTCCCCCGCCTCCGCCACCAAGCGATGCCCCACCGCCTCCTCCACCATCTTCTTGAGAAAATGGATTCCAACATTAACGCAGATAATAGCCTCCCAGGATAATTTAACACAGTGTTGTCTTTTTTCTCAATGGCGATGCTAACTTAGGAGCTATACTTTCATGATTATTACAGGTACTGACTGGCATAAGAATGGTTGGTGTGGGTGGTATTTTCTCTTTTTTTTCCCCAAGCATTTCCGAGACTTGATTGTAATCTTAGAATTCAGTTTGTTATTGTACATCTCCGATTTCCCGTGAAGAACCGTGTGACAATATCTTTCAAGTTCCCTTTTCCGACATCAATTCCACATGGCTGGGTTTTCAGTAAGTGCTAGGTGTGCACCAGGGCACATGGTACTGGTGAGCATATCACAACTCCCTCCTAAATAATTTTTCTTCCTTGGGAGTGTCATGCTGATTACAATCACAAATGACGAGGATGAAAGAATCGTGTATATTATACTTGAGACATCGGTCAAGGCACGAAACATGCGCAGCAGTGAACCCATACTATGGTGAGTCCGTGAAAGTTCCTTCTGTGTGTTTCTGAATCTAGAACCATCCACCTGTGCAAGGGAAAGCACGAATCTCCAACTCACAGCCACTGGTCTGTCGAGGTCGAGATTGGGGACGAAGCCCCCGGTCATTACTCAGGGCCGCAAGGACGACCTCTTCGGCGTATCATGGTCTACCTAGGTAAGGTGTGGAGGTTACCTAAGGTCGAGAAAGAGGCTGAGAATAAAGAGAGGGAAGATGCGACCTCGAGGTGTTGAGAAGGTTGAGATCGTTCCTTCCCTGACATAACTTTGTTCTCCGGCTGGAATATCCTGGGAATTTCTAGACGAGACTCTGGAGATCGCTCCTTCCCGGAGATAACCTCTTGTAGACGTTCTTGAGGTCGTTCCTTCCCTTTGGGCGTGAATCCTGGTCTGGACTTTTGCCTCACCTCCACAATAACAAGGGGAAAGGCACGATCGTCTTCACGTGGGGTGGTGGTCTTTTCGGGGGCCGGCTTTTTACATTGGTGTGGGCGGGGATGTGGAAAACGACAGACACGTATCTCCTGAGATGAGCGTGACAAGGGGGTACTTCTTATGAGTAGAGTGACGAGTTGTCGTGATATCTCTCAAAATTCCAAGGGGTAGGGTGGCCTTTTTCTTGGATTACGGTGCCGGGGCCAGACGATGGCTTCCTGTCCCGTTCCACGGATATGAAATGCTCAACCTAGGTACCATGAGGATGTCTGTCTCGTCCCTCGACTACCTGCAACTCTGAAAACGTGAAGGTAGGAGATTCGAGCATTGCTCTAACAACACTCTACTATTTTACCCCTCTTACCCCACCATATAGTAATACTATGAGTTCAAATGTCATAAAATGTTAAAATAATACTTTATATATGATTCTACTACTATTTAATATATAGTAGCTATTCTCTTATATCTAATAACATCGTCTAGCTTTATAACTATTCTATAAGTAAGATATTACTAGTTCTCAAAGTTCACCTTACTCTATAGTTCTTATAAGACTTCTATTAAGTCTTTCTAAGTTATAAGAGCCTTTTCTAACTTTATAATCTAATACTTTATCAACTGTTATACTTTCTCTATAAGGTTAAGGTCTAGAGAAGAGAGAGGCTAGTTAAAACCGCGTATTATTCTCTTAATTCTTAGTAAGTAAACCCTTTATAAACCTTTATACTATTCTCTATAAACCTCTACTATAGCTTATCCTCGTTTATTATTTAAAATTAAAAAAAAGTTATAGAAGTGAAAGAGTTAGAGTCGAGGTTAAAGTACGTTATATATTAGAGCGAAATCCTAGCGTTATAGTCGGTGTTTTACTAAATTAGTCTACCACGTGAGGTGTTGTCAGAGCAATGCTCGAATCTCTTAGTTGAGGGGCAACACTCGAGCTAGCTTCTTCCCTCTATTTCCTTACATTGCATGATTTTTCTCAAGAGCGGCGACTCGAGTGATATCTACTCCCAGTTTAGCATTTCCTTAACTTCGTTTTTAGCTTGCGGAATCATTAGAAAAAGAGATTTTGAAGTCAAACTTGCAGTTAGATTTCTTAGGAACCTATCATAGTTCCTCAAATTAAATTAACTACCTGCGTTGGTTAGTCAAGTCTTTCAGGGTCGACACACTTCACTTCTTGAACGCCCTGAGGCGCCCCGACGTGTAACAAAACAGCCGTTATAGGCCGGTTTTAAGCGACATGGATGGAAACGTTTTGTTTTTATTATTAAGCTTCTTTTTGGAGTTGTGCTGGATGTTTTCAGTACTTGATTGATGCTGTTATGGATCAAGGAATCATTTGGATGTGGGTTTCTTTGGTTGTTGAGATTCTTTCGGTTGACGAGACGGGGGAAGGTCGATGAGAGAGTTCTTGAACTGTTCGATTGGATACGATATCCAATTCTGAGAGTACAGTAAGAGAATCTGTCATTGCTCTTCTGTTCCGTTTTATCTTATTATTCGACAAGGTCCTGCATAATTAAATTGTGTTGTCAGAAAGTTTGGACGACAAGAGTAATGTTCACCAATGATTATCATCATTGAAAGAAATGTATCATAAGATGAAAGGGGTACCGGAGAGCAATGACCTGGCGTCTCATCTTTGAGCTAATCATCGATATTATTCTGTCTATATCTCTAATTCTGGATACTGTAGGCCGAGAATGGTGAAGTGGCTACTAATATTGTCAACTACGATGGAATTAGTTTGCGATTCTCTCAAGACTCAAGACTCGAGATTCAAGATGATCGGATGGTGATTTGAACCTTGTGAATTGGCGAGCACAGCTTCACGCTTTAGGCAAGTTACTTTTCGGTTTCTGCAATTGGAACTGCTTTATTTTCCGAGGGGTGGGATTCAAAATTTTCAAGTTGCGTAGCACCTTTTCCACTAATATTAGTAGAGAATATTTTACTGTGCCTAGCCTTCCTTTACAAATCTATCATATGGGGACAAAATAGAGTGTGATCTTGAGCTGAAAACTACCTTCGCTTTATGAGTCATGATACAGTAACAAGGTCCAAAAACTGCAAATAAATTATACTGTCTAATCTACATTAAAATCAAGAACCCATAATTTACGCCCAACTCCATTGTATCAAAAGAAAATTTCCTCATTCATCTTTCGAAATCCTCCTCTTCTTGGGCGGAGGGTTAGACGGCGCAGTCGTTTTATTCGTCCGCTTGCGTGCCACCTTTGTTAAAGAACCAGAAGCTTGGCTACGGGTATTCGTTGTCGTGTAATTGGTTGGCGAGTACCTTTCAGGTTGTGTGTGTCTACGTTTACCCCTGCCGGACTTCTCGAGTTCTTTCGTCTCAGCCGAGTTGGGGGTCACTGGATCTGGACGTTTGTTCTTTTGTTTCTTGGGTGGTGCCACTGGTGTAACTGGTGGTGCTACTGGTTCTTCCTCGTCTTCGGGTTTGTCTGGATCGAAGTCAGTTCCGTTGCCTCCTGGATAGCATTTTACTCTTACCTTCACCTTCACTCTCACCCTCATCCTCATCCTCACCCTCACCCTCCAATCCCCTGGTCTCTACCTCAGGGTTCAGAATTAATTCATTTTGAAGCAAAAAATCAATCTCCTGTCCCATTTGCTGCACGTAAGCCCTCATATGTACCAATTCTTCACGAGTTCTGAAGTCCTTAACATCTTCATCAGGATAGTTATCAGGCTCTATTGGATAATTGTCCATGGCGCGCTCCAGAAGATCCGCAGGCTCAATACCAGAAGCAGCCGCAACCTGCTCTATGAGAGTGGCCACCTGTTCCTTCAATGGGCCAACGATCTCTTTTTGCATTGCGTCACGATGCTTTCTGAGGGCCACAACTTCTGCTTTAATTCCCTGCTTGTCGCTGGCCAAAACTTGCCTGAGACCATTGGCGGTCTCTTTCAACTTGTCGGAAGTAGCTCTGCATTTTTCGAGATCAGCTTGCAGCTTCGCGTTCTTTTCGTTGAGTTTCTGAAGTTCTTTGGTGCTTTGTTTGGGGCTGTTTGGGTTGTCCTTCTGCTGCTTCTTCAATTCGTCTCGCTCGGTTCTATATCTCGCAAGCTTTGGTGCCATCTTGTTATATTCTTGCCTCGCCTGATTACGCTCTGTTTCAAATTCGTCCCGCTGCGCTTTGAACTCGTCCCGCTCGTCGCCCAACTTCTTTAGCTCATCTCTCAATTTGTCCAGTTCATCGTCGTTTGTTGGGAACTCCGCAGATTTCTTTGTCAAATCGGCTCTGCACTTCTTGAGATCCTCTTCCAGCCTCTTTTTCGCCTTGTCATGCTCATACTTTAGACGCTGTGCCTCCCATCTTTCTAGCTCATCTTTCAGGCCATCTTGTATTTTCTCGTAATTGTCTCTTTGTGATTGGAGTTTCTCGTTAAGTATCTTGATTTCTGCTTCCAGCTCCGTTTTATCGCTGTTAGAAGATCCACCCTTTGCTTCCTTCTTCTTCTTCAGATCGTCACGCTCGATTTTAATTCTCTTATATTTTGCTTTCAGCTGCTCAACCCCATCATTTACATATTTATCTCTTGCCTCGTCACGCTCTGCTGCAAATCTGTCGCGCTCGAGTTCAGCTTCCTTGACCTTCGCTTCCAACCTCTCAATGTTAGCATCGCGCGTCTCTACAGCTCTGTCAAGTTTAGTTTCCGCCTCCCTACGCCGAACGATTTCCCGATTGAGGGTATTGGTAGTAATCTCTGCGCCGTCAGTAAGCTTTGCTTTAGCTGCTGCAAGTTCTTTTTCCAGGCTTGCAATTCTCTTCTCGGCCTCCTTATTTCGTGTCTTAGTAGGAATGTTTGCAGCGAAAGCATTGCTCTTTAATTCGTTAAGTTGCACCGTAAGTCCTCCTACGGTCTCTCGGGATATTTTGAGACTTCTTTTGGTTTGCGCGAGCTCCTCCTGGAGTCCATCGTTCTTGGGTTTGCCCTTCAAGCATTCCTCGAGTTTTTTCTCGAGTTCAGCAATTTCCTTCTGTTTTGCAGCGAGCTGAGATGGCGACTTTGGCTTGTCCTTGCCAGAACCCTCCGAGGGGCTATGTTCACCAGAGGAAGAAGACACAGATTTGCTATTATAT
This sequence comes from Hymenoscyphus infarciens, assembly GCA_001414345.1. Lineage (NCBI taxonomy): Eukaryota > Fungi > Ascomycota > Leotiomycetes > Helotiales > Helotiaceae > Hymenoscyphus > Hymenoscyphus infarciens. The sequence goes on along the minus strand of LLCB01000006.1, from coordinate 309,980 downwards.
GTCTTATTCATGCTGATACTGCTGAGAAGGGCTGCGTGATCTTTCCAGACGGCTCGAAGTTTCTTGAGGATCTCCCCGTCTGGATGCTTATCTTTATTCTTAAAGATCGAGCTGTATGATCCGAGAGCATCCCTGAGTTGATCCTCGTCTTGCTCAAGGAGATTGAGTCTCTTGCGCAGGATGCGAATCTTCTTTCTCTCCGCTTTGCAATCAATTTTACCCTTTTTAGGTGCGCTCGTGGCTAGTTCTCTTGCGATCTCATCAAACTCGGCCGTTTTGACAGCCAATTTTTTCTTGAGATCATTAAAATCTTTGTTACATTGGGCAAGAGCCTTTTCACGTTCTTCTAATTTCTGCTGGAGTTGACCCTTGAGTGGTTTCGCCACCTCCTCGTAACCGTCTTTGGTGAAACCTGACAGTGCCAGCTGGAGAGACTCTATCCTCCCCGTGTGCTGCTCCACTTCTTCAGCCAAGTCAGCTTTTTCATCTTCTACGCCTTGGGCTCGGCGCGTTAGGGTCGCAATTTCTTCCTTGAGACGTTTGATTTCCTCGATCTGGGAGACTTCCTTGCCGCCAGACACCAAGGCGGAAACTTCCTTTGCGCGGTCACTGGTTTCTTTCTTTGAGTCTTGGATTCTCCCCTTCGCCTCACCCAGCTCTTTTTTGAGTTCACGCATTCTCTCCTTGGCTTTCTGCAGCTCTTTCTCGAGTTCAATGATTCTCTCCTTCTCCTCCTTGCGCTGGTCATCGGAAGCCTTGCCGAGCTTTTTCTTCTCCGCTTCCTCCAGTAATCGCTCGAGTTCAAGGATTCTATCCCTCTCCTTCTCCTTGCGCTGGTCATCGGAAGCCTTGCCGAGCTCTTTCTTCTCCGCCTCCTCTAGTAATCGCTCGAGTTCAAGGATCCTATCCCTCTCCTTCTCGCAAAGATCTTTTTTGGGATTGTTTCCAAGCGACGGTTGGTCTTTCGAAAGTTCTCTGGCTTTCTCTTTCAATTCGGTTTCTCTCCTCCGCAAGCTTTTAATCGTAGATTGAGCATTTTCCAGTTCCGCGCCTAACTCAGCGTTGCGTGTGGTCAAAACCGCTATCCTGTTATTCAGAGCAACAACGTTCTCTTGTGGCTCGTCTCCGGCGGTAAGTTTAGCTTTAGCCTTGTCCAATTCGTTGCTTAACTCTGTGTTGCGTGCGTCCAATTCTGATATCCTTTTCTTCAGGTCAGCGATTTTCTTTGCTTGCTCGTCTGGTGTCATCCCGCTGGTTTTGACTTGGTCGCGGAAGTCTTGGTAACTATTTACTACATATTTATAATTCTCCTCACATTTCTCTAGCTTTTTCTGGGCTGCGACCAAATCTGCTCTTCTTTGTTTCTCGAGTTCTGCCGTTCGTGCTTTGTCCTGAGAGTTATCAACTTCCTGGGCCTTCTTCTTTTTAGGGGCGTCTTTTTCTGAAGGTTGCTCTGCGAGTTGCGCTTCGAGTTGATTGGCTTTCTTCTTCCAAGAACGGCGTCCAGTCCTCTCCCTTTGGAGTTCTCTTTCGAGTGAACCGACGCTAGCTTTGAATGTTTCAAAATTTTCTGTCAAAGTCTGCATTTCTTTCTTTTTCGCCAAGTATTTCCTCCAGACACCATCAATCTCTTTGATCTTAGCCTTGCAGATGTCGAGAAGTCTTTGCTCTTCCCCACTGATCTGGCCTTTTCTGGAATCGAGCTTCTCCATGATTTCGCTGACCTCTTTTTCGTCACCATCATTGTAGGTAGCGATGTAAAGAGGATTTCGTTGAAAGTCTTTTAGTTGACGTTGTAAATCCTTTGCATCACCTTGGGCTTGCTTGATTTGATTAAGCAATACTTGTCGACTCTCTTGAAGAGCTTTGATTTGTTGATCTTTGTCCCGGTTCTCTGACTTTTGAAGTTCAACAGTATTGACTTGTTCCTCTATACGTGTGATGATTTGAGCAAGCTCATAACCTTCCATCGTAGGTAGTATTTTCTGGCTCAAGGACTGGAAATCCTCCGCATCTTCATAGTCATCGTCATAGTCGTCGATATCATATGGATCTAACCCCGTGGTAAGGCGATCGTAGAAATTCGACAGTCGATTTCGAGCAGTCTCCACGTCCGCTTTTAGCTTCCCATAATCCTCTCCCTCTTGTCTAATGCTTTGAGGGCCAGGAATATGAGAATCAGGGACACGAGCCCTTAAGTCGTATATCTCCTTGGAATATTTCTTTTCACGTTCGATGCCACCATACCATTCTCCGATGAAGGAATTACGCATGCCTCTGAGCTGCTTGGCGCGGGTCCTATGCCTGGCGGCACGTTTTCGCTCATATTCTACGAGCCTATCTTTGGCATCGATCGCCGTTTGAGATGCTCCTTTCAGTTGAGCGATAAGAGGCGATATCTCTTTCTGAAGTTCTTCCGGAATTAGTGCGTTGATCTGTGCTAAGGCGTCATTCTGCCGCTGTTCCGCATCGGAGATGCGGGTTTGTATTGCATCTCGTAATTGTGAAGGCGGAAGGGCATTTGGCCTAAGTTCTTCGAGTTCTGCATCCTTTATTCCGAGGAGTTTTTGAAGCCGCTCGTATTCTCTTCTTATATCCTTCAGGTCGGCTGTTTTGTAGTCGAAGCTAGGGGTTCTGGCCCTCTTTGGTGGCATCTTTGCGGATGACCGGTTGTTGGTCGAAGGTCGACTAGATGCTGTCGGGTTGTCTCCCTTCGTTCGGGTCGTTGTCGTAGTATGGTTTACCAATTGAGAGACAGAGTTGAAGCAACTCGGCTTATTGGAAATGAAATGAAGGGGTTGCGAGAAAGAAAAGTAGGAGGGTCGCAAACGGATAAAAAGATTTTTTTGTATGATTGTTAAAGCGTGAAATTGACTGCATTGATCTTTGTGTAAATAGAACGCATGATCGGAATCGGAAATCCTTTAATTGTTTGCGGAATTTCACTCGTGGGTCTTCTTTGTTGGTTCGCGCAAAAGCGGTAAATGCATCTCTGAATCCGGAGCTTGCTGTGTTTTGCAGATGAGCGACAAAGAAAAATCGAACAGAGCTCTAAGAGATATGGCAATATGCAATTAGAGGAGACTGAAGAAATGAGATTGATGAATAAACGAATGCAGCCTCGTGGCTTGTAAGACGATACAAATGAAAGACAACAAAACAATAGGGCAAAGAAGAGCAAATCTAGAGCACTCGGCCAATCTTTCAGATGGAAGCCCCATTGTAGCACAGCTTTCCAGTACATTTCCATATCCCGAGGTACAGACATAAAGCTGAATTTTTGAGGTCGCGAGGGGCTTCGACGCAAGCTCGCAACACAGAGACAAGGCCCCTAATTGTGTTTCGTTAGCTTAAAAGTGGTATGGGATATTTTGAAGGCGCCTTCTTGCATACCATGCCCAAATGTGGAGGCAGACTCATTTGATAAATTGTTGCAGGTGATGTTGCTATGTTGAGGTGGTTTACTAGTATTCCAGCAGCTGACCTGACTGCAACCTTAAAAGTAAGGTTGAGAAATCATTTTGTAAGCTCTCCAATATTCTACCACCACAAGTAAGTAATCAATTCGGGACCAAAATGCCACGCTCCACAGGACTTGATCACTTCGTGCGACTCAATCAATCCGTTTATCTTCACCAGCCCGACGATACACCAGCCTCCTCAAAGGCAATCTCCAACCATGAACCAGATCTAATTCTACTCGCCGGGTGGATGGATGCATCACCAAGACATCTCTCCAAATACGCCGGAAAATACGAGAAACTCTACCCCTCATCTCGAATCCTCGTCATCACCACGAACTCGCTCGATACCATAATCCGCAGCAAAGCATCCAACCTCCAACGTATCAAGCCTGCCCTCGAAGTCCTATACTCCCTCTCTGCGGATCCACATGCGAAGGTGCTCCTACATTTCTTCTCAAATGGGGGCGGATTCACAAGCAGTTTGATGGCCAATGCATATCGAGAGAAGATGGGCAAGGTCCTACCCGTGAGCGGGATGATATTGGATAGCACTCCAGGGCGGGCAAGACACGAAGCTACGGTTCGTGCTTTTGCAGTTGGTATGCCCAAGAATATCATTCTGCGGTTCATTGGAGTGTTCTTATTTCGGATATTATTGGTCCTGTGGCGGCTTTCCGATGTCCTTCGAGCCGGACCCAATGTGATTGATAAATTGAGGATGGATCTCAATGACGCCACGAACTTCAATGTGGATACCCCTCGAATGTATATCTACAGCGAAAAGGATGATATGGTTGAGTGGACTGATGTCGAGGATCACATCGAAGACGCGAAGGGGAAAGGTTATAAAGTCGAAGCGGAAAAGTACACGGGGTCTGGCCATGCCGCTCATATGGTTTTTGATCCTACTAGATATTGGCTAGCGGTTGAAAGGCTCTGGGAAAGTGCCCGGTAACCATCTTGCGAAACCATAGCTTCGGGGTAGATAGAGGGCCAGTCATATCTGACTTGTATTTGCAAAGTGCAATGCTGTTTCCTGTTCTGTTCTATTTTCGTCGTTTTTGTTTTTTGTTTTTGGCAAGTGCCGAAACGCCCCCTTTTCATTTCTATCTTCTGGATCTTTCTTTCACATTTCTAGCTGTTATCAACTCTACTCGTTGATTGCCATTCTTTGCTTATCGACGTTTAAGACCTAGTTGACACGCAGGTTGTGAGGTTGTGGGCCTCCGACCTGCAACGTTGTCAGTAGTGATCCCGTTCAGCAAACCAACGCTCTTCGGAGGGGCAAGCAATACTTCTTGCCACCGATTATGGCTCTGACGTTATCAGGAATCTTCCGCCATCACAAATAAACGACAACGGTGGCACAAAATTGTTGTTCGTCTCTCTGTAGTATGTTTACTGCGTGAAATTCCTTGCTGATGTGGAAATAAAACCTCAGCGAGCCTGTAAAATCAGATCCTCAGAAGAGACGAGTTTCAAAATATGCGCCTGCGACATTGATTTCACCTCTAACTTGCTGCCTCTCTTGTTGTGCGAAACTGGACAGGAGAATAGCCATATGTTAAGGTTGATGGAGAAGTAGTATCAGCCGTTTAGAATTCTTACCATATTTGAGGTCATCTCAGCGACTTAGATCTGATAGGGAGAATTCGGAAGTTCGAGGTGAGTGGTTATAGCGCACTCTCACATTATATCCATGTTACAACACTAGTCTTACCTTTCATTGCTTCAAGAAACTTTGGACCGATTACATCGATCTTCACACCTCCAGCTTCGGGTTTGTCAACAGTGACTTATTCTGCGGCTCCAACGATTTACTTCGGCCATTGTGCAACTGGCTTTTTCGACGCGTCTTGCTCCCCCCCCCCCGGTTCGTTACGGGGACTATTTGGAAACGAATTCGTGGAATCATATTTCTGTGCGACTAGACTCCCAATTAAATAAAACCTCTCTCCGGGTATGCTAACCGCCTGCAGATAGCCCCGCCGTCTCATGCCCCTTCGGATAGAGCACAGTAGCCAAATAATCTACCGCTTTTGGGGGCTTCTTAAATACTTTATTGAGCATAGGCCTAAACACCACAGCAGCTCTCGTATGCAACTTTTCCCTCTGTTCCCCCTTTTAACTCCTATTCTTAGTGGTCGGGAGGAAGTTTTATCCCTACACACTGCTCCCGGCACCTAGTCAACGAGAAAAACATGTGCTAATTTGTTGCAGTGCTGCCCATCGTGAGACTCCCGCACAATTAAACGCCTAAGCTTTCTCTACCGGAATTAGAAGTTACACTGCCGGTGGCGCTTTCGGCCATCAACAACATTATCCACGAGCAGGGCAATCACATACCTATATCAGCGTGTCAATATTGGGATTAGCAAACCATTGGGTAACCAAGGAATTGTACACCACGACTGTCTCGTCTAGCCAATATACCTTTGACGGAGATGGGATTCAAATTTGGTACCAGGAGAGTGGCCCGGTTGCCTTTTCAGCAGCGAGTAAGACTTCTACTTCAGACGCGATTATAACGAATACAATAAATACTTTCTTCGAGTGCGACACAGGCTGGTACAAGTTCCAGCTCGATATTACCTGTTTCGACTTTAAGTACAATACTTCCTCTCTCAACAGCTGCTTTAACATCTGCAAACACTTCTCTATCTCTTTCCCCGATACGAGGCGGCTTATCAACTGCCGCAAAGGCTGGAATTGGTGTTGGTGCTTCGGTATCGATTATGGGGAGTGGACTTGCATTGGCATTCCTCTTCTTGAGGTTGCGCCGGGAAAGGTCAAATAGGAGCATGAGTGGTGATTCTGTGTCTGCTGGGGAGTTGATTCGGACGCGTGAAGTGGAGAGGTATGAGAGTCCGGTTTGTGAAGCAGGGTGTTTTGCTCTCCCACATGAGGTGGATGGAAATGGGTCTCAAATTTGTGAAGTAGTGGGGAGCGAGGTAATGTGCTTGTACGATAGCTGTAGGTGGCGGGGCCACTGATGATTAATGATTAGAGCGTAGAGAGAAGATTACCAATAGACTTCTTGTGAGGACTGTCAAAACGAAAGTTTATATTATCTGGGTTCTGTTCCGCCGCTTTGGTTTCTTGACGAGGTGCGCTAATACTTCTGGCTTTTATAATATCACTGCAAAACTGCTCCTCACTTAGATTGAGCCATTCACACCCTGAACATGTCCATATTTAACCCTATCACGCACCTAACTTCCAGCATCTCCCTTCTTAAAAATCTTATCGACCTTCGTACTTTTCTGCCAAAGTATCTCTCCTCTCTCCTTCGCATTGACATCGTATCGTTTAAAATACTCAATCCTATGCTCCGGGATAAATTCCTCAGCCGTAGTCTCACGGTCCCACTCCGCAGCTGGTTTCTCAAGAATCTTCTCTTTGATGCGATCCACATATCCAATTACGAACTCATCGAGATCGTACTGCTGGTCGAATTTGAGGCGAGAGAGGACTTCTGCCGCGGTGCGGAAACGTCGAGCTTTATCGTGGGGCTCCGTTGAGCCTGTGGAGGATGCAATCTCCTTGCTCTTCTTTTTTGGCTTACTTGTGGGCTGTTCGTCACTTTCTTTGTCAGAATCAAGCGCGTTTTCGCCAGTGAGGACTTGACGAGGCCATTTTCTTGTGCAGATTGTGAGTTCTGGGAGATTGTCGTATGAAAATTTGATGAAACTTTGACCCTTGACCGTAGCCCTGTCGCGTTCAGTTTGCTCTTTCCAGTTGTCGGCGAGCTCTTGTACTAATTGGAGATCCTGCTTTTTGCATTGGATTCCGAGCACAAAATTTCCTTCATAGACATCATCAGAAGGAGTGGCATCTTTCTGGATGAGTCTTTGGGGCCAGATTTGGACGGAGGGTCTGCTAGGGACGCTCCTTTCAAGACCTAAATTGCGTTAGAACTTCCATACACTAGATGAAAAAATGCAAGCACCTACGGTCTTTGAGTTTTATCAACTTCCGTTGTACCATCAACAGCCACTGGGCGCCTTTCATTTGCGATACACCAGAGTAGGTGACTTGGACGCGGATAGTATGAAGAACATTCCATTTTTTGCTCAATGGCAAGGAGTTCAACTTCAATAATATGTTGTCCCAATCTTCGGTTCTAAAAGTTTCGTATTTCGCTGGATGTGTCGAGGCCAATAGAGGATCTATTTTGTAAGCATCCTGCTTAAAAAAATGTTTGATAAGTGCAGCTGAACTTGGATCCCCTACTTCTCCAGCAACAACGAGCTTCGGGTCATTCTTCTGGTACTCTTGAATGATTTTGAAGATCTGATTATCTGGAAGGTCTTTTGCAAGACCTCGAATAGCTACCCATCTTTTGACATATGAATAAGCTGTCCGAATAGCTGGGAATTCATCCAAGTTCTTGCGGATTTCTGAACCACGCTGGATCATTTTTATGACATCCTGAACTGCCTGAGGGACACGATTTTTGGGATCTTTCAAGAAAGAATCTGATGCATTTGTAACTGTAGGATGTCTAGAACTGTCAGCCATCACCCAGAAGAATAAATATAGTTGTCTTACTCTCGAACAAGTACATCACAACGAATGTATCTAATCTCGAAAAGCTGGTTTTGAAAACAAATGACAAATTTTGGTTCAGACGATTGCTCTGCTTCATAAACGACCAATTTGCCCCAATTTTTCTCGTTCTGCTTTTGGACGATATCCCAAAACACATCGATATAATTTTCTGGTGAAATGTTTCCGAACACGATGCATTTTAGAGGTTCTTCCTCAAAAGGCTCTAATTCCAAGGCGAGAGCGTGGATTGGTGAGAAAGAAAGGCATGGAAGTGCAGAATCTCGTGCTTTACTGGCGCTAATGGGCCCTGGTTCGTCACCATCATCTGCGATATCACTGGACGATCCTGTCAGAGAATTTCGGAAAATTGTGGTAAGCTCATCGAATTTCTGTGTCGCGTTTGATAAGAGGGGTTTCGTCTTCTGACGCTGGGAGAACGGTATCAAGTCTTGAGCCGTTGGTGATGTAGAGTATGAAAATGATCCGTGGTGTAGGTCCGCCATTGCTTCTGTCGATTTAAGGGTTCTTGCAAATGTGATGATAGGATAAGGATGTCGCGATGTGAACGCGACAGTGAGATTTCAATAAGAACTTGAGATTTGAAGCTTTGGGAATTGAAAAGCGAGCAATTGATAACTGAATGAAACAAATTAAAACAAACACCCTGAGTCACTCGCCGAAATCGTTGTTTCTCTCGCGGTTGAGGATGGAGTCGTCAATGCGACGAGACTGCGCCCACAGTGACTCAACGCAGTGGCGCTTCGCTTCGTACTGGGCCCTATCAACTTGGGGTAGAAGCAGTATTCAACAAATTTAAATCCGTAATTGCAAACCGGCCTAAAGAACTTCAACACCAAAAACGACCTTCACGATTAAAAACGAGGAGGCTAGGGCAGCCAGGTCAATCGTGGTCGGGCCGGGTGGGTATTCCCCGGCTCAGTTGATTCTTCCACTTGACCCTGTCAACGTTAACCGACTGGACTACTTATCGAGAATCCATCGTAAGTAGCCGGGTTCCCAAATTTTGTTTAGCTACAATATGTACTTTGTACAAGTCTAAAATGCATTATTTCTTCAGGCAGACGGACACCCCTAGCAAACCTTGAGCAGCAGTAGTATATCGTGATGGGTTTAGGTTGTCTTCGAGCATAGCGTACGTCCCCCTTTAAAAGCAATATGAGCCAACCTGTTTTCAAGTTTGTTCGAAGTGGAAATGCTAACTTTCAGCTCTCCTTCTAGCAAGAAATTTGGAGATTCAATCCCGGTAGGCCTTCGGCTGGGTAGGATAAAAATGTATTTCGTTACCGACGTGGGTCAAATCAACGCTCTTTTCAAGTCAACCCCTGGTCTTTCACATGGAATATCTTAGGTTTTTGCGGTCAAGTATCTTTGTGGGAGCTCCAAAAATGCCTAGAAAGTGTATTTCGAGGACAACTCAGGCAAGTCATTTAGGGCAAACCCAGGGAGCAAAATGCACCCTCACAGTCGAATCAAGTACCTGCAACACAAAACAGCACATCTTACTGGAGACCATGCCACCCAAATAGGGGAACGCTATAGCAGAGCAGTGGCTCGGAACTTGTCTACCATGTTGACCAATATGAGTATCCACACTGCCTGGACTGATATGCCCGATCTTTGGAGTTTTATCCAGGAACTCAACTTTCCATCAGGCGTCGAGAGCATGTTTGGAGCACACATACTCTCACAGATTCCCAACCTGTCAGAGGACTATCACGCATTCGAAAAAGGGATCCCCAAACCGGTAAAGACCTTTCTACTCTGGGTGGTTCCGGGGCCCATGCTGCTTGTGCAAAACCGGTCGAGAAAATGAATGGATGGCACGCGTTTGTCGAGAAACATGGAAACTATTCCAAAATTGCACCTACTGACCCGGATTGGGACAAATATTTCGGATCTAAGATGGTCAAAGCTAGACAGTTGTATATGCATCAAGTTCCTAGTCTGGACGACGACAGCCGTGCACGAGAAGATATGGGAATGATGTTTGCGTAAGCAGAAACTCAAGCCACTTCCCTCACCAATGTTAACACTTGAATGTCTAGACTCAGTGCCAATTCCAAAGCAGCGGTCTTTTGGACCTTGTTCGAAAGCATTACAGACCAAAGTCTGACCGCTCGTGCCCTCAAAGTGTTCGAAACGGCTCCTATTCATTCCTCCAGAAACTTGGACAGTTCCAAATTGGCCAAAGACCCTCTTCTTCAGTCAATTTTCGCAGAAGTACTCAGGCTTCGGGCTCTTGGTGTCGTGGCTAAGTTCGCACAAGAAGAAGGGAACTGGATTATCCCTAAGGGCTCTGTCATCGGAATACCGTCAAATCCTTCCGCCATGAATGCACAAGTTTGGAACGCGGGGACCCCAGAAAATCCTCACCCACTGGACCATTTCCGGGCGGAACGTTTCTTGCTCTACCCAGATGACCCCCTAAGTGGTCCATTTTGAACAAACCTCGGAAACAAGCTCGGTGGTTCCAAGAGCAAAAGGAACGGAGACCTCAGCTCAAACCAGCCCGAATTTACTTTAGGAGGTGCTTACCTTCCCTTTGGCGGAGGAGCGCATATGTGCCCCGGTCGGCACATAGCAAAACTTGAGGCTTTTTCCACCGCCGCACACGTCTTGCTGAACTATGAAATAGAATTACGATCCCCCAAAGGATGGATTCCCAAGGTCAATCACAGCTTCTTTCCAACAGGCGTTTGTCCGCCCGGAGAAAACATTCCATTTCGAATTCGAAGGCGTGCGGTATGATGAAGAAGCCTTGTGGTTTTTCCGGTCCAAAACTGAGGGCAGGAGGACCCAACGTACCAGAGTGGAAGGAGTCCCTTATTCTTCAATACAATTTGAAGTAGTAATTATTTGGAGACCAAGTTGCTCTTTGACAAACCATAGCAAATTTTGACAGAATTCAGCCACAGCAAAACAAAATAAAACTAGCATGAGGATGAAAAGAAGCCCAAGGTAAATTCAAGGACAAAACAAATCTTGTAGAATGACTGGAAAACGAGTGACGCCTCATCGCAGTAGAGGTATGAATAGGAAACAGCCCCCAGACCAAATAGATATGATACTCATTCTCCAATCCTCTAAGAGGACAGTGAAGAGGGAAAGAAGAGAGATCGGAAGGTGTTCTTTCTGCGATACTTTGTGGCTCCCTACACCCTCCATTTGATTGCCTGGAGGCTCAGCCACTCTCTACAAGATAATAGGAAATTTTCGAGAGTACTACCTGCCAGTGAACGTGTGTGTGGACACTGGTTCCATCGAGGTATCGACAACCCAGATTGGTTTCTGAATCCAAATTGAGGCCACATCGAGTGTATTGATGGCCCAGTCTGATTCCAGTTTTCGATAGTTCTCGTTCGCACGATGCAGCAGTCGAGATCTAGATTGAATGTACAACCAGATGAAGGGGTTTCGATACGATTCGGAAAAAATCTCCCACGACCGGTAGAACTACCATTTACACTGTGGCTTCACATACTTTAGTGCAGCACACATTCATTCCCTTCTTAGAAAACATGAACACGAACTGGCAACCTCACATCATTCTCATAGATAAGATCGATAGAAGAGGCGCAAAACATGCGAAAAGAAATCACTCCACCAAACACGATGAAATTTAGTCCGTGTTCGAAATTGCATGACGAAACCAGAGAGCTAAAGTTTACCCAGGTGCTCTCCTGCAGAAAAGTAACTTTCCAATCTGGGTTCAACACTGCAACTAAAAAGGATGTCTAAATTCGTTCAAACGCGATAGAATTCGACGTCTGTTCGCCTGAACACACGTACTATCACAGATTAAATAAAACATTCCAGACTCCGGAAGTCCTATTAATCTGGGGAGCTTCCAGAAAGCAGGGAAACCTCTCTAACAAATCGCGGGATTCAGAGGCCCACCGCATTGAGCAGGCGACTCGAAAAGCATATTTCCCACACAACACCACCCCTCAGAAATCCATACAACCAAGCAAACAATCCAATCTCTCAATCACGAAGAACAACCCCAAGACCTCTCCAAACGTAATTATCCAAACAGGCTATGCAACGAAAAAAATCTCATGCCACCCCCCCCCCCAGCCAGATGGGGAAGCCAAGCTGACAGCGAGAGGAATTTCTTGTCCCAAGACCACAATGGGCGGGATATGAGCGGAGGTCTTGGGGGGTCTTGGACTCGATGAAGAAGCCAAGGAGGGCCAAGAAGGGCCAAGAGAGAGGGTTGCCGCGGCCTCGTCATCAGAATCTCTCGGCAATATGCTTGCGCGTGGTGTCACTGGTGTGTGAGAGAGGGAGGGAGAGAGATGGAGGCGAGGGGTTTCTTTGGAAGGAGGAGAAACTTGGATTGTTACGGAGGGGACTGGGCAAGGAGGGAGGTTTCTATTTTGCGATCGATGGGACGTGAGAGAGGGAAACTTGAAGCGTGCGTGATCCACGAGTTTGTGAGGAGGTAGGGAGAGGGAGAAAAGAAAAGGTAGGGTGAAAGGAATCGGGAAAAGGGAGAGTACTCCGTAATGGTAAATGGAGCGCATGAGTACGGGCTCTCGAAGAAGGCTAGTGGAGTATCGACTTGCACCAATGGTCAAGACTGGTAATTGCCCAGTGTTGTGTGTTGTTGACATTTCTGGTTGATGACCGTTACTTAGACTGGCATTGGATCTCTCCATCAACCCGACAAACTGGAATCATCGACAGATTCCAGCTAATCTTATTGCAGAAAGAAGTTCTTGGATTGTCTTCTGCAGTCCCACTTGAGAGGCTATCCCACGCCGAGGATGAGTGACAGACAGGAGGGGACTCTAGTTCTCCCCAGAGGTCCCCTTATAAACATGTCCCCATCCCCAGCTTTGTTTATCGCGCGCGCCACCAGACCAAACATTTTGAGCCTTGGAGCCAAAAGTTCCACGAGTCGAGTCAAGCCAAGGTCTCCTCCTAAAATTCCCTCCGTTGCTTCAATCTTGGCCGCGTCTCGGAGATCCTTGGGACTTTGTTCCCCGAAAATTGGCAACATTTGGCACGAAGAGCCAATCATAACCAAATCAGATGGAGCACTGCCTCAATGAGGTTTGGCAAAGTCTTGGCGGTCTTGGCATTCATAAGGTCGGCTGCATGCACCCTGGTGAGTACTCGAGACGCAGCCCTTGAGTCGATAACTTCCTCCCGTTGGCTGCTTACCGAATCCTATCTCGAGTCTAACCCAATTTGCTCCAACCACGGGTGAATTTAACACGCTTCGACCTCGGTGGAGCGTAAAATTCTCACGCCCACTCCTAAGCTCACCCGCCAAGACATCGCCAAGAGAATAGTCTTGGCACCAGAGGCCAAGTGCTTCCACTGTGAATACAAGAGCGCGATTCTCCCCTCGATTTCTTGGAAGGAAAGCGCGACTGACATATCTTCTCTATTCACTGACTTTTGGACCCTGGAATCCGTTTACAAAATTACAAGCGACTTCCAGACGGCGCTCGTCAACTTTGCTCGACCCCGTCAACACCATCCCACCTGAAGGACCCGCATTGAGCGACCACCGTCACCACACCACACCACCAATACCATGGCCGACAACCAAACCCCTGTGGAGGCTCCAGTAGCCGTCGCAGCACCCGAGGCTCCGAAGCCCGTGATCGCAGAATCAGATTCGTTATCTTGTCAATGGGACAAATGCTCTGAGAAGTGCACTTCGGCCGAGGCTCTTTTTGTAAGTTGATAGATGAACGAACGCTTGGCGATGGCTTCTATGCCCAGCCTGCCACTACTGCGCTGCTCCTATTTTTCGGTTATGATCTTGGCATGATTGCAGCGCGCTGGCCAAGGGATTGAACTGTGAAATAGTATAGTGATGCTTGATGCTTTACCATAGTGGTTGTTCATTCTGGTGATGGTTTGCTGATAATTTCCTCTCTGCAGGAGCACATCTGCGAAAAGCATGTCGGACGCAAAAGCACCAACAACCTCAACCTTACCTGTGGCTGGAATTCCTGTCGCACCACCACCGTCAAGCGCGACCACATTACCTCTCACATCAGAGTCCATGTTCCTTTGAAGCCTCACAAATGCGATTTCTGCGGAAAGGCATTTAAGCGCCCACAGGATTTGAAGAAGCACGTCAAGGTAAGCCCCAGCTCCACCCCCGCAGTTTCGAGTCCAGCATCAGCTAACCCCCCCTCCCAAGACTCACGCAGACGACTCGGTCCTCCTACGATCTCCCGAACAACAACATGGTGGCCAGAATTCAGGCTACAGACAAGGCGGCAAAGGTATGTAGCACTGTAGCACTGTAGCACTACAGTTCTGGTTGGACCCCAGACCATTCTGACATGGAAAATAGTGATTGCTAACCTGCAGAATCTTGCAGCTACCGCCACAGGTTACTATGATCATGCCCCTCAAATGCACCCGGGTCAACCCCAATACGGCCACCCAGCACAACACCCAGGACACAATGGATATTATGCTCCTCAACAGCCCTCCTCCTACGGCCCAGTCTACTATCCAGTCAGCCATGGCGGTGATATGGGACACCACGCAGCCTACGACAACCGAAAGCGCGGCTACGAGGCCTTGAACGATTTCTTTGGCGATGCCAAGAGACGTCAAATTGATCCCACCTCTTACGACCAAGTTGGACAGCGATTGATGGCCCTTCAAGGCATTCCAATTCACGGCGGTGGTCTCTCCGACTACATGCCAGCTGGTCCAGCAATGGTTGCCGTTGGTGGAGGACATCATGGAGGACACCACGGTGGTCCAATTCAACAACACCAATATGCCCTCCCACCCATGCCCAATCTCCGAACCAAGAACGACTTGATGAACATTGACCAATTCTTGGAGCAAATGCAATCAACCGTCTACGAGAGTGCCAATGCGGCAGCTGCCGCCGGTGTCCAGCAACCCGGTTCTCACTACACCCACCAAGCTGTCAACTTCCGCCAGAGCCACTCTCCTCCACAAACTCAACTCCAGGGTCTTAGCCAACTCCAACATCATGTTTCCTCCCATGCTACTGCGCCAATGATGCAAAGCCACTCCAATCAATCAAATGCATCTGGTACCCCCGCATTAACTCCTTCATCAAGTGCTATGTCATACACCTCCGGACACTCCCCAAGCTCATCCCATGGCATGTCTCCAATCTCACACGGAATGTCGCCAGTCTCAAGACACAGCTCAACTGCGTCGGCAGCATACCCAAGTTTGCCAGCTGTCACTCACGGCTACTCACCTCACTCCACTACTGCTCCAGCTTCCACCCTTGGTACCAACTTTGATAGCGATCAACGCCGTCGTTACTCTGGTGGTATGCTTCAACGCAGTGCTGGTCCTCGTGATTTCACTATCGACAGCGCGTCTTCTCCATCTGATGATTCACGCACTCCATCACCAAAGGAGACCACCCCACGCCCCGATAGCATCATCAAGTCTACCCTCTCCAGCAACATCGACCCAGCACTTTCCGGTGCCATCTCTCCCAGCGCTCACTCGGAGGGTGGAGACAGCGCTCGTGACCGTGCCGAGGAGCTATGGATCGAGAACATTCGTGTCATCGAAGCACTCAAGAAGATGATTAGCGATCGTTTAGACAAGGGAGAGTACGATGAAGACGAGGAGATGTCTGATTCCAAGTCACCATTACCTGAACCTTCTTCGGACAGCTTGTACCCTGTTCTCCGAGCCGATGATGATTAGATGGTCTTCGTCGAGCGGGCTTCAATGCTATATTTCAAAAAAATGCTCATCCTCTGCTCAGCTTGTCTGGTCATGATGCAGCGGCGTTCAGGGCAAAATTTTAGGGAAATGCAATTCTCTTTTCTTGAAGCATGGGTTGGGCTCTTCTCTTCTCTTCTTTACGATGACGGAATGGGACGTGTATTTTACTTGTGTATTGTGGACAGGGGCTTTTAGTTGAGTGATGAGGGCCGCCTTGTTTCTTCTTGCGAGCTTCGCTTGGCTTATTTCGTGCTTGCGTGATACCTTTACTTTACATTAGCATTGCTGATTTTGCTCCTCGCAAGCTTCGGAGGAGCCTGAGAAATGAAATGACATGAAATGACCAACTTTTCCCCTCTGAATTACAACATGTCTCTATCTTGAAGTGATACTTAATTGACGTGAAGCGTTTCTCCCTCCGGATTTTGTCTGCCGGCAGCATCAAGACCTAGATAGTTCCCTATTTCTATTTCAATCACGACACCAATAATTCTGACGTACTTTGCCTTCGCCTTTTTGTTGTATTTTTAAGACACCATCTTGACAAGAAAACATAGGTGGGAGGTGAGCTTTCTAGTAGGGCGGCCTGTGCCTCCAATCATCTCGCCTCTGCAGTCTAAAAACGCGCCGTCCTCATATACACAGAATAATTTAACCACGTTCCTCTATACCCTAAGGGAAAAGGCATGACTCGCTTAAGATTTCAATACGCACGGGCCCGCAGCTTCCCTTGTAGGTTCATGATTAGTTGGTGTCGAAAATAGATTGCGGGAGGCGAGGTTCTTTTGAGTTTAATATAAAGATTTATCATAGGTTGTTGACCTCTCTCGTAGGTAGTAACGGAATAGTAGCGGCGAGAAGACTGGGGATGAGATGAGCTAACTATCCGTGAGTATGGGTTTGAGTACGAGTTGTCTTTATGACAAAACTGAAAGTGGAAATATATTTACTGTGTGGCATTTGACCGCCTGAGGGGATTCCCTTTCGAGTATGAACACTTCTGTCGGGTGTCCAGTTCAAGGGTCCAGAACGGAGGGGAACTGGACCCGAGATAAAAGTAAAGAGAGGAAGGTGCCTTGGGCCATTATGACAAGAACACCGAACATTTTGAGGAAGGCACGATTCCCCATCACTGATCTGGCATGTTTCCGGCCTTTTACGTTCTCTCCCTGACTTAACTCGACCACCTTAAGGACGGGACTCGAGGTCGCTTCTTCGCTCTGACCTAGGTCGATCTTGAGTTCTACGCGACGACTATCAAGAGTGAGAATGTAAGACGCGAAAGGAACCTGGAAGACACGACTTGGGATCCACATTCCAAAATTGGAACATACAGGTAACAACGAACCCTGGGTATGCATTGTCAACTTTCTCGCTAAAGTGGCAGACACTGGGCTTGGGGTCAATACATCACATAGCCTGTATCAATAGCGCCGAGTTGTCTGAGGAGATTGACTCTATAACTCGTGATTGCGACAAGAACAAGTAGAGTTTGCTATGTGACGTGGATCCCGTGGTCTGTGGGGTGCAAACCCACCTGCACCTAGTTTTGGTTTCTGCTCAGTTTTTCCTGAAGATAAAGAGGGGCTTCCAAGAAGAAGCATTACCGTATCAATGCAGGAGCGAGTAGCAAGAATATCAGTTGTCTTCCAGCATGGAGGTTGAGGTCGGCTCTGCTCGACTTACCGATGAAGAGCATCAACGAGGAAGGAACGACCACCTACAACGTTAACCACCCAACACAACAACCCCGAGGCAGTTCTTGCCTCAAGCGCGCGCCAACGCGCTAAAACAAATCTTCAAAACCCTCGCGGTCCCCTCTTCCTCTCTTCCACTTCACAACAACATTTTCTTCTCCATAAACAACGCAACCCATCTCCATCACCCTGAACCCGGGCAAGGCGCTCACCATCACTTATCCCCCTGACGGTTGAAGCATCGATAAGACTATTCCATCAACGAAACACCACGTTGAGAATTAACAGCCTCTTCCTCGTTGGCACATTCTTCCCATCATTGGCACTGTGGCGAATGGTTGTAGGTTCAATTTCAAGGGGCCGATGGGGTTTGGGTTGGGAGACTCTTTTTCTTTGTGGTTTTATCACTTTTGTTTGTTGGCCTTTTTGCGGTTGGTGGTGGGAGTGATTTCTGAGCTGGTGAGTTTGCGAGAAACTCTTCTATGATTTGATTTCAGCTAACATGTTTTACAGATGAAGACAGTCCGGGGACTATAGACCTTGCTGGTCTCTGTAGAAAGCTTTCTCTTTTGGGTATTTTGGGGAGGGAGATGAGAGAGGGGTGAGTTACCTCTCGCGCAAAAAGGAAGGAAGACCCAGGCCTAACGCTCTAAGTCTATCCTTCCCCTCTTCCACATCCCAACCTTTCTTCTTCTTCGCCCACCCAACCGGTCACTGTCAATTTGGACCTCGGGTCACATACCTCCCCGATTGAGTCGTCACAGAAACCGATATCTTCGTTATAAGACGGCTCATATCTGTGGCGGATGGTTGCTAGTTCATTCAAGGGGTTGGTGGGTTTGGGTTGGTTTGGGAGACACTTTATGATTTTATTATTTTTGTTTGAGCGGGTTGAAGGTATGTCGAAAATGGATTTTAGGAAGCTGGTTCTGGTGACTTCTCTACTGATAGAGGCCTTTACTGATCTCGTCGCCAGACCTCCTTGTGGTGTTTACTCAGTGGACCAAGTCCTTCGTCGGCAGAGGATGGATCATACGAGAGCTTATAGCACCCTCGAGCCCTCGTTTTCTTACATTAGACTGGTCACGGCGACATCAAGGAAGCCCTCTTTTTCACGTTACCAGGTGACCCGGACCTCTACCTACCTCAAAATCCGGAGATTTTTATCCCGCCTTTTAGTGAGGAGGCAGCAGACACGCTTCCACCGAAAAAATATTATGATCTTCACTTACACTTGAAGCCCGTGACAACGCCTCCTTACGGTCAGTCCACACGCTTCAAGTATTCGACTACGTCAATGTTGGTAATAAATAAGTAGGATTACCAACATTGACGAGGTTTATCTCGCTCGTCTTACTTCGTCTCCAGACATTAGAAAGCTCCATGAACAAGCTAGCGCTGCTGAGCGAATGAGTTGGGCTTCTAAGAGGGAAACTGGTAGCATGGAAGATATTGTAGATTGTCTCCTGGGAATCTTTCAGATTAAAATGCCACTTTTGTACGGCGAGGGAAAGAATTCTTTTACTCGACTTCAAGAAGAAATTGCGAGACGCTCCGACGAACAGTCTCTCTTCGCGTGGAGCAACATGACCTCGGTTACTCGAACTATATTGGCTGCCTCTCCAGCAGACTTTGAGGAAGCTAAGGATATTGTTCCGTGTAAGAGTGGAGGTGTCAAGACCCGGTTTTCCATCACGAATAAAAGCCTTGAAATTACAGTATTAATGTTTGAGTAGCATGTACTATTAGAATGCCGATAGAGGGACGACTTGACTTCCTTGGTGGTAGTCCTGTTTCGGAAAATCCATGAAGACGAGTACCAGAGAATACCTAGAGCAAAACTTGGCAAGGCGGACCAGAGGGCATGGTACAACCAATGGAAGAAAGCCATTTCGTTAACACAGCATTCGAATTCTCAAGATACCTTTCCCAATTTGACTCGGTATGTCATGTCAGATGGGAGGGAAGTTCTTTACTCCATCTCCACTTCTCTTTTAGATGTCAAGATTAGCAGTTTACCTTTCATCAGAAAGCCTTCTTCGATTTTGCGGGTTGCTATCGAGAGGGCTCTATCTACGTAAAGCAATACTAAAATAGACTCGACAGTAGAGAACTTTTTCTTTACTGTCAACTTTCTTGCCTTGGGGTTTTTCAATTTTCTTCAAAGCGCCATTTTCTTTGAACTGGGGAATTGTCGGAATTTTTATCCTCCGGTCGATAAGATATATGAACGAGCGACACTCTGTAAACCGGGACTCTATTCCTGAACCCTATTATGATCACATCCTTGAGATACAAGGGATGTGTTCCGCAGGCTTGACACTCACAACTCTAGAAAATGGTCGAGTTCTCCAAGCAAAACTATCCACCCGCCGTGTCTTCAACCAACAGATCGTCGTTGGCAGTGTGAACACAAACTACTCTACTACTCACTACTACTCGAGTAGTACTCTTAAGTTGTAGAGTAGAGTATAAGTAGCGGGTCGGATGAGTAGAGTAGCGTAGTAACTTAAGACTACTCGAGTAGTCTTAAGTAGTTTTAGTAATATTTATATACTTATATTTATAAAGCTTATAAAGCTCATTATTAGTGCTTTTAGTAGTTATATTTAAAGAAATTTCTTTTTTAAAATTATATAATTAATATCTAATCTATTGAGACTATTATTAAAGAAGTTACGTAGTAGATGGAGTAGAAAGAAGATCTCGCTTAAGCCGCCGGAAGCCCTAAAACGCTACTCCGTCTGTCCGGACCGGCTCGGGCCGATTCGGCCCGCGCTACTCCACTACTCAAGAGTACTACTCGAGTAGCAATGAGTAGAGTAGAGTAGTGGTCACTCTACTCTACTCATTGCTCACACTGGTCGTTGGAGAAATTCTCGAATATTCCGGCTTGCTAAGTCTTTCCATCCTCAAAAAAATCCTCAAATTTGTCGAAGGACTACGAGACAAAACACCCCACACACCCGAATGCAAAAACATAATAGGACCCTTCAGTGCAGTCCTCCTCCTCGCCATCTCATTCCACGGATCCGCGATATCGCCCAATTACCACTCCCTTTCCTCATATGTACCCTCACTTGCTACATTGATCAATACTCTTATCCCACTCCAAGAACGGAAGTCAGATCTATAGACTACTATTCTAAGGAGAATCTTTTCTCGTCGCTTCACGGCTTTTGCGTACGTGGTCGTGTTGCGTTACAGCCAGTTGTGGTATCAAGAAACCTACAAACCCCGATACGGGGACGAAGATATGGTGAGGGGACCGCTTATGTCGGATTTGTGTCTTCTTTCGATTCCTTTCATGGGGTATTTCTTTTTCACTGATTTTCTGCTTCTTATATATGTGGCTCTTGTTAATAGTCCAGTTATGGGTTTATTCTCGCGAGGAATAAGTTGAGAGGGGAGTATTACAGTACTAGCGATTAAGTCTGAGCCTTTTACTCTTTTCACACCAAAACTCACTAATAACACTTAAGAATATAAAACCAAAGAAGAGGAAAGATTCTAATTCTCTTTTATAGAATCTATTTAACTTGAAAATTTCTTTCTTTCTATCGATTCCGATTTAGCTAAATATAATTGTTTCTAGACTAAATTATCTATAAAGTAGAGTAATTTTAGAAAAGTAGTATTTTATACTAAAAAAGGCTAAAATCGAGTTCTTAAATCAAGTTCTCTATGAAATCGCGAGAAGTACTAGAAAAGAGTAAGCTTATGACAGGATACACCTATAGAGAAAGGTTAAGAAGGTAGTTAGCTTTAAGTCTATAAGAGGAATAAGAATTTAAATTATTCCTTATAAAGTTATAGGTTATCGTAAACTAGGTAAAACGTCGATTTTTAGTGGGGTTCGCGTAAATGGCTCAGACTTAATCGCACCGACTATAGACAAGTAGGTAAGCTTAGAGTTAGATAATGAAAGTGCTTGGTGGAAGAAGTTAAGTGATGTGTTTATACAGAGATTTGAGTTTTGCTACTTGTAGCTTGGAGCTTATAAAGTTAGATACTAGACCTTCTAACTATTACAACACATTCAACCAAGCTTGCTTACAATAAGAGTGTATTAGTTTAAATCAGCTTTCTTGTTTCTTCTTTGGTACTTATTACCTTCTCCTCTAAGTAATTAGCTAGAAATCAGTACTCGTTATTCCATAATCAGAATAACCTCTCAACCACAACACAGCCTTCAATCCTTAATTATCTCCAAAATCTCCCAAATCTCCCAAATCTCCAAAAAAACAAAAGCCCATAGTGCAGGACTCCTCAAAATATCATATATTCTGCTCTCTTACGTCCAGGTATTCCGTAACACTCGACTTTGTCCAAGTAAACTTTCTTCCAACCCTCTACAAAATACCACCGAGAACGCGGTGTAGCGTATCGCTATAATACCCTACAAACTGCCCCAAAGCTTTCTGATTCACAGTCAGCTTTGTTCAAAGGAGTGCAAGCGAGTCTTTAAAAATGCATCTGATCCCTGAGTTACAGGGAGGTATACACAACCTTCAGAGCACCTTCTACCTTCCACCTTCCACCTCCCAATAGACCTTAAAAAGCAGCAGTAACTACAATAGCTTGCCTTCCTTACGCTCGTTGTCCCAGCCAGCGAGGAGTAAATCTTTTTTTTTTTTTTTTTTTTTTTTTTTTTTTCAAAAGTAATTCTTCCAAACACCTGGAAGTGGGAACAAAGTAAAAAAAAAAAAACACAATTGGCTCAGGTAGGTAGTTTTTGGAACCATCAAAGCCCCAAAGAATTTGGTAAGTGAAAGTTGGAAGAATTTTACTGCGGCTTTTCATGTCCACCGTGTGGCACTGAGGGCAGAAGACCAAAATGCAAGCAAGCTTAAAGTCTCCATAGTACGCACCTAGTTCTAGGTGAAAAATAGATTTCAAGGGCTCACCCCTCTAGCAGCAAAACCTTCCCTTATGAACAGCTAATTCACTTCCTAGAAGAATTCACTCTCAAAGCTCCAGGGGGAGTCAAAATCCACTCAAAGCCTCTCTGCATCCTCTCTGCATCTTCTCACTACACATCGCTATAACTTCAAACTGAAAACATATCGTATCTCCATCCTTTACTATACTATACTTTACATTCCATCTCAAATCTTTGAATCTTTAGAATGGTGATAATACAAGACATCCCCTCCTAGTACACTCTTGTTTCTTTCGAATGGGTAGTAGCAGTAAAAAAGAAAAGGACGAAAAGCGAAAAGCCAATCTTCCATTGTACTGCACAAACAGCAAAAGCAAGCAAGCAAGCAAGCAAGCACCTTCCATCTCCATCTCCATCTCCATCTCCTACAAAGCCAGAGAAAGCCAAATAGCCCTCCAAAAAACAAAAAGCAAAAACGCCCCAGTGAGATTCTCATAGCACCCTTGAATCATCGTAATAGCCACCTGCAACGCCCCGATTGAATTTTCCATGCCCTTGATCCCCTCATCCCATCCCATACCACGCGCTGAATTTGTTGGCAATTTCAAGATGCAAGAAGCAAGGTGCAAATTTCACCACTCCTTCTCCAAAGCAACCAGATCAGCAAAAATCCCTACTCGAAAAAGAAGTCACTTTTTTCTTCCTCTAGCATTGACCTCGCCCTTCTCTCCGATGCCGAGAGTGACTCGACACTCGGGACAATACCATTTCGTCGTTCGAGGTGGGATGGCCGTCAACCCCACACACTCGAGGTGGAACCATTCTTTCTCGCACTATTGCCATATTAGCATAATTCCACATGAAATCTTGAAGAACAGGGAAAGAAATGCGAAAGACTCACATCCCCATTCTCACACCCAATCATAGTCCCAAAGCTAACCCGATTACAAAGGCAATACCGCGGCTCATCAGCATCAATCAGATTCCCCTTATCATCAATCTCATCGAAAATCTCACTCCCCTCCCGTCCATCCTTCTTCTCCTTCTTCGGGCCAGCTTTCTTGCGCGTAGCTGCGCTTCGTTTACCCACACTGACGGCAGTGGAGTCCTCCGAGCCTTTGGTGACTACCCCTGGTGCTGGTCTTCTCGTGCGTTTACTTGGTTGACGGGGTTCTGGTGGTGCGGGTGTATTCCGTGCTGTGCTTGTTCGTCGAGGACGTTCGACTATGGGTGCTGGGACGGGGGCTTCGTGCTCAACGCTGGCTGCTTTGCTTCGAGATGATGTTGGACGTTTGGCGGGGAGAGCTGCTGGTGCTGGGATAAGTATTGGTATCATGACTGGAGATTGCCGAGCTGTTGGTGTTAATGCAGTTGTAGTTGCTGGAGTGATTGGAGTATGAGCAGCTGATCCCCGACGAGGTCGTTCAGATGTTGCGGTTGGTACTTCAATCTTCTTGATTTCCTTCTTGACAGACTTCTTGGTATCCTTGACTGGTGGTAGGATTGGGGTTGATGACTTTTTGGGTGATGGCAGAGCCGCTGGTATTGGGACTTTTGGCGTTTCCGGGGGTACTTCGATAGGAGCTGGTAGCAAGACTGGAAGGGAGGCTGTGATTGGAGCTGGAGCCGGAACTGGAGTGACAACTGAAGGTACGGAGAGCAACGAAGTTACCTCACTCGCAACCGAGGGTGCTTCCGACAAAGCAGGAGTCGATTGTTTGGCGGCAATAGGCTGAGGGACAGGAACCGGAGTTTCTGTCTTACTTCTCTTTAACAATGGTCTTGCTGCTGGCTTAACTGCTGGGGTTGTTCCATTCAACTTCTCTGCGTCGCCATCTGCTTCACTTGGATCAGGCTCTCTCTTTCGCTTGCGAGCTGGAGCTTTGCTTGGCGTCTTTGTATTAGTCTTCTTGTCTTCCTTTGCCGTAGCGCCAAACAAGTTCTCCATAGCTGCCTTTGCATTACCCGCCTTGCGTTGCGCTTCTTCAAAGCCTTCCTCGGCCGCCTCGAGCTCCTTCTTCTGGTTCTCTCGCTTGATCTTCTTTGCTTCGTTAAGTTTCATACCCCGATTCATCACCGGTGATTCTTCTTCTAGACTTGTGACAGCAGCCTCGACGCTAAGCGCACCTTTATCGTGAACTACTTGCCCGGAAAGTTGAGGAGGTGGTACGATCGTTTCCCCTCTTTCCTTCGCGTCCATCACCGCAATCTTATATGCCTCCATCCCTCGACCTCGCAACTTCAGCTCCCTGTTTATCATCGTATCGCTCGGCGACCATACCGCGTTCTTTTTCATCTTCTTTCGCAAGACGCCGAGTTCGTAATCGCTCAATGCCAACCATGGCAGGTGATCGCTACCTGGTTTCGCATCAGACGGTGGAGGGGCTAGAAGTCTCAATGCATTACTTGTTGATATACCAGCAAGTTGGCTATGGACATTCGTCCCAAAACCCGCAGGTCGTATTTCCTTCGGTGGCTTTGGCGGCCGCTCTCGCTTTGGAACCTTCAATTTGATTCTACCACCACCGGTGGCGCCATTACTAGGAAGACTCAGTGCAGGTGTCTCCCTCGGGGTAACGAATTGATCTACTGACGAATCATCACTTTCAGAACCATACGACTCATAATCCAACTCATACGGTGCCAGCACCTCCCCCGGAACCGTTATTCGCGGCGCACGATGCTTCCGAACTCGATGCGCTCCTCCATCTTGCGCGCCTCCAACTCGCAATGTGATCTTCGGGGCTCGACTTACAACCGGAGATTTGGACTTTTGCAACACGGGAGAGGCTTCTCGGGATGAAGGGTACGCATCTGCTATCGAATGCAACTTGGCATGTATCGTCTTGATGCGATTGTAATGGCGTTCGACATTCTCCACCATTCGACATGCCTCTGCAAACGACGCCGTTCGAGCACTGAACGCGTCCCCTAGATTTTGTGAGATATCCGCCCGCAGGTTCGTGGCATCCGGTCTTCCATCTGCGGGGAGGTTCGGCAGGTCTCCATACAGCTTTGTGAGCTCATGTACCTCTGCCGAAGCTCTCGAATATGTCGAATCGAGGTTTCCGATCAAGGTGAGAGATCGGACCATGTCTGAAGGAAGGTATTCGGTGAAGTCCAAAAAATCGGTCACGGTCGCCTGAGCATCGGGATCGGTGGGAAGGTCAAGCTGCAGACCCCCATTCATCTTTCCCATGCTCTGAATGGCTTCTGCGAGCTTGCCCTTATTGCGCCGCGAGCTGGGACTGGTGCTCTCGAGGGGGACGTCCATCGATTTGGGGTTTTGGGGGGCCATGGTGTTTCCGAAACGTAGATGCGCCTGTTGGTGTGCTGTTGCTCTCGAGGATTCGGGGTGCGCATGCGGTGGGGATTGTGGAAGCTTGATGCGACAACTCCAAATGCCACTATCATCGAGCCATCTATGGGGGGACCGTTAGTCAGTGCTCTGGGCTCAATTGTCACTTTTGCTCTCTCTGCCGCAGCTCCCACGCGAAAGTCGTCGGGAAGCAACGCGACCTAGCGCTGCGCAGTGTGCAGGCCAGGTTCCCTGGTTAGCGGCGACGGGATTCGCTGTGAGGCCCACGTGAATGCTCCACAGCTACTTTACTATAGGTACACTACGAGTACCTAAGCAGAGTGACGGGGAGGTAGCCTCGTAGCGTAGCGCGATAGGCAGAGGGTGAGAGGGTGAGAGGGTGATGAGATACTAACCGTCGTGAAGCACCGGCGGCCATCGGGGCCATCTTTCTCCCGTAAGGTAGTGATGTAAGTGTGTGTAGGTGTGTAAGTGTGTAAGTGTGTAAGTCGGTCGCGGTGCAGAGGACCGAAGGTGATGATGGGTGTATGTAATGTATGGATGTAAAGGACGGCGATGAGGCCCAGCTTGGGCTTGGTCAGTTGTGTTGTGTTTATTTTCGTCTCAAATCTTAAATCGCTTGACCTTGTTTGGGGGAACTGGCTGCACTGCACTGGACGGGACGGGACTGGCTGGGAACTGGTACTGGTACTGGTACTGGTACTGGTACTGGTACTGGTCACCCGATCTGGGAGCTCTCACCTTCCCATTTGTGTTTGTGCCCAAGGGTGCGAATATGCTTTGTTCCTGACCTGGCGTACAGTAACCTTGCTCTGCTATTGTTGGTGTTTTTAGATAAGGTTATTCATTTGCATGGAGCGTGTTTGATGATCCATCTCAAAACAGTGAATCCAAGTTGATGATCGATCCAATCTTACATTGTCGTACTGACTGTACTGTATAAATTTGGGAATGGAAATTTCCTAGCTACTACCTACAAACATGTACATCCCGCTTGTTCAGTCCTTACCGACCCTGCCAAAATCAAAACTCCTCCAATGAAATTACCCGTGAGAAGGAATCTGACTCCAAGTACCAACAAAATGCCTCATGAAAAACAAACCGCCCACACGATAGCTACCAACTATTCACTTTCTTCAAACCGCTGCAACCAAACCCAACGAACTACCTGTCACCACAGCTGCGGCAACCCATACTCCTGAATATGCCAAGGCCCCGACAGCCTCGACTCCTCTGATATTGTACGTCTGTACAAAGGTACTTACCCCGCTAACCAAAGCCAAGGCAGCGGTCCTCTTGATCACCGTTTTGGTTCTGGTGCTGTATCCCCAAACATTGTACCAAAATGTTTCTCCCAACGTAGCTTTGGCCGGATCAAAAGTCACATTCTTAGCATCAGTTGATGATGGTTTTGCAGCAACTGACGGAGTGAAAATGAGTGACTTCGCTGCCACACCTAGAATCAGGGTGATGGGGAACAAGGTAAGTGGTGTGGAGGAGTGTGCAGCTTCAACGCTCGGGATATCTGAGAAGTATGTGACAAGATATGTCGGCAAGTACGTCGAGTATGCGGTGAACAATGTCGTGGCATAAATCGAGGCGGCAAGAACAGTGGTGAGGGACTGGATGCTGTAATCCGTGACGATGTATATATTGGGCACCGAAACTGACCCAGCGTGAGGTCGCGAGAGTGGTCGAAGGAGTTGGAATGGGAGTGATGCAGATAGAATATCGATGAGCAATGGGAGCACAACCGTTATGGTATCGAGTTTGTAGAAGGATTTCAGTAGGTAATACTATGATGAGGGTGTTAGTATTATCTGGGATATCTGGTGGATAAATGTTGAACTTACATGCGGAGCATGGGCGAGCAGACTCAGTGCTGCGATATCATAAGAGTCGTAGTCCCCAAACCATGCTAATCCCAACTGAAAGCTGTATCCAAAATACGAGAGTCAACAAAATGCCCTTTATTTGCTGAGTTTCTTCATGCCCGCGGCACAATGACTTACCATCTCCAGACGACAGGCGCCGCCACTTCATTCCAGCTATCACCAGGTCTCCGGGTAATAGCACCTATTCCCCCATATGCACCGAGATATGTTTCCTGCAATGCATGCGACAAGCCGGAAAGACTCAAGCTAAGGACCACAAGGAGGGGAAATTGGACCCAAAGTGGCAGCTTGCTCGCGTGAAGAGGGGCATCTCGACGACGATGCACAACAACACGCGCCGAACTGGCCAGGCGATCGTTGGAGACGCTGGAAGGCATCTTGAGCTTCTCGAGATTGTGAGTTGTAAATAAGATGCGATGCGACGAAGACGAAGGAAAGAAGAGCGGGGTTGCGCGCCTGGCCTGGCAGAAGAAGGGCAGTGGTGGTTGTGTTGGTGCTTCGTGAATCGCGATGGTCTTCAATGGTAGGTAGCCAGCCATATGATGTTTACTTCTCGCATGACGTAGCGGCCTGGTCCTGGTCCTGGACCTGGCAGCTTAAAATAATTTTTCTTCTGCTTTCCTCCTGCTAAAACTTCCCTTCCTCACCGCAGGAATTTCTTCCAGCTTCCACCTCAAATGTCAGTCAAAGGTCCCGCGTCTCTCTATCTCTATCATATTTTCAATTCTCGCTCGCATCGTATGCGTCTTCTCTTCGTTGCATGCATTCTATGCGACGGTGCTACTACTACAACTAGAATTTGTTGCCTTCTCTCTTCGTGGCGATTACAATTGTACCTATACACTCCCCCCAAACTCTCTCACTTCCACATCTTCATACACTCCTACGCGTCAACAGGCACTCGAGTCATCTGTTCATCATACGTTTCATACATTTCAGATGTCCTGCTATATGACATTTCTACATCTCTCTCCAAGAAAAGCTTCCTCCCTACAGAAATGCTTGTGGCGTTTGCGTTTGCTCGACGCTCGAGAACGACCATCACTTTAACCTCGTGGGCATGTACCTACTGCCTAGCCCACTCTTCGGTGCTGAAAGTCGGCTGCGGAGACAATGCTCGCCGCGAATACACAAATTACAAAACAAAAACAAAAAAAGGGAAATCGTATCCAACGAAGACGCGTTACTTCAACTGTCGTGGGCGTTGGGCCCTTGCGAAGAAAAGGCTCCGAGGAAAAGGCTCCTAATAGAGTCTATTCCTCCATGCGGCCAAATACTCCATCATCATCCTCGTCACTGCGGCCTCTGGATCGTCGGTCATATTCATCCTCATCCACAACGCTCTCCTCGCTCTCTTCCATCTTGACATCTCCATCAAGTTGAAGTCGGTGGCGAGTGTAGCTTTCGGGTTGTTGAGGATGAAGATTGGGGGTCAAGGTAGATCCCGAGAACCCGTTCAAATATTGCGCCGGAATATGTGGCACTGGGGGTGCATCTTCAGGCAGAGTCACCGGTATGGTTCTAGGTGTCCCGGTGCTACCAAAACTGCAGGACAAAAGTTCCACTGCGGCTGCAAGACCATCATCTTCCGCATTACGATTGAAGCCCGAGGACGGTGGACGTCTTTCGTGGCTTGGTTGGCGATGATGGCCAAAGTCAGATCCAAGTGGCATACTACCGCCATTCGCCGAGTTGGCTGAAGGGGCAGATTGATATGAGCGCGAAAATCCGTACCCGCTGCTATATCTCTTGTGGGATCTTCCAGTGTAAGAGCCACTTCGATAAGCATTATTTATATCCACGTTTGGAGGTGGTGTGGTGTCAGCAGAGCTTGCCCGATCGTTGCCCTCTGATCCCGATGGAGCAGGAGATGCAGAGTCTTGATCGCTTTGGAAGTCCTTGGCCGAATCTGGAGGTGTAGTGCCATCTTGATTCATGGTCAGGAGCACTGATGCGGCTTCCAAGAGCTGCACTTGCTGATGTTTAGAGATCAATAGTTTGGAAGTAAACGACCATTCTGGAGTATGCTCCCATCTGCAGATAAAACGTTAATAATGGTTCTCTCAAAAAGCCCGAAACGCGAATCTCCCGACCGAATTCACGTCACGAAACCCAGTTGGGGCATGTAGGAAAGGAAGTGGGCACAAACAAATGCTTGGTCAAGCAACTGCTGTGCTTGTATCCCTTTCCACACTTGTCACACTTGAGGTCTCCGCCGTTGGCCTTCTTGCCATCCTTCATAAGGTGTTGACCCTCGCTGGCACGTCTCATACGCGATTGTTTGAACCCGGTATCCTCATCCTCCTCCATATCTTCGGGCAAGTCGTCCTCAATCGCACTCTCACCGCGATCCGATTTCCCGCTCGAAACCATCCGCATTCTATGACCGGGCAAACTGGCAGGTGGTGAAGGAAGACTTCCAAGTGCTGCCGACTTTGCAGACGCACTCTTGGACATGGTGTTTCGACGGCCAGAAATCGGCATTCCCAAGGATGTATCTCCGGACTCTCGCACTGCGTTTACCATTGCTGCTACATTGCTCACATTGGCGTTGCTCTTTCTTCTCTGAACTCTGTGACTTGGAATGAGCGACCCCGAGGATACCGAGTGGGAATGATTTCGAGAATGGGATTTAGGGAGAGAACCCGCAGCCGACATCGACAATCGATGTTGGCCCGCTGGTCTCGAAGAATGTTGGATTTCCTGTAGAATTGAGTGATCAGCAGTGGTCTATAAATATATTAGCCGGATGCTGATCTCAGATATTCGTACCTTTGACGACGCCATGTTGCACAATTACTCGGACAAGGCGGCCCTCGCGAAGCTCTGAGAAGCTACAATATGAGGGCCGAAGAAATATTTGAGCACAATGTTGTGGTGGAAACAAGTTGAAGCTACCCGTCGTATAAAACAGGGCGCGCAAGAGGGAAGCTAATTATTGGTGCGACCGGATTTGTTGTTGCACTGTGGTTGTTTGGTAAAAGGATTGGAGAATTTGGTTCCGTACAGGCGACTCGTGAAAGAAACTTTGTTGAATAAAAAAAAATTGTTGTAAAGGGTAGGAAGCAAGGAAGAGCGAAACCGAGTCGAATTGTTGTTCCAAAGTTGGAATGAGGAAGGAAGGCGGTACAGGGTGGTTGATGGCTGAGACGCCTGTCGGTTGGAGAGGGGTCGGAGCAAGTAGCAGAGCGCAATGGGATTCTGGAAAGTCCCTCTGACGAGCAATGCAAATAGGGGCTGAGTGTGGTCAATGGGATGAAAGGAAAGTGCGCTTCGGCGACGGACTTTCGCTGCAGAATTCCCCTGACCACAGCGCGAGAGCAAGGAGAGGAGAGGTTTGTGGTGTTGGTGTTGATGTTGATGGATGGAAATCCAATCTCGAGCGCTGTGCCAGATTCCGAGCTCGTAAGAAATTATTGGCAGCACAGCCAGGCCTGAACAGGGAATGGTGAGTGTGGAGCCTGCCTAGAGCAGCGAGGTCCGACGCAGGTGGAATCCAGGCGTTTCTAAAGCCAGACCACAGCGAAGTTACGGTTGGTTCAGATTTGGGTCTGTTGCAGGAGGGATGATGTGTGTGTGTGTGTGTGTGTGTGTGTTGAAGGATAGGTTTTTTTTATTGTATTTTCTGACAATTTTATTTCAGACGCGGGGGCGAATATTGCAATCCAAAGGGGGAACAAAGAGCACACTGTTTTCCCTCTCGAGGTTGCGGCTGCTAAAGAAATATCTGGCTTCTCATAACCATGATGACGGATTTCTTTGAAAAAAAATAATAATGCCTCACTTGGGACTAGTCCTAGTCATCTCACTCAGTCATCCCATCACCAGGTAGAAAGTCCGTAATCCACTTCGTTATTGGATCCAACTGTTGGAATAGGTAGGAATAGGAATCTCGATAGAAATGATAAGAATGGCAACAACCTCAGCGCCCGCCCTACCGTGGTCACTGGTCAGTCACCTCAGTAGGTACGGCCCCACTAGGCCCCTCGTGATATCAAGGTACCTTACGCCCAAAAGTGGCTTAGCCAATGATGAACGATCAGCGGGCACACTTGGATTCGCCTGGGGAGAGAAATGGAAAGCGGCAAGCTTCATAAATGTTCCAGCTGAAAGGCTGGATGAAAGGGATTGTTTGGGCTTTTGCGACAATCAAGTGATTCTTCCAGCTTCATATACAACAGTCCTATCTTTCAAGGAAGAAGAAACTCCTATCAACTCCATTCCAGTTTCAACCTCGATATCTTCAGTGCTGTTTTTCCGTTTTTCCCCAGCTGGCCCTACGCCTTTCAGGCAATGATGGGACTTCGAAATAACCATTGGCCCAAGAGGGATGGTGGCAAGCAAACAAGGGTGGCATCGAAGCCTACCCCCTTCCATCGCATCGCATGACAGAGGCAATTCGTGGGAACGTGGCCTGGTTGAGAGGTGAGCGGCGTTGGATGCAGTGTTGTCATACGAAATATTCTTTCTTTGGAAAGGGAAAAGGAAAAATATCATCTCTGGGGATTTGTGATTGTGAACCCCTCCACAAAGATTCGTAATCGCAGATGGGGTACGCTTTATCTGTGTGACCCACAAAGCCAATGCTCTCTTTTTTTGAGAAGCGAACCGACGACAACAACCTTTTTTGGTGGCTCCCCGGTTTCGCGGTGATGTTTCGCGGAGTTGTACAATCTACAAGAAGGTGGGTACAAGCGCAGTATTGGCAGCTGACTTTACGGTACCTACAGCTATTTCTTCAAATCGTTCTCTGGTTCCTGATTAGCATCGGTGAAGCTTCTATTCCCCATATCTACGGAGGAAAGAGATAAACTACACAGACATTTATTTCAAAAGGTCTAGGTCTCAATTTCAGACGGGGGTCCGCCAAAAGATCACCAGTGCGTACCTCCGTAGAGGAAGCTGATTCGTCTGCATCCCATCCATCCCCAGATTGAAGGACAGATTCCCATGAGTAAATTCCCCCCGAGGCGCGCGAGTCGATCCATGCTACTTTGAGCGTCCCTTCAATGCTCCACCAGACACACCTTGTTTCCCTTCAGAGAGAGGAGAGCGGGGCTTGAGGTTATTCGTTACTATCCCCCCCCCTAATTACATTGTAATCCCCACTCTTTGTAGATCTGGGGGAGGCTGTGTAAATTCCTAGTAATGTCAGCCCATACTTAGTCCCAGGCGTAACAGTCCATAACGGGGCCTCCTAAATAAACTCTGCTTTGCTGGGTCCCGCTATGGACTGATTCGCCTGGGACGAAGTAGAACCTTCTTGATCACTCCATTGTTTAACTTTAATTCTTCTTATTGGTTCGGCGCTTTGACATTACCAGGAGTTTACGCAGCCTCCACCCGGTGGGTCATTACAATGTAATTAGGGGGGGGGATAGTACAGGCGGCAAGCCATCTTTTCCCACATCCTCACAAAATGGGGGTTTGAAAGTCCAGGTTTTCTGTTGGGAAAACATTTACCCTTTAAGTGATGCCTCTTACGCCCACCGCAAAGTCTCGTCTCATTCATATTATTTGAAAAGCCCCAGAAAGGGAAATGTGCGAAAGATCAAAGATCTCGGAGCAAGCACCAGCAAGGCCTAGAACTGCTGATCATGAAGAGGAATCCCTGAAGCTGCCGCCCTATTTCACCGATCAACAAGATGACCGTGCTAGCGAACGACGACATAAAAAAATTGTCGCAAGAACCAAGACAAGATGGCCCTCATCCCATGACGATGTGTTTCGAAACATTTCCTGTCAAGCAAATCAGCAGCTCGGAATCCTCCTCGCTTAGTACACCATTCAAGAATCTGGCTAATGCAGGTCACTGGGTGAGCTGTGTGGTAACCAGGGGGTTTGGGGGTGCTCCCTGGCCGCTGAAACTCATTAATTTATTTATTTTTGAAATCCCTCAGTCTCAGATCTGCCGACTTTGACAGTCTCATATTGAAAGGTCAGTTCAAATTACGACCCCGGAATCCGCATTGTGCCACGGGATTTGTGGAGTACGAAGTTTTGTTTGTGTTCTTTGGGTGCGTTGCTTCCAGCATGGCAATTGAGCGATAAACCAGCTTGGAAAGAGGGAAATATTGTTTTTCTAGAATTTTTTCTTCGAGCCGTGTTACCAGCTAGCCACTAAGCCAAGACGTCAAAGTTCATGTAGATGGCGCGCGTGGCTTGCCTTGTGGTCAGAAGCTCAAACCCGGATCCAGTCTCTGGCGTTACCTTGCAGTCTTGTGAGCGCAATCCGAATCGATCGGTGACCGGCAACCCCGGCAACGGGAAGTCTACTTTGAATTGTAGCTTTTGAGAGTAAAGAGGAAGCTGGAGAGAGATATATAAAAACGTGACATCAAGCCTTCGTTTCTGAAAACAAGAGATCGTTAGCATATGATACCGTTGATTCTAACTAGTTCCTAATTACCTGATTCCCCACAGTAGGACTTCTAGAAGGCACCAAAAGCAAGTACCCATCTCGAGATTTCCCCTCTTTATCGGGGACCTGCAGTTGCATTTCCAGCTGCAAGTTGCCTAGCAGATGACGTCCCGTCTGACACTCACCTTACCCTATCAACGACCTTCTAGAAGAAGGCGTGCGTTGTTCTCAAAAAGGAATGAAAAGCGGCATTGCGAATGAGTGTGTCTATCAAAATGCTGAAAATGTTGAGTTGATGAGGCACTTTTTAGAAATTCTAGAACTCAATGACGAAGAGCTCGTACTTATCTAGTCAGCCCACGTCATGTTGGGAATCGCTAGTCAATGGGAATTTGAACATCCGTTCTTATAATTGGGTTGTTCCATACAACTAGGGCTCCATTCTCCCAGTTCGTCTCGGAGAACACTTTTTGTTTTTGTTTTTTGAATAGCTGAGATAATGACGCTTCTAGGGAGAACGGATGCAATTATCCCGGCGATCTGGAGCGAACTACTCTACGCCTACTCCACACTTTACGAGTTCCAAAACGAAATGAAAACGTTGAGCTCCATGAACCTCACCAATGGAGGGAATATTATTTTACCCCGCCGAGATCGGCAATCACCCCACTAACTTTAGATTCACGGCACTCAGAAGAACAAAATTCTCCAAAGCTTAAACCGAAGCTGTTCAGAAATGAATGAATCACAAGTGACAGTCTGTCAGTGAAGAAAAATTACTTTAAAAAGGAATATGTGAGACCCTGAAGAAAATTGTGATGGATAGGAAAAAGCAAAAATAAACCGCGGAAAAGAGTCACGTTTCAGTAACGAAACTCCACCAGTGACAAGTCTGGGGACCTGAACTTCTCATTCAATCGATCCTCTGCGTGAATATAAACTTTGGACGTTCAAGCTCCAAATGAACATATCCGTACCCCTCCGGGAAACCCAAAAAGAAACCTTGACCTGGGAAACCTGAAGTGTACAACGCACAGATAAAAAGCAAACCTCGGAAAAGATGACAGAACCATATCAAAAAGTCGGCCGTGGAGGCGCGGGCAACTTTTACAGTGAGGAGGATGTTAAGAATTCGAGTGCGCCTGAAAAGGTACCTACCTACCTTCCCCAGTGCTCTTTCCTTTCCTCTACCATTACTCCTGCCTAGACCGCCAACTCCTAAAGCCAAAGCTAACAACCCCTCACAGACCCCCTCAACACTCGAATCCCAACCTCCCTCGAAATCCTCGCAACGACCCCTTTCCTCAAACCCACCCCCAGAATACCTCCACACCGGCAGAGGAGGCGCGGGAAACTGGATGCAACCCTCTACCCTCCCTGCCTCGTCTGTAGACACAAACTCTACCTCCCTCACCCCATCCCAAAACCCCCCCACCATTCCTGTTCGAGGCTCTTCGAAACCTGCTCCTGCTGCTGCTGGCGCCGTGTATAGAGGCGGCAGAGGAGGAGCTGGGAACTACTCGTGGGCTGAGGAAGATAAGGGAGGCGGGGAGGAGGAGAGGAAGGAGAGGGAGAAGGAAAGGGATATTAGGGAGAAGGTTGTGGGGGAGGTTGAGGGGGGTCTTGCGAGGCCTGGACGGGCGGTTGTTGGAGGTGGTGGGGGAAGGGAGAGGGAGAAGGAGATCTAGGGAAGCTGAGCTACAAGGATGGATTATGTGGCTTGGATAGTTGGATTGGATTGGGGGTTTGGGGGGTTTTGGGTGTTTACATTTCTTGGAAAGGGCTTTGGAGTTTGGTTTTTGAGGGGCTTGGTTGGGAGTGGCGTTTGGAGGGCTGAACAAAAAAGATGTGTATAAGTAGAGGTGAGGGACTCAGAGCTTCAGGGCCTTCGATTAAAATTCTACTCGTTACGGATTCTTCTCCCGTCTAACTCGGATGTTCTATTCAGTTCGCTCGAAAAGGCCGACTGTATACAAGCACAAGTAAATGTTCCTCTATATATGACCTACTCATTAACGGGTTATCAGCATCGTATGCTTCGTGATTCGGGTTTAGTTTCATCGTAATGAAATTCATTTTACTGAAATTTACTATTTCTTTTCAAATAAAATCCCAGACTGAGAATGGTTCAGACGATTGAAGAAACCCGAGTAAAATTATAACTCCATTATTTACTCAGCCTGTCACAATTTGAAGGTGAGAAAACTTACAGGTAATCATCGCGTAATAACAACCTTGCTTCTACTTAAGCGACGTGGAGTACACGAAGTTTGATAACAAAAGCCATTGCTACATCCCTCTAAAGTAAACCTAGCTCGTCCATACTTGCCTATCTACAGGGGCAGCTCTTATTGTTCCAACGGTCCTGTGTCCAGTCCCTAGAGAGAAAATTGCCCTAGATCTTTTCGGTTGTTGATTTTCTCAAATTTTTAGGTTAATGGTTTGAGCCCCATAGAAGAGTATGACAATGAGATGTATTTACCGCTGTCGGGATACTGGTTCTGAAATCCTAATGTACAGAGTAGTCTATAGTGTTTTCCTCTCTATTTAGTGATTCGTGATGACATGGTGTGAAACAGCTCGAGCAACTGTAAAACTTCATGTTAGAAGACAGTGGCCACGCTGAAGCTTCAAGTAACCCCTACTTCTTACTTTTTTATGTAGAGAGAGATGTTCCACATTTGCATCCAACAAATGTGCTCTAAGAATTGAACATAGAATTGATAAATCGTGATTGATAGCCTCTCCCTTTCGACGGCGGGTTGAAATTAGAAAGTATTGCGATAGGGGAAACTATATCTAAAATTGACATTGGTAAAGAAGCTACTTTAAAGGGCCATGTCACCCCCATAGAGAACTGGGCCCTTAAATGGTGCTCTGACCGAGTCAGTAAAGACAAGCAACGGGAGAAGAAGGGAGACTAGTTTCTATATCATTTCTCAAAGGCATTGCAAAAGTTAGCCTCTAAAATCTATAATGCGTTTTAGATAACGAGAAGATGAAAGGAGAGCCAATTTAAATGCTTTCTATAAAATCTCAAACTGACAAAGAGCGGAGTCCTGCTACTGATCCTCGCTAATAATTACAAGACGAATCATCAAAAATATGCACCAAAAACCATTCTAAATACTCTCTTCGAACTTCCCCTCAATAGAAATGATCTTCTCGACACCCTTCACATATCCTGGTTCTTTCTTCAATCTCTCAGTGTAAGCGTAAACAGCTGGGTGTGAAGTCTCGGTAACACCTGCTCGCTTCCTCCCAGCAATCAATGGGAAACTCATCAAAAAATCCGCACCGGTTAGGTTAGGACCACAAAGATATTTGCCATTCGAAGGAGATGACTTGAGTTGACCTTCTAGAAATTCGAAATGGGTTTTGAGGCCAGGGTCCACGAGTGTGGCGTTCACTTTTCCGGCAACCATGGATGTTATGGGCTTGATGAAGAATGGGACTGGTGCGGTTTTGATACCTAGAGAATTATGAGTAAGTCAAATGCAGTGGAGGGGGAAGAGAAACTCACCATTGGTGATGACTGCCACCAACATCAAAGTCATCAAACTACCTTCAGCATAATGCATGAAGTAGCGGAATCGCATCCATTCTTCTGTTTCACCACCAACTTTTCCTTCTTGGCCCTCTTTGTACCGTTTTGGTAGTAGAGTGGTCCCCTGACTGAAATGGTCAAGTAAATACTCGATGATAAAAGCACTCTCAGCGATTATAAGAGGCTCTTTGTTATCAGTGGTTGTAATTGAGATGACTGGTGATTTTCCCAAGGCGTGGACTTTTTTGAGTTCTGGTGGTGCCAGATGTGAAACGGGGTCACGGTGGAAGATTTCAAGCTCATATGGAAGATTGAGTTCTTCGAGGAGCCAGAGGATTCGTTGAGAACGCGATTGTTCTAGCCTACGAGAGTGTCAGCGAATCTGCAGCATTCAATGGGTGGTACAGTACCATGCAGTGAGACGATTTTTGCATGGTACGAGTACCAAGGTATTTATTTGGCTTACCAGTAGAGCTTGATCTTGGGGGTTTCTGTTGTAGAGGCCATTTTCAGAGTTTGTGAGACGAATTTCTTGGAGAACAAAAGGGCAAACGGAATTGAAACAGGTAAGAAGAACAATCAATAAAATTTAGAGAAACAATGAGCTTTTAAGTTCGAAGCACTTGAGACCTCGGCCCCTCCTTCGGCAGGTGGTTGAGCCGCTGAGGCAAAGCTTGTACGATAGTTAGGCCTTGCAATCCAGGTATCTACCCTTCTAAGGGAAATCAGCGAGAGCTTCAATTCCAACATCAACGACAACCACGTCAATACCAAACCCACAGGTAATCGCCCAACACACTCAACATGGCGGGCCACGGATATCACCGTATGACTCAATCCCTCCCTTACCAATTGATTTAACAATTGTTAACTCTGCCTAGCAGTTGCGCTCGACCCGGCGTTGGTCAAATGGAACGGTACCATTCGCCCATTTCGACACCGAATGCTCGAGAGGTTCTAATTGATGGCTCACAGGTGTGTTCGCAAACCGACACAAGTACTTCAGATGGAATGCGCGAACTACCAGAATCACCTTCGCATACATGGTTGCCTTCCCAGCTTTGATCGGATACATTGCCTACAAGTACGATGTAGGTTGTCAGATGATTTGCAAGACTTAGGTTAAGAGTCACAAGGGATAAGATGCTTACTCTTTTATAGGGAAAATACGAAATGCGAGGAAAGCGAAGGGGCGATACGGTTGTTGAGTTTTAGAGTGGGAAGATTGGAATGGAATGGGAGGCTGTACATATCAAAGGAATACCACGAGTCGACAAGAAGAAAACAGGGGCTTTTAAGGCATCCCGAATGCAATGAAATGTGAAGACTGGGCTATCTTCTCGACGGTATATATGCAAGTTTCAGGGAGCCAGTATCTTTGGCGGGACATGAAGTTATCTCTATACTAGACCTTTCGACATGTTTTCCAGATTGCGGGGCGCAAGCCATCCATTCCATGTACTTAGTTTTTGTTATTACATTTCTTTTCTGTTTGCATTATTTACCATCTACCCCTCCCTCCTCCACCAAATCCACCTCCATAACCCCCACCACCATAACCTCGACCTCTTCCACCTCCTCCTGAAGGGCCCTCAGGTACTCTCTCGCCCCTTCTCCATTCGCCAGAAGGGACCATTCCTTGACCAAAGTTTCCACCTCTAGGCCCGCCTCTCCCTCTAAAATTAAAACCATTTTCTCTAGGACCCCCAAAACCACCTCTAGGACCAAAATCACCCATCCCTCTCCCCCCTCCGAACCCCCCTCTAGAAACATTTCCAGGCGGGGGAGCCACACTCCCATTTTCTAAAGGCGGTAAAATAGCACACGAAACATAATCCCCAATCACAAACCTCGCATCCTGTAAAGTCTTCTCGGGCTCACCACTCAGTGGACCAGCCATTTGTCCACCCGCAACGATCTCAGCCTCGTCATCATCAGGTAGAATTCCCGGTCCGCCATCCCCAATTACTATACTCCCTAGCTCCTTCATCATGTATCTACCAACTCCTGAGTTTGCCCCGGAGTTTCGCGTATCGGGGAAGATAAGACGGAATGCTAGACGCGTGCCAATTGCGGGTTCTGGGAGTAGTGATGGGAGGGCGCTGGTGAGGAGGTGGGAGAGTTCACGGAGGGTACATGTTTGCCATGTGTATATTTGGAGGTGAGGAGGGAGATCGGTGTTTGGTGTGAATTCGTCGAGTCTAAATTCATTAGCCGTTTGCCCACAGAAGCGCGAGGCTGAGAATTATTTACCTGTGGAAACCGCCATTTCTGTAGAAGAGTTTTAGATGGAAGGGAGTGGTTGTTTGACGATCGACTTTTATCGGTGAGGAAGCCATGTTGGGACTTTGTTTTGATATTTTCGTACAGGTTGGCTTATAAAAACATTGATTGGGGGAGGAATGCTGGAGGAGAGCTGGCGCAAAGTGACGATTTGGAGAAGATTTGGGATGCGCCTTGCCAAGAGCTTTCCCTCGGCCTTGTTGAGATTAAAGGTTGACAACTTCTCAACGGTTACATTTCATCTCGACAGTGAAACATTCTTCAATCATTCAATCATTTAATCGCTCGGATCACTGAAAATCCGATTTAGTGAATTTGGTTGACATCCTTTCGCTGATCAGCCTCGCCGTCGATCACCTCGCGCATAACCACACCACTCAGCTGCTGTTACACACATAGCATCTCCGCAATCATGGATTTCGCATCTCTCATGTCAAATGCGATCTCCAAATCGCGCCCAAATACCACCGCGGAAGATGCGCCCAAGAAGAAATACATGAAGCGAGCAGAAGTCGAAGCACAACGACAAGCCGACTACGCAGCAGAACAGCGTCGAATCGAAGAAGAAAAGAATGCCAAATATACACAAAAACGAAAGCGAGAAGAAGAAGAATTAGAAGCCAACCGCGCGCGAGAAATAAAACGGGCCAAGCTCGCCGAAGAATCGCGGATAAGAAGGGAAGCCAGAGAAGCTGAGGAGGAAGCAGCGCGGAGGAAGAAATTGGGCTTACCGGAATTGATCAAGGAGACGGAAGAGGAGGTTGAGGAGGATGACATTAAGGAGGAGGAGTTGATGGAGAAGTTACGAGAGATTGGACAGCCTGCCAAGTTGTTTGGGGAAAGTCATAAGCAGAAGTTGAGGAGGTATAGGAAGTTGGGTATTGTTATGACGACGGGTCCTATTCCTACGTCTTTGGAATTGGTGGAGGAGAAGGATATGAAGGTTGATGAACTTCCGAAGGACGCTGAAGGGAGGAAGTTCTTGTTTAGACAATTGGCTTCGTATTTTACTATGGTTTTAACGGAGTGGGAGGGGGCTCTGGACAAAGAGAAGAGGGACACTTTTGCTAGTAAGGCGGCTTATAATGCTATGGTCCAGAGCAAGGAGAATATGACACCTGTAAGTTTGAATTTTCCCGACTTTCCCAAATTATGTTAACAAAATCCAGCTCTTCCGAAAATTCGAAAAAGGGGATCTCGATGAAGGTGTTCTTGAACCCATAGTGGAAATTGTCAAAGCAGCCCAAGAACGAAGATATGTCGACGCAAACGACGGATATCTACGATTAAGTATCGGCAAGGCAGCATGGCCCATTGGAGTTACCATGGTTGGTATTCACGAACGTAGTGCACGGGAGAAACTCCACGAGAGTGACAAGGGGCATGTTATGGGAGATGAAATCACACGCAAATTCTTGCAAAGTATCAAGAGATGCTTGAGTTTTGCACAAGTTAGGTGGCCCCCAGAGGACATCAGACAATTGATGGGTTGATTAGATGATTATTTGACAGCTAATAAGATCATTATACCCTCCTTCATTCTGGATCTGGAGCTACACATTGATAGTAGAATTCTGTTGGAAGTGTCTGTCAGTTGATGGATTTTTGTGGAAGAAAGACAGGTCTTACGGTTCTGGCTTGTGCAAACTGCTCCTTCGACGCACTTCTTGCAACCGGTCCATCCATCTCCTCCACACTTATAGTATAAGGGAACAGGGCATTTCGTCAGATTTGGATCTGGTGGCCGAGTAGTGGTAGGTTTGGTCGTTGTAGTTGGCGCCTTGGTTGTCGTGGGGTGTTTGATGGTGGTGGTAATAGTTTGGGTTACCGTCACTGTTACCTGCCCACCTGTTGGTTTAGTCGTTGTTGTTTTGCTCGTTGTGGTAGGTTTCTTCGAAGTGGTGGTTTTGACGGTTGTCGATTCTGGCTCTGTTATCGTAATTGTTGGTCCTGGACGAGTTATCGTTATTGTTTCTTGCGCAAACTTCTTCTGTCAGTCATTTCGAACATCCATTTGTTGTGAAACTTACTGCGACACTCGCGAAGGTTGCCACACAAGCAAGTGCAATGTGGAAGGTATGCATCGTTGAGTTTCCGATATTTCTTCAAAAAGGACCAAAAGCTCGTTGATTGGAATTCAAAATTGTCTGCTCCACGGTAAAGGGTACACTCATCCATCTCTCTTATATGAAAATCCCATCAAACAGGCAGCAACAATTGTCTCTCCATCATGCCATCACATAGACTCCTTTGCATGCGAAATTCCCACGACAGTATTTCTATGGTACAAATTGAAGAATTGAAGACTAGATCTCGCTTTTGGAATTAATACCAAAGTTCAGGTCATTTATATACCTTGTTATTCCATCAATGACGAGGGAGAGAAGGGAACCCAAATCTTGGCGGCAATATTCTATTCCAGTAGAGCTCGATGATTTAAAGGGACATTGCGCTCTTGATTTCCAGGCCTTTGGGAGGGTGCTATTTTTGTATTTAGCCATTGACAACTGTCTCATAGCACTTCATTAATCTTTTTCTCTATATGAATGAGGGGTTAGGCTACAGCTTTTGGGGACACCAAATGAAAAAGAAGAACTTGAACTACTTTTTTGACTTACAGGGGAGTGAGGAAGAAGAGGATGTGGTGCTGCGACTAAGTAGGGAAGAAAGGGGCCGAAATCCGATTTGATTGCCTTGCATTGCAGCTCGTCACCAGAGTTGAAAACGCGGGTCGGGTGAAGAATTCGGAAACCACTTCCGGAATGGGGATTCGGTGATGGATGAAGGGAACGGGTAAGTTGATGTTGAGCAGCGAGGAACAGTTCTTGAAGGTTTGTTTTTCTTGCTCTAATGAGCTGAAATATTGAGCTCGGGTGAATTCGTCTGATAGAAGTTTGAAGTATTTTATTTAGACGAGAGCCAACTGGTTTAGCCATGGCGGAAATCAGGGGAGTATGACTTTAAAGATTTTCGACCTAAATGGAAGTTAAGATTCACGTCTACTTTTTGTGCTAAAAGCTGGCCTCTCAAACTTCTGTATTTCACTTTCCCTACTTTATATACTGGGCGTCTAAAAGGAAAGCAAAAACATACAACAGCAGGTATTCGCTGGTGGTCACCCACCCCAACTACTAATCTGCCGATCTGAGGCTTGTGTATGGCAGAGCGGACGGGATGCCCAATTCTCCTCAGTCTATGGTCGTATGTACCAGTCCTTTCATTGATGGTGTACATAATTACCTCTACGCAGTGGTGGGACTTTGTTGTTAGTGGAGTGAAGGACCAACCTTGAACAAAGAACCTGAGTGACTACATCACATGTACAAGAAACAGCTTGAAACTGAGAGCACTCGTTGTGGTTTAAGTTCAGTAAATAAATTTATCTCAGATGATTCACAAAATTACGCTGTGGGTGTTTTCTTAATCTTCATGTCTCGCTTTTCGGAGCGTAAGGTTAGCATTTCGGAGGCATACAAAGAGAGTGCATGTGCCGTAGCACCTTCTTCCCTGCGTGACACTCTTGCGGTAATACTTGCTTCATCTTTCTCTTTTAGGTAGAAAATTTTGCGATGGTCAGGATTCAAGCTGTTTCATCACTGCAATAAAAGCGGGTGAAGTCTTGTAACTGATAAATAATAGAAGGTCGAATTAGCTTCTCAGTTCTCAGAGAGTCAAGTTCAAGAGGGTCTCTTTCAACAAGCAAAGACAGATTCGGAGTTTGTCCAATCACATTGAAGTGGATACTGAGCACCCTTCAAATCACCTCGGTACTCAGGAATTGACTTGCCAAGAACCCCCATTTTCTTACGAGTCATGAAATCTATGTCATATATGAAATAGTTGAGTTTTGAACTTAATATTAGCGCAATCGACTCTGGATGGCTAGTTATCGTGGTATTTATATCATAATTTGGAAAGACCCCGTGTGCGGAAACGTGGATTAAGCGACTACGGGAGACTTGGCAAACTTTATAATCCACTTGCTTAGAAATTTGTACTTGGTATGAGAATTTATTTTGTGGCACGTAGTTGTGTTCTTAAGTCAACTCAATACTTCCTGAATTGAGATACTGTTCCAGTCCTTAAAATGACGACTAAAGTATTCATGTGAGTCGGAGTTTCTATTCTGCCTTTCACTTGAACTGTAGCGAAGCTGAGACAAGTCCCCATAGAACTGGTTCTACGGGATATATCGGGGGATGTATTCTCGAATCTCTGATCAAGAACCCAGCTTTAGAAATAACGGCACTTCTCCGCAACATAACTCCAGAATTTACAGCCCGTTATCCA
This sequence comes from Hymenoscyphus infarciens, assembly GCA_001414345.1. Taxonomy (NCBI): domain Eukaryota; kingdom Fungi; phylum Ascomycota; class Leotiomycetes; order Helotiales; family Helotiaceae; genus Hymenoscyphus; species Hymenoscyphus infarciens. Next base: position 265,966 of record LLCB01000006.1, on the reverse strand, counting down.
AAGGTTAAAATCGTCCATGGAGACTTTGATAACTTCCAAGTCATCGAAACCGCATCTTCAAATGCAGAAATAGTTGTCCGTGAGTGATTTACCTATTACCCTTTGAAACAGGAAATTAACAATAACACGACAGATGCTGGTGATATGGATCATCCGGGTTGCGTAAATGCAATACTTGCAGGACTAGATTTGAGAACCAAGAGACAAGAGAAGTCTTTCTTACTACATCTCACTGGAACTGGTTGTATATCAGACGAAAGAACCAATCCTTGGGATGGGAAGCTCAATCCCTTGACTTGGAATGATGTTGAGGATATTCAGAAGATTTATGACTTACCGAATGAAGCACTTCACCATAAGATTGATAAACAAATCATGGATGCTTCGAATGAGTTTCTGAAGACTGCTTGTATATGTCCTTCAGATGTGTATGGGCAAGGTAGCGGAGTTGCGAACCGGGGAACTTTCATGGTAATCAGTTTCGGCAGTGAGCTATTTGCTTCTGGAACATTCTCTTCAAAGAACCATACCAACTAAATGAATCGACCTTAGGTCCCACTTTACGTCAGTACAGCGATGAAGCATAAAGAGACCTTCTACCTTGGGGCTGGCGAAAATACCAAGGCAGTCGTTCATGTAGAAGATATCGCCACCTTATTCATACTTTTACTCGAGCATGCAATCAGAGGTGGCGGAGAAGCGCAATGGGGAAAAGAGGCAAGTAGCCACCAACATATCACGTTTAGTTTAGCCATCTAATCCCATGTAGGGTTTCTATTTCTGTCTCAACGAGACACCAGTAAAACTGAAAGACCTAGCAGAGGCAATCACAAAGCTCGGTATTGAACAGTCCTGGCTACCCAAGGATGCAAAACCTGTAACATGGACGCCTGAGCAAGTGGGAAGCATCTTACCACACTTACCGAGAATTGCAAGGTATCTTTGGGGTTCTAACACGAGGGCTGTCACAGCTAGGGCACATGCTTTAGGCTGGAAACCTGTGGCAAAATCGTTCTGGGATTCTTTGGAAGAGGATGTTGCTATTGCTGTTGCGAGTACACAAGCGAAACTTGCTGCGAAGGCGAGAGAGAGTAAAGTGTAGGGGTGGATGAGATGATTTTTTTTCTCTGCCAAGAATACATATTCTGGCTTGATAAGCTTGTTGTGGTACCTTAGAAATAACCGAAACAATAAACAAAAATTATGTCCAACATTAGAGAGGGAAAGGTGGGAACATGTACGAAAACCCAGGAGAGTAACGGGACGTCCACTTCTCCAAGTAACCACCTACCGCTCCCATTAAAATCATGTTGGCGAGCGAAGAAGAATTTCGTGGAAGGGTCAACTTCCCCGGTGAAACTTTCAAGACTCCTATGTGAGTCTGTGACAGGACAATTTCCTGTGTAAACCTTACTCAATATTTGACAAGGCCAACCTTTAAGTTGAACCGTAAAAAGCATCAAGTTTTCCTTGGCAAAAGCACTGTCTGCTGAAACCATAGAGTAAAGTTTTTGGTTGTGTAAACTGCTCCATGCAAAAATATGGTGTTGGAGTCCCTAATACCCGCATTCCCCTGCCGTTGGCAGCTTTGTAAGAGTTTCGGGTAGTGTTTTATATATTACAACAGAGAGTGCAAAAATATGGCAGAAAATTTTCAATTTACTAAGTGTGGCCCGAGCGGATGGCGCTAGTAGCCACGCTAGCTAGTAGTCATGTGACCGACCAGCAAGCTATTCACTCTGTGCTTGCAAGGATGCTGTGTGGCCATAGAATTCAATGAACCTGGCAAGAGAAGTTTTGTTTTTCTTGACTACTTTTTCAACTAGCATCATTCTTGCTGGATTTTGAAGTATGCCTCGCTAGTAAATACTGGATCTCCGTGCAATCAGCACAACCCTTGCAATCATGCTGTTTCTTTCTCTCCTCAGCTACGTCTTGAGCTGTCTTCCCGTCTTTTGTCTTTCGAAGTGGATCGGCATCATTCACCAGCAGCCTTTCAACAGCATCAACCAAGCCTAGAGAAACAGCAGTATGTAAAGGCGTTTTTGCGTTGGGTGCAGTATTAACATTGACGTTTGCTCTCTTCTCAAGCAACACGTCAAGAATCTCACGCTGGCCAGAAGTTATGGTCGAAGTCCAAGCAGAGCAGGCGAGAGATAGCGGAGTGAGACCTTCCGAGTTTTTGGCTTCAATAAGCGAGTCGTCTTTTTCAAGCAGCATACTGAGAGCCCAGGGATCATCTCGACGAATAGCAAGGTGTAGCGGATTGTTTCCCGTTCCTAGTGGAGTGACATTGACATTGGTATTATATGTTGTCGAAAGTAGCAGAGCCAAAGCTTTACGGCGGTGTTCTTGAAGGGGTTTCAGCCCAGCACCTAGAAGTTTTAGGATGGCTACGTCTCCAGCACCATCCTTCGCATTTGGGTGGGCCCCCGCTGCTAGTAGCAAGAATATCACAGTGACATATCCTGGCCAAGCCCCTTGCTCAACAGCTTCCATCAAGGGAGTTTTCCGGGTTAGTCTGGCTCGAACATTGACATTGACTTTATGTTCTATCAATGATCTGAGGCATTTGGTATGCCTTGAGCTCGCACCACGAACCACGTAAAATATCGGCTCAGGACGAGGTTCCTTCAGAGTACCGGGATTGCACCCTTCTCGAAGAAGCATTCGAACTGCATCCGCCTTTCCAGCTTTTGTATATCTCTCGAGAAAATGGCTAGAACGATCCTGAAGTGGTAACATCAATCCATATAGCTTCATTGATTTTCTTGTTCTTGTTGACATAACTGAGGTGGCAACACTGGAGGCTGTGTCGTTATATACTTGCTGCATATAAACGCTGGCACTTTCGATCATGAAAGTAGGATGTAAATTATTCTTTAGTGGAGGAACTTCGTTGTTGTGTATGCCAAGGTTATGGCCCGTCAGACGGGGTGGGGGAGCTTTCTGGCTTCCTTGGGGCGAGCGGGCTTGTGAGAACCAAGCTTTCAAGGGATTATTCTTCGAACGCGAGTCCGGAAGCAACCGAGGTTGTGAGTTATTTGTCTCCCGAGATATGACAGGTGCTGAAATGATGTCTGGATTTTCAACAGTCCTTGCTGGTCGATTCGGGTCTAAAAGGGCCTCAGCCTCGTACACCTGGCTTGTTTGGTAAATGTAGTTGATAGTAAAATCCTCGGTTGTTGTTCGCTTCTTTTTGCTAGGTACCAAGTGGAAACTCTGGGACTGTGTGATCTGGCCCGGAGCATGAGGGGAGGGTGACGGTTTGGTTGAAACATCCAATTCTGACTTCCACTCTCTCAGCTCATCAACGCTAGACTCCCAAGACAAATGCGAGGAAAACTCATCACGGCCCCCATCACTAAAACGCCTACTGCGGAAGTCAGAGGGTGTGTCTTCACACCCCTCTTCTGAATTACTCAGCAGGGCATTGGTTTTCTGTTGTATCTGGAGGTTTTCGTCACTTCTGGTTCGAGGGAGTCGTCGACTTGGCTTCGAGAGAAGTGTTTGTAATGTGGCAAAAGAAAAATCCGATGGTCCACGAATTTGGGTGACAAATCCTCTGGGACCCGGATTGAACAAACAGTCCTCTGCCGGTATTGTATCCTGGAAAGTATCGCTAAACGGAGACACGGAACTATCAAGTGAGGTTCGGCGATTCTCGACCGCTAGAATTTTTGGTAATGGCTTGGTTTCTAAATCGGAAATTAGTCGAGCAGGGGACTCGATCTCTGGTGGCGGTCGGTCGTTAGTAAAAAGCTCTTTACTTTCCACGTCTTGGATTGCATCTGTTGATCCATATCCCAAGTATTGAGTTATTTCAGAAGATGGATACCTTGGAAATGAACCGGGTAGACTGCACTCGTAAGGGTCGTAGAGGGATGTCGATTCAACTGCTGGAGTTTGCACTTGCACAGGTGGGTTGAGCGCAACAGGGGTAGGCGTATAAGACTTCTGTATACCACTGCTGGGTAAAATCTCATCTTTTGCTGGCCTCCTTAGGTAAGAGTACAACCGCTTGAAAACCAGCTTATGAAGTGGTGCCACTTCAGGGGGTCGAGTACTTTTGACAGGGTCAACCACGATTGACTGTCTTAGCCACTCTTTATCGAATGAAACGTCATTTTCGGACGGGTGGGAATGTGTTGCATTGGGAGTACTGGCAAAGTGTGGCCTTATAGTGTCGTCATCTCTTTCATAACCTGAACTGTCAGCGTCCGAGGTTGTATCAGACTCGGTAGAACCATCTGAATGACAACATTTGCGACAGAAAATACCACCTCCAGCTTGCTTGATACTCTGAAATAGATCATGCGCAGTTGGTCTATCAATTGCCTTTTCCTCGAGCATATCCTTCATCCATTGCATAGCACAGTTGTCCACTCGGGGCTGTTTTGCCGCTTTCCTAAGAAACTCCATCCATAGTATAGCACCTGGGATGTTTCCAAAAACATATGCTTCTCGTGTTCCATTTTCGAAAAAGAAGGTTTGCATTTCGTCCAAAGACTGACCCCGAAGGATGGTGGTCATTTCCAGGAAGGTCACACCTACTCTCAGGATAACAGAGTCAGTTTACTTCTTTAAAAAAAAGATTGAAGTGTTGTAGAGAATATGTTTCAGAAATGAAGAAAAGTATTTCCTGGCTCCCGAAACGACAATCTGCACTTACCTAGAGACCATATATCCGAAGCGGTCCCTCTCACGGTGCCGCGGGAAACCTCGGGGCTTTGGTATTGATTAGTTTTTGCCTTCACGGTCCCTCTGGTCATGCTCCTATCGTCATCAAACTCAATTGCAGTACCGAAGTCCGTTATATAGACTGTGAAAGAACTCAAAGTCAACATTGCCATTCTGAGACGCACGTCTGACGAAAAAACAGAGTCTCAACTCCAGAAAATCTATGTAAGTGAAGAAAAAGCTCGTAGAACACTCACTGTCATCTTTTTTCAGCAGAATGTTGTTTGGTTTTATATCTTTGTGGCGAATATTATTTTCGTGCAAGTAGGAGATTGCACTGGTAAGACAGCCATAGTAGGTTCGGAATCGCTCCCTTTCCGACCCAGTAAGAGATCTACCGCCGCATTCCCGCAAGTATTGTTTCAAGTCCATCTCCGCTACCGGCTTCATAAGAATAGCCACAAATTTCAAATCAGTGTAAGAGGCAAAGACCCTAACAAGATGAATATGATCAAGTTTCTTGAGGATCTGGAGTTCATTTTCAAATCTCTCCAGGATCTGCTTGTCTCTCTTTAGATCCTTTTGTCGATGAATTCGCTTGCGGGCATAATACTGCTTCGTCATTCGGCTTCGGACTCTGTCAACGGTGCTATTGCATTGATCAGTTTAGGTCAAGAAGTTCCTGGGTGTCCTTTTATTGGGGTGTGACATATTGTTAATGTATAAAAATATATTCCCATGCAAAAAGACTATTGCCCTCAAGAAATTGACTTTCTACTCGGACAATACATGAAAATGTTCTGGGATCTTTGAAGCAATAGAGAAAGTGGAGTTTGCGAAACAAAGGCCTAAAGACATTACATACGCTTCGCCCCCTCTACCAAGCTTCTCTATCCGCTGAAAGAAAATATCTCCCGATTCCGCATGGACGTGGACGCTGTCTAGTCCCTTTTCCATATTGCAGGCCGCTGACATAACATGGTATTGCAGGTCTAGGAACTGATGGCAGGCGTCATGCTCTCGTCGCATCAGCGGGGGTAGTGATTTGCGGTCCGCATAAGGAAAAGAATTGTCGAGGAGACCAGCAACAACAAAAGCAGTCATTAGGTCAATTCTATTCATCATATGGAGGACTGCATAAGTTCGAGGCCGATCGCTCGCCTCGTCCATTTCGAGGTCACGGAGACATGCTGCGATGCTTTCAAATTTCTCATCTGAAATCACCCCTTTCGCGCCGCTTTTGGGGTCAATGTTCGAAGGCTGGCGACATAAACCTCGCAATTCGTCGTACGTTTCGTGGACAAACGCATTGTTGCGAGCTTCGAGGGAATCCATGGCGGATGGAGAATGGAATTTTAAGGAGAGTGAAATTTACTGACACCGGGATGAAATCATGTTCAGAACGAGGCTGTGAAGGGTGAGACCAAGTGCGGCTGATTCAAATGGCCGGCGATGAGGCGATTCCAAATCGAGCGTTGCATGCATACAAGTATTGTACAATGCTACCTTTCAATTGGACGCAAATGATACACAAGCGAGAATGTGAATCTTTCCCCGCACCTTCTGTTCTCACCGATCAACCTTATCGGGCGCAGTTTCCTGCTGTTGATCTCAAATATCTTTGGAGTGAGTAAGGATGGCAAGCGGCCTCGATGTGGCTGCGGCCGGTGTAGGGTTCGTTTCGCTTGGGGCAATGCTACTGCAAGGTTGTGTGAAAGGGTTCGTCTTGCTGTCTACAGCACATAACTTTGGTACCGATGCCGACATGATCAGATGCGAGATTGAATTTGAACAATATCGTCTCTTTCGCTGGGCAGAAAGGGTTGGGTTGAATGGTACCTCACCAAATCAAAACTTGAATTGGGAGGTAATCAATGGCCTTCTAAAAAGCCTGGAAACGCTTATGACCAGCACCGCCAAATTCAAGGACAAATACGGTTTAGATCTCGTTGCCACAAACGAAGTCCTAGCCCCGGATAATCTCGAAACTCCAAAGAAGGGATGGTGGCGGATCTTAGCAGGCGTAAAGTCTGAGGTCATTGGCGATACTGCTCGTAGGCTGCAAAAGGATACTCGATTATGGAAGCGACTGAGATGGGCCGCCATTGACAAGGAAGGAATAGCACTCTTGCTCAACGATATCCGTACTTTGGTTGACAACCTCCACGAGCTTTTGGAAAGCGAAGACCGGCAATTTATGCGAAGCGGAATGGAGGCTATATTGAGACATGTTGTCTCTCAAGCTACAGATTCATCCGAGCTTGTAATTATCGAACAGCTTCTGAGCCCTCGCTACAGCATTCGATCAAAATTTGAAGACAGTGCAATCAAGACAGCAGCTAGCATCAAGCAAAAACGACTCATGCTTGGATTCGGCGAAGAAACTTTGCCTGCCCCAAGTACAGCTTCTTCCAATTCATCCTCCACAACAACACTGGTTCCCGGCAGTGATTCGGGATCGACTCAATCCACCTCTCGACGCCCTTCCCCAAGCACGAGAAGGAGCAACATGGGAATGGGCTCTTCAGCTAGAGGTCCGCTTTCCTATAAATTATTGAAAAGGGAGCTGCCGATATACCCTCATGTGCGAGAGATTGCGGTTTATGATGGCAAGACTGTTTTAATCGAGTGGAAGAGGGTGGAGCGGGGACTTGAGACGAAGCTGAAGCATCGAATCAAAACCCTAGCTGCCTTACTTCAAGCAATCGATTGTGATACTTTTCATTCTTTGAAATGCCTTGGGTACTTGAAGGATTCAAGCAGCGGTGCTTACGGATACGTATTTCAACTGCCACTCGAGCAGCCAGAGGTAGCTGGGTTCATGTCCCTTCTTGAAGTATTGGGGTTTGAAATACTACCCACTCTGAACGAACGCCTGATGCTGGCAATCGTTTTGACCGAGACTGTACTGCAACTGCATACATCTGGCTGGCTTCACAAAGGAATTCGCTCCGATAATATTCTCTTCTTCCCGCGAAATTCAATTGTCAATCTCACTCAATCGTTCCTCGAAGGTTATGAATATGCAAGAACCGACAGCCCTTCGGAATTGACTGAATTCGCTGAGCTGCAACAAGAAGCAGATTTGTATCGCCACCGCGATCTTTTGAAAGCCGACAGAGCTTCGTTCCGTAAGGCTTTCGACCTCTACGCACTAGGCTGTGTACTTGTTGAGATTGGGCTCTGGCAGAACCTGACAACGGTTTTGTTACATTTCTTGCGAAGAGAAAATATCGACAATGGGAGCTCTCCAAGCAGACCCCCGACAGAGAGACTCGACTATTCAAGTAAACAGGAAATGGTAGAGGTCAATAGATCCAAGAGCAGGCTACTCAAAGAAACAGGCGTTGGTAGCATTAGAGCAACACTGGAGTTTGCGGCGGGTCGGAAATATGCAGAGGCCGTAAGTGTGTGTCTGACAGCTGGTGACGAAAACAAAACTTTGGACGACGACATTGATGTAGATGAGGTGGAGGATGATGACCGTTGTCTCGATCTGGAAATTGTGGTTCTTGACAAGTTGAATAGCTGCAAGGTATAATTAGCCAATGTCAAAAGGCGCATTGTAACTTGCTTCTCTATAAATGATCTACCAACATGCGTGACTACCAGGTAAAAGAAGGTCACCTGGAAACTGACACATTACAGCGCGCAAACTGTCTTATAATTTATAAGACCATGCAAGATATTACACCAAAAGAACCAAAGAGGCCACTCAAATGCGCTGATAATAGAGGGAAATTTCTCTATTTCACGTTATGTGGTGCGAATGTGATCCATGTTCTCAGGTTTATGGTAAAGCTACTTAAATTGATCGTTAGTGGGCCCTTGAGTTTGTAAAATCCATCTCGTCCCTATCGTATAGATTAATTCAAACTTTTTTGGAAAGGGAATTAAGATGAATGTGCCTCTCACCGTTTATTCTACCTAATAACAACATCCATCAAAGTCCCCGCCAATCCCCTGATCCTTTCCTCCACGCTCGGAGTACAAATTGTTCAATCTTCAAAAGGCAGTCTTGGAAACTCCGCCGCAACTTTCTGCGCAATGTCCTTTAAACTATTGGGAAGGTTAGTTTAGGATCTCAACCGGAATGATATTGTGCACCTACTCCAACCGATGAAGGCCATCCCAACGGGGATAATCCCAAAACACATAACCAACTCGGCGAAACGCCACACTACCATCAGAATCTTCTATCTCCGGATCTTTGTAGGTATTTTTAACGTACAAAACCCGGCCACAGGAGATATAAGACCAGCACCAACCAAAATTTGCCGACATCGCATCATCCAGCCCTTTCCCTTCGTCGAACTTCTGAAAACTCCATTCCAAATCATCTTCTTGAACATCAGCTCTGATCACATCACTTCCTGGAACCAAGGGATATTGATCAGGATCAGTATATAAACCCACCCTTAGAAAAGGACTAGGGGCGCTTGCCATTTCGAAATGGTTTCCCTCGCAATTGACCGTAAATGCGGCAGTAAATACTTCAGATTCGTACCAGGCGCGTCGTCTCAACTTGCTAGAGTAACTCCAAGTAATTAAAAAAAGGAACTTGAAATAATCCCGGACTAGAAAAATCAAGTAATTTCCTAAAGTAATTTGGCAAAGAGTTGGAACAATATTTACTGCCTCTTTTGACAAGGCAGTCCGAAAAATGGGCCACCGTATATCACGTGACAACGTGCAAACATCTTGCTTTTCGCGAACTTTTCTTCAACCATTTTATGACCTTCGGGCGCAAAATTTCAACATACACTTGTACGAGGACTATGCTAGAAAGGTTCAACTGGGAGACGATAGCCCGAATTGGGAGTACACGTTGGTCGATTGACCCGAGTCGACAATGTCACTCTACCACGAAACATCGGAATTTCTCACCTCCTCCGCGGCATCTGGTGGCAGCTTGAAGTCCAGGATATTCGGTAAAAAGGATTTGAAGTCTCAACCGGCCCAGATATATGCTTTGGCAATCGAGTCTTGCAAATGGAGTAGTATTCTGAAGGAGGTTGTTGAGGCTGCAGATATCTTGAAGCTTGAGCGAAAAGTCAGCTCTCCCCCGCCTTTCCTTCCACGTCCAGTCACGTTACTAATGTCTTCTATCAGATCACATCCGTCCTATCAATACTTCTTGTTCACGATCTTCTTCTGGCCAAACGAGGCATTGCGCTCCCGGCAACCCATGGACTCCGAACTTCGATTGAGCGACACAAGGCCAGACTGACCGCTGAATTCACCAAAGCCAGGATCCGGAGGAAATTGAGCTCTGTGGAGGCCCTGAAAGCACACATCGAAGCCGGACTTGAAAACAGCACTGATAATTCCGAAGCGCCATATCCACGCTGGGTTCGTGTCAATACCTTGAAAACTTCAATCGAGGATCAACTCGAGTCGACGTTTGCTGGTCTGGAGAGAGCTACAAGTGTCCAGTCTGTTCGTCAGCGAGGATCAAGACGTATTTTTATCGACAGCAATATTCCCAACTTGGTTGCCATTTCAGCTAGCGTGGATCTTTCAAAAAGCGAGGCTTATAAAACAGGAAGCATCATCTTCCAAGATAAGGCATCATGCTTTCCGGCCTACCTTCTGGATCCATTGCCAGAAGACGGCGATATCATAGATACCTGCTCAGCGCCCGGAAATAAAACGACTCATATCGCTGCAATTCTTTCATCGCACCTCTCAGAGCCAGATGAGTGTTCCCAAACTCTTCACGCTTTCGAGAAGAACAAAGGTCGAGCTGAAACCCTCGAGATGATGGTTGGCATCGCTGGGTCGGATACGTTTACCAAACTCCATCCCGGACAGGATTTCCTGAAGGCGGACCCTGATGCTCCCATGTATAAGAAAGTCGGGGCTTTATTGCTTGATCCGAGTTGTTCTGGAAGTGGCATCATTGGTCGAGATGACATGCCCGAGATGCACCTACCAATCCTCAAAAAGGTTGAACTCTCCTCGAAAACTGGAAGCAATAGCAACAACAAAAGAACCAGACTTCCAGACCCTACCAAAGAAACCCGGAAACGAAAGCGCGAGGATTTTGACGAGAAACTAGATGTCATGGTTGATGACGATGGCATGGTTACTGCTGTTGACACTGTTGATGAGCTTCAAGCCCGTCTAACAGCATTATCAAAATTCCAACTAGAGCTTCTCCTACATGCGTTTAAGTTCCCTTCGGCGCGAAAGATTACCTATTCAACATGCTCTATCCACGCGGAGGAGAACGAGCAAGTCGTAACCAAAGCGTTGAGCTCCAGTATTGCTCAAGAAAGGGGATGGCGGCTATTGACGCGTGCGGAACAAATTAGGGGTCTGAAAGAATGGCCGGTTCGAGGAGATTTGGCAGCTGCTAGTGGGAATGCCGGACTGGCACAAGCCTGTATTAGAGCTAACAAAGGGGATGAGCATGGCACGATGGGATTCTTCCTCGCGGGCTTTGTGAGAGATTCCAATGTTCCGATTGATATCCAGGCTCGATTTCTTCGTGATGAGCGTGGTCATATGGTGAGAGATGTTTTGGGATTTCCTGTCAAGGTTTTGCCAGAGGAAACTGGAGAGGAAATCGTCCAAGCCACTGAGCAAAAACTTCCCAAGGGAAATTTTGACAAGTCTCGGAAAGAAGAGCAGCCGGAGGAACTAGTGGAAGACCAAGAGGAGGAATGGGGAGGCTTCGAAGACGAGGTTGAAATCCCACCATCAAAACAAATTGTGGAAGACACCAAATCGCAGAAGAACAAGGCAAAGGCAAATGCAGCAAGCAAGCACCAACACAATGCTTTTGTGAAACGTCCCGATTTAGGCTTGTCTTCACAGAAGAAGAAGAAACGAAGAAAGTAGAGCGGGGAATGATAATTAGAAACAAATGAAGTAGTTTATTCTCGTCAGGTTCACATTTCCAACGGGATTCCCGAGGCGGATCAAGCATTATTCGATTGCTTGATCTCGGAAGGAAGGTGTTTTCAAGAACTAATTTGTTTGAAGAAAGTTGCTGTTTGGTACGTAAATAAATTCGTAAAGTTTACCTATGTTTTGGGTAATGACCACGTGGCAGGACGTTGAACCGAAATAGACAACCTCGCCCCGAGTTCTTGACTGAGGGATGATATTAAGTTTCAGAATCACGATTAATCACGATACCTAACCGTGAAGACGTGGTTTACGCTTCCTCCACCATCCTTTACTCATCCTTCGTAGTTAATATAAGACTCACCAGTAACTAACAAGCTTTCATGATGACGGAGACGACTCAGACACGACAGCCACAATAGGCACGTGCCTCTTCCAACTCGGAGGGATTGTGAGATGTCGCCATCAATACCCAACAGCACGAAGGGACAGCTGGCTGATCCAGAAGGTGAATTTCCACAAATCTGAGGAACAAAACTTGAGTGGAAGAAGAGAGGCTGGATAAACATCGCCAAGGTTGCATTATTGATTCGAAGAGCGCAACGCTGCACCAACAATGCAGTATGAATGAATGGTTCAATATCGATTGATCGTTCCGATTTTACGAAGTTCAAGATGTCAAGAGTCAAGAGTCAAGACTGAAAAGCACCAACCCCTTTCGTGGAGCCAGCGTTCTGAATGCTCGAATTGCAGTGAAACAATGCATCATTTTGGGTCCACTTTAGAGGAAGATCTCCTACAATTGTTACCAATTATAATCGAGATTGTCATAATCGGACAGCCCGTGGCAGATCCGACAGAGGGAGGGCTGGGGAAAACGGCCGCATGCGTTCATGATAAGAGTGGGGTGAAGAAGGGCGACGAGTCGACGACTCGACGACTATCCCACCGAGGCTCTCCACCTGAAGTTATTTTGAAGGTCCGACCTCGCTTCAGGCTTTATTTCGGGGTTAGAAGTTAGAACATGGGAACGAGAACGACTTGTTCATGGAAGGTGGTCGGCATTTTGATATTTACTTCGTAGAAGGTTTGAATTTGGAGGTGATGAGAGTTGTTGAATTATTTTGAGAAGCGCGGCTGCAAATCTGATACTTAGTAACTCGTCTTTTCTAGGCTTTCTCCGCATCTTCCACTCTCTCTTCCATTCAGGGGAAACAACCTGGAATCAAATGTTGCTCAGCGAGCCACACCGTTCCTGATAAGAGCGGGGTCTGATGGGCGGTCAATAGTTGGCGAGCGCCGTGTTCCTGCATTAGCGAGGCCAAGCATCAGGAGCCAATTTCCAGGGGTAAGCTTCTCCCAGCCAGATTGGACGAAAGTTTGACCTCCCACCAAGGTGCCTCTTGAGTCTTGAGTCTCGTGCTTCTGAAGAAGGTTGTTTTGCTTGCTTCTGGCGGTGACAAGCGCAATGAGACATCGAGTAACAAGCACATGCTCTGCACGCGTTGTCAGTGGTCAAACCCACGCCAAATCAGCGCCTCCTATTCATGGTGGCAAGCCGCGCGAATTGTGACTTGTTGGCATCACAAAATGTTACCTCGACCCCTCCACCAATCGTCCTTTCGGGTGGGCCTTCCATTCCCCCTTTTCGCAGGGAAGCGACGGGGATGGCTGCAGATTGTCGATTTGCCGCTGCAAAGCCCCATGTCGACGGGGACAACGATGGAAATGAGGTTCTGCCACGATGGAGCCGTTGGTGTGAGTGGCTAATTAAGGAAGTGGAGCAGCAACCATAGGGTTCTTCCTTGGGTGGTTTGTTTAATCTCCCCAGGTAGTTATATGCGACCCTCAACCCCAAACCTCAGTCTTCTTTCTTCAGCCAAACAGCCAATCTTCAACTCTCATCATCCTTTTGATAACTCTTGACTTCGGTCTCCTTACATTCTTTTAAAGAACCAGCTCTAATCACAATCGCTCTTCAGCACTTTACGATTCCTCCCTCCCCAATCAACCTTACCCACTCAATCTTCAAGATGCAATTCACCATCGCCGTCGCTGCCTTCATGGCCTCCGCCGTTATGGCCACCCCAGGTGTTGTCGGTTCTACCGTCTACTCTACCCAGGAGGTCACCATCACCTCATGCGCAGCATCAGTTACCAACTGCCCAGCTCGCTCAACTGTTGTTAGCACCACTTCTTGTAAGTTACACTTCGATCGACTTGGAATCTCGAATCTCTACTAACACCTCACCTAGTCCCAGTGATCCCAACCTCAGCTCCTGTTGTTGTCCCATCCGTCTACGCCAACGTCTCCAGCTCCGTTGCCCAGAACTCTGGTGTTGCTTCCACCCCAGTGCCAGTTGTTTCCATCGCTACCAGCGCACCAGTTGCCAGTGCCCCAGTTGCCAGTGCCCCAGTTGTCTCCGTCTTGACCATCTCGTCATGTGTCCCAACTGTCATCTACAGCACCGTCACTGTGCAACCAACCCCTAAGACCGCTGGTGCCCCAGGTGCTCCAGCACCATCAAGCACCGGTAGCATCACCATCCCAAAGAACGTCACCTCGCCATCAGCCACCTCTACCCCAACTGCCTTCACTGGATCTGCTTCCGGTATGCAAGCATCTGGTGCTTTCGCCGCCTTTGCCGGTCTCGTCGCTGTTCTCTTCGTTTAAGTCATTGCTTTCGCATTTTGACGCCTGAATCCTCAACCGGTTTTGTCATGATTAGGGCTATGGCTTTTACGAAAATTACAAACGCATGGGTGGTTCGATTTACGGTACATGTATAAAAAGCGAAGGGGGAGCGTTGGTTCTAGATTCTTGTATTTAATTGGTGTGATGAGAGGCTTGGCTGCCTGTATTGGTAATGTTGGAGACGCAAAATATCCTTTCTTTGGGGCCCAATGTCTAGTCAAGAACTTTTGTATATAATATACAAACTGAGTCGAGCCCTCAAACAAACTTTTTGGTTTCATTTTGCAATTTTGATTTTTCCTCCAAATTTCCTCCCCTGGGCACATGTTTTCCATCAGGCAGCATTTTCTGGTGTTGTACCATTGTGTGACTCGGCCAACAATTTAATTTCCCACGCTGATCATTACATATGCACTTTGCCGCGCGCAGACGCCGAAATCCGGGTTCCTCGGCTTTTCTTGCGTGGGTTGGTTTTTTCTACGGGCCTTCTCTGGTAAGCAATATCGGGTCGGAGAAAAGGCATTCTTGAAACAGCCTAAATTTAAAGGAGCAGAGGACCTGGATCGCGGGGATCGACGAGGGAAGGATTTAATGTTGGCCTTGGCATGTACGTGGGGAAACATTCGGAAAAATCTCCACTGCTTGGGATGAACAGGATGTGGTTGAAGGGATTGCTTTTTAGATGGTTGGGACGTTGGGTGGAAGTTGTTTTTTTTTTATTGTGGGAGGGGGCACAGTGACAGAGGGATGGTGTCAAGAGTGGATGTTGGTGGAGCGCGAAGCGATTTATTGGTTTGTGGACGCGGTGTTGCGAGGCACATGTCGGTTCCGGAATCCGTACTGAACGATTGCTCCTTGTGGAATGTGGAATCAATAATTTGACTCTTCAGATGGCCGGGTTCGGAAAGTTTTGAGCTTCCTCGAGGATAATAAACGCGGGATATTATTCAAATCCTTCAGAACACTTGAACGTCGTCGTTCGAAACCATCCTGGGCAAAGTTGGAACAATGAGAGCTAGGTAGGCCATCCAACTCTAGGTTTGCGCTTTGGTGGATTTTTGCCTGCAAACCGTGAACAGAAAAAGCATATAATCCTAGTATAGACTTTTCAGGAGATTTTTTTCTTCTCAACTTTTAGAGCTTTTTTGACCTTGTTAGGTCCTTTGGTAACTTAATCTAGGGGGGAGGGAGACTATAGAATCTTATCTTCCTAAAAGTCAATAACTATCCTTACTTATCATATACTTGGTGACAGGAAACGTTTTTTTTTTTTATAGAAAAGTCACAACCTTATCTTCCGGCTTTTCATGACGCGACTAGTTCGCCTGGCAAAACCAAACCTTCAAACACCACAAGAAACACAATCCCACCCAAGCCGTACATTTGTCCAAGGTCAATCTCGAAAGCTGATAGCAAAGAGAGTTTACGGTCATGTAGAGCTAATAATAACTTGGTTATACTATCTCTCCTTGGTCAATGGTATGAATTTGTAGTTTTCCGTAACCATTGAACTTTTGAAAGTGTTTAAGTTTTCGACAGTGGTTAACTTTTCAATGACAAGAAAATTAAATCCTACGAAGAAGGTTAAGTTAGATGTCACGGTGCTTAGATATCTGTTGCGAGGAGTAATTAGATGTTGTTATTAAGTTAGAGTTCAACTTAAATATATGCTTTCTTTCTTAAGTTTTCGTTTACCTCTCTGTCGATCGGTATAGATCATATAGTGAGTTACGAGTTAAGCTTTCCTTTCAATAATATTTTACAAACCGTGCTTTTTTCTTCCTAGGTTTTTTCCTTATTTATTTTAGAAAATAGAAAACTAAAGTACTCTTTAAGTTATAATACCTAGCTAGAAAGAACTGCTATATCTTCTTATATATTCTCTCTATTTATTACTATATCTAAGTAAGTATAATAAGAATAAACTTATGCTTAGAAAACCCTCTTTTATAAGAAATTTTTTATCCTCTTATAAAGTTCTACTAAGACCTAAAAATTTAGACATATATCTAAGTATCTGTTTTCTTCTTAAAAAGTTTATAGAGTAAGAAAGAGAGATTAGAGCTCTTATTAAACATAGAGTTTATAAAATATTATTAAAAGAAAAGCTTAACTCGTAACTTACTATATAAGAAACGAATAGTCGACTCGTTGATAGGGTTGTAATTGTTTCTGGTTTATCCTTTATTATACTATATAGCTATCTTGAAAAGTTTAGTTCTAAAAAGAACTTGATAACGATTGCGGTAGCCAGCTCTTATAGTTTATGTTGTAATTGATAAGTGAAGTAACATAAGTTAATTATTGAAGGAATATTTATTGAAACCGGACGTTGGTGAGATGAACAAGCTAGAGGGAGAGCAAAAGGTTTAGTTACTAGTCCTCGCCGAGAATTATATCAAGTAACACCTTTTCTAGCAAGTTGGTGATAGATGTGTAGCTAACCTATTTTTTTGGTGATAAAAACATAGAACTAAAACGTCAATCTATCTTAATAGTTAAGCTTATGATGGTTCTTTTCATATATCAAGTTTGAAGTTTCCAGCTGTAAGAGTTACAGTGAAAAATGGATTATGGGTTCATTGCGATTTGTTTAGTTGTTACCAACAGCATGCTACCTTGGCTTTGCTACTAAAATAATTAATTACATAACAACCACCTTATTAAAGCCCTACTTGAAAGGAAATAATACATATTACATAAAGCTCAAACTCTGATTCAACTTTGACAGCATTGCTGCTATGAAAAGCTTGAGGAGGAGAAATGCGGAAGTGTGGATCAGTGTGGTCGATAGTATTATCGTGATAAAATACTGCAGTATTTTAGATTAATATATTATTATGATATCCTAGTAGTACGTATCCAAATACGCTATAATACGATCGTAATATCGTAATATTATACGGTATATCTTTTAATAACTTGTAAGCGCTAAAACCCACTTTTTCTCAAAATGAGGCTATTTATACTTTTTCTATATACTCTTTTATTACTTACTTATTAGACTAAAATAATTTTTATTCATCGATTTAGTTAATATTTGCCTATAATTAAAGGGTAAAACTTAGTAGAATTTAATATACTAGTTTATTATATTCTAGCTAGTAATCTAACGTTGTTGTCGTCGAATTAGTACTTAGTGTTAAGAGATTTTTTCATCTCGTATAGGCTACCTTTTTAACCTTATAATATTTAGGTTAATTTAAGAGCTATTTATATAATTCTTTTTTTAAAATACTCTATTTAAATAGATCTATAATTCTAGCTATTCAGCTATATATTTTTTATATTATACGTTATGTTATATAAAGCTAAAATAAAAGGCTAAAAAGAAGTAGGGTAAAATCCAGGGTAAAAAGCTTAAATATTATAGCTTAGCAACACCACAATATTATCATAATATCGATTAAAATACCAACAATATAAAGGATAATATTATTAGATATCGTAGCATTTAACTAGTATAAATAGTACGTATTAAAGTGGGTTTCCAACAATATATCGTGGTGGTACAATATTCTAAATACTATCGACCACACTGGTGTGGATACTAGTTCCGCTCCGAGTAGCCCTTCTGTCAAGGTAAAGAAGACCACGAAGTAGGGTGAAAAGAGAAAGAATGAGTGTGATTCTTATCTGAATCTCGACCTCCAAGACAACGGAAATTCGCATCAGAGTGAAAACAATAGATAAAAAACGGAAGGATTTTGGTGGGAATGTAGTGGGTGGGCCATTTATTCTTTGATTTAGTTGGCTGAGGTGCGAAGTGTCTTTATATAAGCGTTTAGACCTTTTTTGAGTAGTGTAGTGAGGCACAGCCATTGACATTCAATTTCAATTTGTTTCCAGGCTTTGTCGAGTGCTTGTAAAATGGGTTCCTTGGTATAAAGATTAGTAATTTAAGATAGAAAACTACTTAGATTAGAGTATATCATACTATAGAATATCGCAGCCCAATAAGCTCTCAGGCAAAGCACCATATGAACTCTATATAAAATCTTTAAGGAATAGGAGAGTGTATATACTAGAAACTAGAAAAAAGAAATGGGGATTTTGCGACATTGGGGTCTGGAGAACAGCCATAAGCTAATTCCAAGCAGTACACCCGTGATTGGGTCATAGGCCAGAATCCATGCAAGTGTCTTGAGCGGAATCAAACAGTTCGTTTCTACGAAACTATATGAACAAAGTTGGTTTTCCGACAATAATGCGAAAATGGATAGCAAAAGCCTCACTAGATACCCTTAAAAAAGACTAACCACTTAAATGGAGAGCTAAGATAGTAGTTGCTAAGATAAATTGCTAAGAGAAATTATAAAGCATAACATCTCGCGTGAGGAGAAGTGCTTTGCTAGAGAAGTGCAGTCCGTGGGTCCAACTCTTCAGCTCAGCGTTGGGATGCTCTGGTAAAAAGAAATCCTTATATCCCCAAGTAAACATAAATCATTACTAAACAAGAATAATAGAATAAAGCAAGACCCAAGTTTCCATTCACCACCACGTAATAAGGTAGCTCAAATTGTCAACCACCCCTCTGAGAACTATTTATAAAAACTCTCTGTCTCACTTTCAAACCCTTTCCTCCCAGACACACTTTTATCCACAATACGAACCGCAAACTGCACCACTTAGATTAGCAACGCAACCACATCCACCATACCCTAGACAAAACAATCACCAACTAGTGACCATCAAAAGAAAGTAGACTTAATACAACCTATAAAACAAAGTTCCCCGCTTAGGTAAAAACGAATGAATTTCGACAATAACAATATAATCGACAGCAAATTCCTCGCTCTAGCTTCTTAATTTAGATCAAACATATAGCAGAAGAGCCACAGTAGTCGCCAAGAAAAGGTATAGCTTCCAGAGCGTGAAAACCCCCCTAAGTAGTATCCTAGGATGGAATTCAATCTCCGAGGCTCATCTCTCCACAAAATCTTAAATACTGGGGTGTTGCGATTGTATGGACGAGTTACTAGTAGCAATACCCCGCCTATTTATACCCCAATAGAGTTCTTTGACAGGTTGCCTTGAAAGTGACTGATGCATTTTTTGACCTGGCATAGAAGTGCCTATATGAGAAGCCCATGTACTTGGGACGCATACTCTTTTCCTACCCTAAATCATTTAAAATTACTACTTTAACCGCGCCACCTAGAAACCCACCGCTCAATAAGTATTGCAACGTATCGATATCTACTAACCTGAAAGCTCTATAATGAAAGAATAGCAGACTCTTGTTTCGTTAACCCGAAAACCACAGAAACAAGAAAAAGTCCCTTTCCCATGAATTTAGGGGTGGCTCGGCCTTCTCTATGAAAGGCCCAAGACAAGGAACCGTCTAAGAAGTAAAGTGTTACTCAAGAGTATTTGATTTTTAACACGTAGGACGACAGAAGGAAGCAAGCTTCAAGTTCCTAACTACCTCCTTACCTACCAAGTCTCTAAGAAGCAAAGACGAGTCTTTTCGTAGTCCACCCTCCTAAACAAACACGAGCAACTTACAAATCCGACAACAGCAACAAACTTGACAACAAAACACCCCGAACACTCTTCATTCATATAAACCCCCCACCCATAGTACTAAACCCAGGCAGAAAAGCCCGTGCCTAGCGTAAAAGTTCCTGCAGCCCCCTGTGCCGAAGTAGTCTAGAGGAGAGGATTGGAGGCTGTTAACTCGACTAACTCATTGACTATGAATAGATTTTTCATGGTGTCAGATTGTCTCTAATTTTATATTCTTGAAATTTGTCGACGCACTCTAGGCTTGCGTTCCAAGTGAAGCAAGAGAGGGGCAAAAGCTCGTGTGTCTAGGTGCTACTGAGTACTGGTGAAATTGTACCCCCCCCCCCCCCCAACGAAATGAAAATGGGCCTTGCAGTGTGACTATATTTCTCAGCTTGAAGTAATGGAGAGCGGACTGATATTTTGAGCAGAGAGAAGAGATATCGGAGATGCAATTGAACTTTCAATTGCATATAAGAAGTAATCTAGGAGACGATATATAGATAACTTTATCCATCTCTCTAGGTTAGGAACCCCGGTAGAGGCTTATATGCACAGGAACTGTACTTTCAGCTTCAACATACAACCAAACCGAAATGACACCATATCCAAAGCTAAATACGACCACTGGGTCTATGGGATCAACAGACTTTTGCTCTACTTGCTTCAAGGGGTATCTCGCCAAACAAAAATTCCAAACCAACACAAAATCCCCCAAGAGAACGCCAACATGAATCATGAAATCCAAACCCAATGAAATCGACCCGCCCATCAATCCCCAAACAAGCCATCATCCGTCCAACTCTCGAACCTCACATCCCCTCCAAATCCCAGCTCCTCAGAACTCTTAACCTCAAACCCCACCCCACAAACCGCCTCTCGTCGTTCAATAAACTCTCTATAAAGCCTCAACCATATCCCCCTCTCTCTACAATCACTCCCCCCAAACCCCTCCTTCTCCCTACACCCGGGCATATACCGATTCAGTACCGCCCTCTCAGCCCTAACCCAAGGTCTCGGAAGCCCCTTATCGGAATATTGCATCACCTTCGCCTCCCCTAATATCTCATCTGGATCCCATGATTCGCTTCTATTCCTAGGCGCCATATATGCGGTATGATCTTTCCGCCGGAATTCGCTGGTGAGAAGATTGTATGGTCGTTGCGGTATCCTCAGGATATTATTGGGGAAAGTATAGAACAAGAGGTCTCGTACGGATATAGGTTTTGGATCGGGGGGAGAGAGGTAGAGGGAGAATCGTTCATACAATCTACGAAAGGATTTCGCATTTGGTTCCACAAGCATCATCTGTGTCGACAACCCTGCCCCCTCTTTCTGCTCTATGAACGGCATAGCAATTGGCGCTGGCGGAAAAAGGAACAATTCATCTAGGTTTTTGAGAACCAAAGAGTCCAGTTCGAGAACCAGGACGCGGTTGTATTCTGTGAGGTTGAAGGCTAGGAGTTTAGGGTCGAAACCTCCTGCTGTCCATAGGGAGTTGTTGCGAAGAGCATCGAGGGGGGAGAGTTTAACGTAGTAGGATTTCTCTGCTGTTTGGAGGAGTCGTGCGATGGGTGTGAGGGTCGTGGAGCGGTCAGAGTTGGCTTGTGTTTCGTTGGGAGTCCAATTCGAAGGGTAGAGCATTATACGCTGCAACCAGTCAGTTCGATGTCTTACTCCCTCCCATCCCCTCTGTCGCGACTGATCAGTAGGTAACTAACCTGTGCACGACTCCCAATCTCCTCCATCCCACTCCAAACCATAAGCGCACTACAAAGTTCCTCCTCCCTCCTCACAAACTGCGCATAATAATACCTACTCCAATCTATACCCTCATCATCAACATCGATCGTAATCGTCGCAAAGTCGACATCGTGATTATGATTATGGCGCAACACCCAGCGAAAAGCTGTAAAGAGACAGAGACATGTTGCCAGGAGTTTGAAGGGAGGAGACGAGGTGAGGAATTTGATACGCCGGAAGTAATAGCGGGCTCCCGCCATGAGAGACGCGCGGGCTAGCTAGGTGAGCTAGGTCGAGGTCGAGACTGGATCCAAAAGTGTCGCGGGTGACGGTGATTAGCTGGAGAAGAGCCCGGGGAAGCTTGCTGCAGCATCCATGGCGATCCTGGCACGTGCCTGGGAGGGGACCTGGAAGGCTTACGGAGTACGGAGGACGCGGTCAAAAGTATGGAGAATACAGGGCTGTGTACTGTAGGGGTGCCCTAAAAGGTGGTAGGTGCTCTAAAGCCACTTTTTAGTTGGTTCAAAGGTTATTTTATTAGAGCTTTTTTAAGGCTATTTATACTAATTATATACTCTTAGCTTCTCTTTACCTAATAATCTACCTTCTCTATACTTATTACCCCCTTTAAGCTTAATAATCTCTTTAATATACCTTGGAATATGCTTAATCTATACTTATATCTTCTTCTATAGTATATCTTCTTAGTACTTAATCTACGTTTCTTTTAATACTTTCTTAGTATTAATCGGCCTCTCTTTTGTTGTTTCTCTCTTTATCTAGTACTAAGTCGGCTCTATAGTGTTAAGATTAAGAGAGTTTCCTAGCTAAAGAAGCTTATATATAGTATATATACTAAAGACCTTCTATTATTCTTAGTAAGTATAAGTAGAGGTATTATCTTCTTATACTAAAGTCTCTAGCTGATCCTTCTTATATTTTTATATAAAAGGAAGAAGTAAAGAACGTAGAATCTTCTCTTAATATTAGTACTAGTTTATTCTCTCTTACCTCTTTTTTAAAATAATAAGACTAGTAGACTCTTTATACTTAAATAGAGGGTGAAGCGTATTAATAAGAGGTTAGAGAGTTTCTTTATAATACTTCTTTTAGCGCCGAGTCTTTACTATCTTAATATCTTATTATTTTTAGTCTATCTTCGCTTATTATTTCATATTCTAAAGAGCCTTCTATTTCTTCTTATTTTAAAAGAACTAAGTAGTATTCTATATTATAATATCTCTCTTATATTTCTTCTTCTCTTTCTTCGTCTTCTTTTCCTAGATATAATAAGGCCCCTTTATATCGTAAGAGAAAAAGCTCTACTATATAAACTCGCTAAACTCTTTCTACTAACACATAATAACATATTAGTAATATATCTCCTTCTTCGTTCTCTACACTCTTCTTCACTCTCTTATCCCTCTCTTCTAGACTAACGTCTCGTTAGTAAAGATAACGTTCTTCTAATCCTTTAAAGTCTACTTCTTATAAAGTAAACACTAGTTTAAACAAGCCTTCTTTTACTACTTATTTAGACCTAGTTTTATTATTCTTTTATATACTTAGTATCCCTCGCTTCTTATTAACTAATAAATAGTACTTAGAGATAGGCTCTCTTCTTTTATATAGCTAGAAGTCTCTTAAACTTCTTATATAATTCGCTAATATAACTACTCTCTTATTATACTATTCTTAGTTATAACTTTAAGAATACAAAGCCGAATCTTCTCTACTATTAGTAGCCTTCTAAGGCAGGGTTTATTATCTATATACTAGGTCTCTATATTCGTTCCTAGAATCCACTCTCTCTCTTTAGCCTTAACTCGTAGCTTATAAATACTAGACTAAGAGATACTAGTTTAAGTAGTAATCTCTTCTATCTTAAACCTATAGTTAAAGAGAGAGAGAGTAGTAACTCTTACTCCTACTAAATTTTACTTCTTCCTTTTAGACTAGCTAGGATAAGAGATAGACGTTACTATAGAAGCGATATCGACTACTTATTACGTAATAATAGTCAGTAAGAGAATAGTAGCTAGACGAAGTAGGATAGAAAGTATAAAGAGGGAGGGAATAGAGTCTAGAGTATAAGAGACGTTCTATAAATAAGTATCTAGGTCCTCTAATTTAGGCCCACTATAAAGGTCCTCTTCTTCTTCGTCGTCGTCGTTATTAAAAAGATTATAATCCAAATCATATTCAGAGTCATAATCTTATAAACAGCTATTATCGTCTTCTAAAAGAAGACTCTCTTCACTACCTAAAAATTCAGACATTTCACTAGTAAAAAGGCTAGTAAAAGAGCTTTAAAGATAGAGTAAGTAAAGAAGAAACTAGCATTTAAATTTAAAAAGAATATATTAAATAATAGAGTTATAGGATAATTCATAAGAAGGACCCCCCTATAGACTCGCTAAAAAGAGGGGCTAAAAAGTGGCTTTAGGGCACCTACCACCTTCAGGGCACCCCTACAGTGCACAGCCCTGTATTCTCCATACTTTTGACCGCGTCCTCCGTAGAAATATGGAGAGGATTCACCCCCCCAGTTTGTACCTAGTTGGCCGTCATGTCGGCAGATATTTCTATTGTCTGAGCAGAATTACGAAATTTAAATGTTGATTATTCGAACAAGAATGCTTTCCAATGAATTCAACGAGTGTTTCTTGCTATCCTATTACTTTCCTCTCACCTAAGGATAACCTCAGTTGTATACTACAACTACCAAATTACGGTACTAAGGGTATTGTACAGCTCTAAACGCCAGAATGCCATGCAATACTTTCCAAACTCCCTCCCCACGCTCGCCATCCGACTCCGTAAACAAAAGCATTTCATCGTTGTTCATCATGACCACGATCCTCCAACTGAGGGGTCGGAGCATTAATCAACCACCCAATTCCAGATGCAAGCCCTCCAACAGCAAGATTCTTGACCTGGTCTCTCTTTCTCGTTCCCACTTTGGGTGCGCCTGCCTCATCCCGAGAACTATCAGTGCCCCCAGAAATCACTGGACCAGGGGTTCCAGACTCAGTTTCACTACCGCGCAGCCTAGATAGCGCAGAGAATCCAGTTTGCGCTCTTGCCATGCTGGCCCGCGAAAGATCGAAAAGAGACATTGGGGCTTCCTCCATAGTGCGAGCGTTGGTGTTGGTCGTATTTTGCTTCGCAGGAGTTGACTGAAAGCCCCCAGGCATGAACTGGTCGTCCCCTTGTGTATCCCAAAGTGCTTCCTGCTCTGCTTCCAGCTTCACTGCCGCCTCGAGTTCTTCTTCACAACGGCGATATGCGTTCAAAATATCCTGGAGGGTCGCTTTTGGAGCAAGCCGAAGTGCTTGGGCGAGGCATTCGATCCGCTGCTCAAGGTGCCTCACATTGTTGCTTCCACTTCCGTTTGCTTGACTTGCTGAGACTGTGTTTGCGTTACGACGATATTTTCCAGCTTCCAAAGCTGCAAGCCAGGACCAATCATCGATACTTTTGGGAGGGATTTCTGCCGTGAGCCCTGCTTCGTTATGATCAACATTGAATGAACGTGATTGCGCCGGCCCTCCAATCTTCTTCAGCCGTGTCACCACATATGAATATGCCGTTTCAAAATCGTCCTCGGCGAGAGCAGCAGCGATACACATGCTGACAACTCGCTTGTCTGAAATCAGTGATTGCTCCTCGAGATCCTTCTCACCCATTTTCTTCGACGAGCCGTCGAAGTTCCGCATAGTGAGACCAGCTTTGACCATCTCTCTACCGATATTTATGAAATCGACAATCTTGAGATAACTCTTCTCATTCTGGTCCAAGACTTTGCCAATAATTGATATGGGATCGCCGTGTACGCGTAGAGTGACAGGCTTAAAGTTTTCTCCTTGTTTGAAGACAAGTCTATAATTCTCAAGGGAATGTGTGGCGTTAATCAAACACTCGAGTTGGCGTGCTCGAAGAGAATCGCTCAGGGTGCCTGGAAATGCCTCGATACTGCACATCAAGTCAGCATACATGTTTTCATATATAGCTATGAACGAGAAGGAACTTACATGTCATGACATTTCTTGACGCCACCTCTGGTCTTGTTGGGATTTGTGGCATTGTCGTAAGCATTCATGGCTGCGGAAATAACAGTGTCCTCCAAAGCCTTCTTTGACAATGGTCGGTCTGGGGACTTTTCGTAAATGGAGCGAGCGAGCGTATATCCTGGAAAACGTATTAATAAAGTGACGCGGGCAATGCAGAATAAAAAGAATGCGTACGGGTGTTTGAGAGAAGTAGGGTAAGGAGCTCGGCCTCGATATACTCTTTAGAAAGTTTACCCAGAATGCCCCTTCCGTTTGAAGCATCTGCACCTTCCGAGATTTCCTCAACGCCCCAACTGCGCAACCACAAAATCTCGTTTCTCAATTTTATCCAATATTTGTCGTCGCCTTTCGGTCCGTTGCGAACATCGACCAGCAATTTGCTGAATTCGGTTTTTTGTTCGGTCTCGTCTTGAAGCAACGCCAGCTCACCAGCTCTTCTAACGGTAAACCCGGATCCTATCCTCGTACACAAATATGCAGAAATGACCAACGCATGAAGGATTTGGACTGAGATTTCACCTGGCTTCGTCAGGCTATTGTCCTCACCCAACAAATTATTCCGGAGATATTGAGCATGCTTGGTAGACGGAAATTCATCATCCTGGAATATGATAGGCATTAGTAGCGAGCAAGCTGCTTGCAGCGACGGCACTCTGGCTTGGTCCATGAGCTTTATAAGCCGTTCCAAAATCCGATATACCCCGTTCAAAGCATCCTCACCTTCCTCGGAAATCAAATATGCAGCGGCTAAAGCTGCGCGAGCGTATCTTCGTTCAAGAAGTTGCTGCTCGTCTTCGTCCAGCCAGACGGAACCATCACTATATTCCCCAACGTCCAAATCCCCTGGCCCATCCCATTGTTCAATGGCATCTACTGCTGTTCTCCATGCACTCCCTGCCTGTTGTGTAATCCATTTGAAAACTTCCTCCCACCCAATACACTTCTCGTTCGAAATAGGGTTCTGATCAAAGTGCATAGAGTGTTGTAACCCGGCTTGAGATTCCAGTCTTGACTTTCTCCGTTTCCATCTTGTATCGCCATACATCCAAGGCCCAACCAAGCCCCTCAAATCACGCCCAACCGTATTTCCCGGGCTTTCTTCATCATGGGCGGTTTTTGAGAGTAGCAGCTTGACGCCCGCTTCGTCATCCAGACGTTCGAACTTCGGAATCGTGAGGGGGATTCCGTCATCTGCATGGTACTCGTAGTTGAATCGCAGTAGGGGAAGAATCGTAGAAATGATCCAGGTTCTGAGGTACGTGGAAAGGTGTAGAAAAGGCTGAAGTAGCTCTGGTATCCGGGTGATCAACCCCGTATTTTCATCAATTCGTAGTGCCCGTAGAACAAGAAATCGAATGAGCGGACTCGGGTCTTCGTCTGCAAAGTCATATGGTGGCTCCAAAGCAAGCAAACGTAGCTTTCGCGCTTTCTTCTTTGCCTCTACCTCATCCAGTTCCTCCAAACCGAGTTTCGTTGGCTCAAAATCGGGATCATTCTCCAGTTCTCCAGCGTCGAGTCTCCCTAGGAGGGATATATACTCCGACGTCTCGAGAATTTCCGGCAGATAGGTAAGGAGTATTCGCAGAACAAGCTCTTTATGAAGCGTCCTTGGATACCGGGAAACAAGGCTTTCGAAGGATGTGAGGTCGACAGCGGCAGCTAGCTGAACTGCCAAAAGTATGGCTTTAGCTGGGGATACATCAGGCCCTGCCATACTTACGGTTGATCCAAAGAGAATGGCAGCATGGGGATTGATGTTGGCGCATGGATGACGCGAATAATAATAGCTGTTAAAACTGGGAACTTTGGTTGCAGCCTCACCAGTACAAACAAGGCATCGATGCAGCCCTAGCGCCCTTTCTCAACTTCAACCTCACCACTTCCCCAAGGCCCGAGAAGCAATACAACGAATTAAGCACACAATATGTCGTCTGGCTACGGACTCACTGGAGGTAAGCACGCTCGGGATCAAATATGGGCTCTGCCGGAGCTTTGGGGTGCGAAATTGGGATTCAATGGCTAATGTTCATCGTTCACAGGGACCTCACGATGCTTTCCCTTCTGGCAAGAGGTTCTAGCTTGCTATGTCGTCAACACAAACGCTGAAGACGATACCGGAAAGAAGAAGTGTGTGCCAGTCTTGGAGGATTATTACGAGTGCCTGCATCACAAGAAAGAGGTGAGTGGGGGGACTACAAGCAACCAGTGCATTTCTACCAAGCTGGGTTGGGCTAATGGAACTCAACCACATAGGCATCGAGAGTTCGAGCTTTACAAACCGCATATCGAAAGGCTGAAGCTGCAGCACCTCGCGACGACGTACCACCGGCGGGAGCGATCCGAAATTTGGGCTTGTTAGATAAGGATGAAGATACCAAGGCTGTGCTCAAATGAGCAAACGACACCGGGAAGGGCGTCTGTAAATAAGGAATACAACTACTGCGGAAACACAGAAAGAATCTTTCAATCTTGGGAACTTGGCTGGATATCGTGTGGCGGTAAGTCTCAGACATCCTCTGCTGCCAAAATTGGGTTCAGGAGTCTGTCTACACCCATGCCACGCCATTGCATAGTCGGTGGGACGCTCTCGGAGGGTATATGTATCATCGAGGTTCAACTCATTGCGTGCTCCTTCAAACCCTCCAAAGTATTATTAACAATACCAGCTGCTACTGTCGGGAAGTCACTTCAACGTGAGACATATTGATGCCCATGGAATCCCTTCGATCTATTCTACC
This sequence comes from Hymenoscyphus infarciens, assembly GCA_001414345.1. Classification (NCBI taxonomy): domain Eukaryota; kingdom Fungi; phylum Ascomycota; class Leotiomycetes; order Helotiales; family Helotiaceae; genus Hymenoscyphus; species Hymenoscyphus infarciens. Next base: position 237,674 of record LLCB01000006.1, on the reverse strand, counting down.
TCCCCCCAACAATTCCAACACTCAGGATACATGCTTAGAGACTTTTCTCCTAGGAGCCATCCGATTTTGAACTTGATCAACTCCAATAGTGCCTTTTTATGCAATGGTCTGTGACTTCCCCTCACCTCTTGCCAATGTATGGCTACTCGAGCCCTAGCGACCAATTGATACTGGATCTTTCTGAGTTACCATCAGGGCCTAGAAATGCCTCAAACTCGCACATAACGCGCGCGGGACACTTCCAAAAGCGTCTTCCAACCCCCCCCCCCCCTTTTCTAATGGTCAACTATGACATTTGAGAGGAAATCCGGGTTTTCTTCTGATCACATAACCACTAACCATCATTCGAGAAAGCCTAGGATCATTGTAACTATTACTCAGGAAGGTTCAGGAGAATGAGATAACAGATGTCTTGATTCTCCTAGCCTTTTAGGAAATAAAAACACGCCTCAGAATCTTTGAAAAGACGGAGGAGTGGTTATACTGAGAACAAGGACTACATCTCTTACCAGTTTCAAGAGTCTTTTGCGTATTCAGGCGTAGAAGCTGTGAGGTCTGTCTACCACCTTCCTGGCCTGTATATCAATTTCGCTGATTTGCTTCTAGTACGGATAGGTAGAATAATTTTGACATTCATTATTTTCTCGTCTTGAAAGAACTAGTTTTCTGAAATGAAGGCCTCACCCCCTTCGATGGCGAACTAGGTAATCGCGGTTGAGACATCCGTCGTTTGCGGCCGACTTTTACATTAAGGATCTCATAGACGTATACTTGAAGATACTGGTGGGTCCCTGGTTTGTGTGGGGGTGGGGCGAGTCAACAGACAGAAGGGGGTGGTTGGTGGTTGGTCGGCCGACCTGCTCGATTGTGAGAGCCGCAACGGTTCGCTATTTCATTGGCCGCCTTTTGGAATTGCGCTAGCGTTTGACAACGATATTTCGACCTTCATCTGCATTCAACAGGAAGACAATAGTTTGTCTTTTCTTGTTCACTAGCTTTTCTTTCCTCGACTGGAAGACCCATGGTCAAGTTGACTAGCAATTGGTATTTTCACCATGCCACGCCGCAACGGTGTCGAATTTAGCCTTGTCTGTCTGTCTAATCTGGGTACCTTCCCAGAGTTTCCTCATCCCGACAACACACAGTGGACAAACCGATCTCAAGATGGTGTTGATGGAGGCGAGGGTCAAAAGCAAATATCGGATACCGAGCCGGATGCGACTACAGATGTAGCGATAGATGGAGGTTCGGAGGGAGGCTCAGATTCGGAGCTATCAGGAACGAACCTTGCCGTCGAGATTCAAAGCAAGGCCGATAAAGTTCTCGGAAAGGAGCTTGTCGTTTACGTGCCAGGTCCAAACCCCGTTGCGACGGTGGAGAGCAAAACCGATCGCTTTCTAGGAAAGCAAACCGCTATCTCTGTTTATGTACCCGCTATCCCAGGTATGTTGCGCCCTTCCAATTGCACGACACCCCTTGACCTCGAATAGACACCCGTTGGTGGTTGAAATATCGAATCCACGACGAGGCTGAACACGAATTGTTCTACTTCAAGCTCTCGATAAACGGCAGAGAAGTTATGTCATGGGGACATGATGCAGCTAAGAACCCAGCAGGCCAGGTATCGAGAGCGTTCTTTGATCCGAGCGAAAAGTTCGTCTACGAAGATAAATATGGCATGAGATATAAGAAATGTGGACTTGAACGTCGGGCTTTCTACTTTGTTCAACCTCGAGTTGGATCGGCGGCTGCAGATGGAGGGCTGATCCAGATTCGAGCTTATCGTGCCCTAGGCAAGGTTAGATGTGTCCAAGACCCCCCCGTTCATAAGAGCCAAAAGGATTATGGCATATTGTAAGTATCTCATACCCTTGGATGCTTCCCGTATATGTTAGCCTTTATTCCAAACACAAGCTGACCGATTTATCTTCAAGCTTCCGCTCGGCTGGTCTCATGGATGATGCCGGCGATGCCAAATTCTACAGATGGCTACTGAAAGATCGTATCGACAGACCTCATACAGCGTTCAAGTTTCACTATCGAACCTGGGAAACTCTTCAACTGCTTCAAATAGTTCCAGACGATTCGCCTCGTACCTTTATTCCGCCATCAAAGAGCACATTGGATCTGTATGGCCTATCATTGGCGACTCAAGAACTGCTAGACGAAAGGCATTTCGAGGCGTATGAAGGAGAGGAGGAGAAGAGGCGAGAGAAAGAGCTCGCCAGAAGACTTGCAAGACCAAACTTCAAACCTCCTTCACTAATGGCTCGCGTTTATCTTCCCCGAGATTACGCAAGAATCGACCGATCGAATGAAGAAGAAGGTTGGGAATATTATGAGGATGATGAGGATGATGGAGACGATAGTACGGACTCGGATGCGGATAGTGAAACAGTCGTGCCTGCCGACTACAGAAGGATGGACGAAGACGACCTGAAAACTCCAACCGTTGCCGAGCGACCTGGGACCCCTTTTGAATCTGCAAGGGATGAGGAAATGTCCAATGTTCCAGGCTTAGTCAATCATGACAAGGATGATGGTGGTGACGAGGTTGCTCCCAAGAAATTGCTACCGTACATTCCTCCATGCAATAACCTTCCTGTCCTCTCAAAATCCCCAACAAAACTCCGGGCAGCCACGCCATCATATCCTCGCCCGTCATCTCCAGGTACCGCAACTACAAACGTTATGCGGTCACCAATGCAGGTATACCAAGAGTTCAAAGCTGCCGCATGGCTTGAAAACTCCGAGAAGACTGGCAATACAGATTTCACTCTCAGTCAACGCCCATTACCCAGCCTCCCAGTTCGTGGCTCTTCTCTACAAAATTACATTTCTCGCCCTCCACTTCTGCGGTCCGAGTCAGCAGGCCACAAACACAAGAAATCCTCGGGATCTCACTCAGATGGCGAAGCTACTGAGCACCTGTCAAGCTTTCTCCATCAGCGCAAGCGATCAGGATCCCTTAATGTTACCGCGACCAAGGCTCGTCATCATAAAGTATGCAAGCACAAGAAAGGCAGTGATAATATATCGCAATCTTACGCTGCGCGAGGCCCCAAAGGTAACTCGCCAGTTGAAGATCATGGCTTTCACTTCTTCGACGTGCCCAGCGTATACCAACCACGCGCAGAAGACCTACCGCCATGGCAAACGTGCACCTCTGATTCCGACAGTGACTCCGGCTCCTCTAATATCGAATACCCCCCTCGGCCATCAGCTAGCTATGAGCCCGCTGCTCTTCCGCGTTCCCCTAAAGCCTACGCACCAACTGGAATTCCCATGTCAAAGTTCAATGCTTTAGATAAGAGTAAGACAAGATCCGCCCCATCGAGAATCTCTTCAGATCAAGGTCGACCTTCTTTGACTCTCAATACTGCATCTGCCATTGCTGCCTTGGAACCTAGAACTTCAACTTCCACGGGAAGAAAGACTCCGACTACACCTGGTAAAAGCCCAAAGTCACTAGGTGGCTTAAGGCGATCATTGAAGACTATGTTGGGTAGTAAGAAAGGCGCATCGGGTTCGAATAGTGCCACTACTTCGCCTCCAGGTTCAGTCACGGAGGAGTTCTTCTGAAATGATGCAAAAGCTGGTTTAGAAATGGGCTTGGGATTTGGGTAGGATTGTTATAGGATATTGCCTGTTTCTTTTGTGTTTTTTTTGGTTGTTTGTGATTGGAGAGTTGCTTTTCTTATATGTTGTCTTCTTTGACCTTTGATTTCTTCCCTTGCTTGTGGAATTGAATCAGTATGTTATTATCTCTATAGCGATATGGAAACAAGAGATGCTTATACAACCAGAAAAACAAGGCGATGTCATGTGACATCTCCTTTTTGGTCTCTGTGTAGTTTCTAGTTTTCTCTTCCAGTATTCATTGATTGGTGAGCCGATGTTTCTTTCCCAACTCCAAGATAAAATTTATTCAATCATTCATGGGTATGTGTCCTCGCTTCTAGAACCTCCTTCTCCTCCTACTCATACACTTGGGGAAACAATTGCTAATTCTGTCGCCCATACCTATCGTACATTAGTCAATCCCTGCGTATCCTCGGCACAAAGCCTTGAATGCCTGGACGGAATGCATTTCGGGCCCATGAACAACCCTCGCCATGCATCCTTCTACTCCACACTCAAAATACCTTCAAAATTTTCCTCTCCGTATACATCAACCTCGCCACCAAAATAATCCCCGACCCAGCAAGACACAACACCCCACCAAAAATCTTAACATCCAGCCACCCATTTGCCGAACTTTGCAATATAGCTCCACCCATAGGCGCCAGTGTGAGTGCCGGAATCGAAATAGCAAGAAGTGTCAGACCCAGCCGGTATCCAAACTCAGGCTGAGGAGAAACCTGGAGAGGAAGAGCACCAGAAAGACCAATAAATGCCCCTGACGTGAAGCCGAACATGATCGCGAAACCGATAGCGATAGAAGAGTCCTTGGCGGGGATCCAGACTGCGAAGATGGTGATTCCAGAGAGGGCACAGGCTATGATGAAGATGTTCCAGCGGCCGATTAGGTCGGCGCTGTAGCCAGCTGCTAGACGGCCGAAGAGACTTGCTGCGTTGAATATGGCTACTAGGTATTGAGCCATCTCCTCAGACATATGCGCCTCCTGAAACCCTTGCACGGCCAGATAGACGATGGGGACGAAAATACCGTAGGTCACGACGGCGATTCCAAGGAGCAACAAAACAAATGGGAGCTCTTTGAAAGGTGCCGCATAGCGACCGGCGGGCATCTTCTTGGGCACTGGTTTTGTCCTAGGACGGACTGTGAGGATTGCAACGATCTGGAGGCCGAGGATGAGAAATGCAGCTGTTCGCATAGTCCAGGGATACCCGACGGCTTTGATCATGCGACTTATCATGATGGGGAAGATGACGCCGCCGACTGAAGAGCCTGTTACCATGATGCCCATCGCTGCCCCGCGTTTCTTGGAGAACCAGGTTGACATACAGGCGAGTGCTTTATCGCACAAGATTCAGTCAGCTAATTAACTCTAAAGAAGCGAAGGGGGGATTTTGTTGAACTTACCAGGCGTATATAAACAAGCAACACCAAGAGCACTACACAACCCCTGCGATAAAATAAACTGATAATACGTTTTCGCCAACGACGCCATCATCAATCCGAAAACATGAAGTAGCGTCCCGACAATGATGAGTGGTCTCGGTCCATATTTATCAAATATTATACCGACGATTGGCCCTAAGGCGAACAGGAAGAAGAGTTGAAGCGAGGGAATCCAGGCTATTGTGCTGCTGGAGTAGTCTTTTAGAGGTCCGACTTCGTAATATTGTTGGAAGCTGCCCACGCCTGGTTGGAGAGCATTGTTGTCAGTTAATTGCGTTGAGGGGTTTTGGGAAAGCATCGGAGGGGGATATGTACTGTTTACCCAGCCTGGGCTGGAGAATGAGCAGCACCATGCTCCTAGGACGACTAGCCACGCAGCGGTGCCGCCATCGGGAGGGCCTGCATCTTCCTTAGCTCCGCTGTTGAGATCGGATTCTGGTTGTTCATTCTTCTCGGTGCCAATCTTCGGGTCGTTCATGAGAGTAGTATTGTCGGTACTGTGCATGCTAGCCATGATCAAGTCAATTCAAGTGGTTGCAGCAACGGTGGCAATCGGTAGCGAATTACGACGAGAAAGTAATCTGAGGCTAAAGAATACGTGAGGGAGATGTCGAGCAATATAAAGGAACGAGAGGAATATGAACCAAATGGTCGATCGGATTATGTAAGAGGATTTCATGTCACATCTGCAGGTTGATGCTCCATCCCCTGGGAAATAAGCGAGGGACTTTCCGCGGAAAGTCCGCGGCGGATCTTTCAGGCTCACCAATCTGACGAATCAGATAGCTTACAGCCTACATTAGCGTCAAAAGCAATCTCCCAAACCTTCTATCCATCCTTATTACACCTTTCTTTCCAAAATGCCATGGAAATGCCATGGAAAATTCGTCAAAATGCCCAAAGATCAGCAAAATCGCGTTCCCCGCCAACGGCCGGTCTCCTGTCGCTTATGTCGATCCCGGAAACTCCGCTGTAACAGAGAATCACCATGTTCAAACTGCGTCTCTCGAGGCGTGACTTGCGAATTAGAAAATGTCGTTCGGCCTTCATCTGGAAATACTTCGAACAGTGCTCCTGAGTCGGAGCTACTCGAGCGGATCCGCAATTTAGAACGGTTGATCGAGAGCCAGAGATTGAGTCAGCATGGGACACATCATCAAAGCCCTGAAACACCTCTTCGGCAGAGGCAGAATTTGACTGAGTCTCCCGAAAATGAAACCCTGGAAAACGACATTGCATACTTGGAGAGTATCTGCAGTAATGATGAGCTACTCGTAAGTTATCTGACGTGTTCATCTGGGGCCAGTTTTGACACTCCGCAGAAATCACCACAAGTGGCTGAGGTACTATCAAACAAAGTGGTCTTCAAGTTCTGTCCGATTTCGCAAATTACAAACGCGCCAGCGTATATCAATCGTTCTACCACATCATTCCTGCCAGTACGGTGTATCTGGCTACCCCAATACACAGAAGCCCAAATACTCTTGGAGAAGTACATCCAAGACATCGACCATGTCCACCACTTCGTTCACACCCCCTCTCTTCCCGACCTGCTTTCCAGAGGATATGCCTGTCTCAGCGTTCCAGGCTCAGTTAATAAATATGGCGGTGGCCTTATCTTTCTCTTTCTCGGGATTTTCGCATCCGCAACCAATTCGTGGACAGAGCCTGATTGTGATCGAGGCCTTTTCTCTTCGGGTGCAGAAGCTAATGCGCAGGCGCCGTTGTGGGTGAAGGCTCTCGAGGATGTTCTAGACATTGCGCATCGTACCATGGGTGTTTCTATGGAAGGTATCCAGGGTATCAGTATTGCTGCATTTGTAGTACTGAATATGAGTGGTTATTCGAGGAGATGCAAGGCCTTGTTCAATATGGCTATCTTTCTTGCGAGAGATGTGGGGCTCCATGTTTTAGATCATCCGTCGAATATAGAATCTGCAAATTTAGCACGAACAGAGATTGGAAGAAGGTTATGGTGGTATCTTGTTGCTTCGGATTGGTATGTCTCTCCTTGATTGGAACAGGAAATGTTAACTGATGGTGTTACAGGCAAGCCCCAGCCAGGTTCGATGCTGCTGTACGGGGTGTGTACCACTGTCATCCAAGGCAGATGGCAGTAAATAAACCCTTGAATCTTAACGATGAAGACCTTGTAGATGGAAAGTCTCGAGATGAGAAGCCAACTTCATGGCCGACCACGATGTCTTACCCACTGCAGCGAATTCGTATCGCCGAAATCATGCGCAGCTTGATGGACCGCAACCCTCTGGTCATGGTTCAAGCTGGAGGGCCGAGCCATGATACTATCATGGACATCGACACTGAGCTGCAACTATTCATCAATGAAATTCCACCATTTTTCTCAATGACCACAGCCGAACTCGAAGCCACTTATCATCTGAGTCCATTACGAGCAATAGGCATTGTTCACCAAGGCTTCTGCCTCCACTCCTTAACCTGGTCACAAAGATGTAGACTCCACTTCCCCTACTTTAGTCGTGGACTCGTCAATCCAGCATATGCTGCATCTCGTGACATCTGTCTACACTCCGCACGGCAAGTCATCAAGACCGAGACTTTACTAAGTAACTCGGGGCTCTTGACCGCAAACCGCTTCAAATTCCTTGGGCTCTTGTCTATGGGTTTCATGGCAAGTGTTGTGGTTCTCCTCATGGACATCAACCATAACAAATCCTCGATGCAGCGCGATAAATTGAGCGGGGATATTATGGATGCGATTCGGATTTTGGAACATGCGAGACATGAGTCGGAGACTGCGGGGAGGTTCTTGGAGTCATTGATGTGTGTTATCAGGAAGCATAAAGTGTGTAAACCTGTTCAGCCGGCGGTGGAATCACTACCTCCAATCACCCCAACGAGTATGTTGGGAAGCAATGAGGAGAACGGTATGGATCTCGTGTATGAGATACAGGAGAATGGGGAAGATCTTTCTGCGTACTTCAATGAACTGGCGCAGAGCTTTGAGCAAGGTGTTGAGATTGGCAGTTTTGATTGGGACAATATGCTCTCGGGATTGGAAACTTCAATGATATAAAACCAGAGAACACTTGCTGAATCTCCTGTATTGATAGATCACCAATACGCCTAACTTCCCAAAGCTGTATACAAGACGAATAAATGATCAGTCCAACATAGTATTCAAGACGGAATGATATGAGGACGAATACCCAGATCAACTCTCAACAATCAAGATATAAAGAAAGAAATCGCACCCTTGCGATGTGGTACTCCGAAAACCCCACAGTTTCCGGTTACGCTAGCTTCGTCTTTCTTTCATTGGCGCCCTTCAGGACGAAATCCAGGTTAATAGTAGGGCTGGTACTATAAGAGGTTTTCTGTTCCCTTCTCCCCTTGCGCTATTGGTTTTCCTAATTAAGGTCTAGTTGGTCGCCTATTTGTAGAATTGAATCACGATTTTTCATGGTTATATATTCGAAAAATAGTTCGAGACAAAAAGGGGGCAAGATCAGGTGACCCGAAGCGTATTCTGAACATTTTCTTATCTTGACATTGAACTCTTCAAACTCGTAATTTTATGGTTTAATGGTTCCTCTTTGCTAAGAATTCCTTGATTGGAAAACCGCCGGTTTCAACATATGACAGGCCGAAGGATGATTTCACTAATGATACATAAGCGAGTAGAAACAATATCTTCTAGATTCAATGGAATTTTTCATGAACTGTAGGTGTATTATCCTAGGAACCAGCGTGAGAACAAACTAATCAATTAATCACTTATTAATCTAATTAAGATGATTAGATTAAACAGATTGGATTTCACCAAAAAGACCCACCATCTACGGCATCCCGTACGTACTAAAAGTTAGAATTAACTAAATCGTAAATCGTAAATCACAAATCGTAAATCGTAAATCGTAAAGCTTAGATTTCTAAGTATATAGCCCTTTAGAGTTAAATCGTAAATCGCAAATTATAAATTAATAAACGTAGATTTTTTAAAAGCTATTTAGACGTAAATCGAAATGCTTAAATTAGTAATCTTAAAGCTTAAAGTAAAGGTATTTGTAATTTATAATACTTAAATTATAAGGCTTAAATTATAAAATTTAAGTATAAGTAAGAGTAGAAAGTAGAAGGTAATATAATATATATATATCTATTAAATATATATATATTATAATCGTTTATTACTTACTCTCTATTAATATATACTACCTAGTACTATACTAAATATAAGTATAATATAACTTTAAATCTATTATCTAAAATATTATAAATTATTAAAAGTAATATATATACTTAGTATAAACGATAATATTATATAAGTACCTAATAAATAAGAGAGGAAAAGAGATAATTAAGACTTTTAATACTATAAGTACTAATATAATTTAACCTAAGAGTAAGAGATACTAAGCCTAATTAGGTAATTAGTATATAATTAGTAAAGTAGTACTTAAAGTACTTAAATAATCTTAAATTAAGATTATTTAAATACTTTAATAAAGAGAGTAAAAGGAGAGTAAAGGTAGTAAAAAGTAACTAAAAAGTAGTAATAAAATTAAAGTATTATAGATAATCTTCTTAGTATCTATACTTAAAGTATCTATTACTATATACTCTTACTTCTTATCCCTCTTCTTATTATACTTACTATATATAATCCTAACCTTTTTAGTAGTATAAGAGGGTTAATTAGTAAAGGTTATTTAAGAGAGAGTATCTCTTCTCTTTCTCTTTAAATTAAGGCTATTTATAGAAGCGATTATAGTAGTAGATATTATTTTACTTACTAGTATATTTATAGATATAAGAGGAGTAGGTAAGAGCGAATTAGAGACTCTCTTATTAAGCTCTTAATCGAGTTTTAATTACTCTTCTTTATTAATTAATTTAAGCCTATTTTTAATAATAGTAGTATTAATATCTATATATAATTAAGTATTAAGATCTCTTATAATTTACTTATCTATATCTATCTATTATTATACTACCTTATTTACCCTTTCTAGTATATTTAACTTAGTAGATACTATTAAGCTCTCCTTCTCCTTATCTCCTATAAGAGATAATAGCGAGTATAAGCCTAGAGTTAATACTCTTTTACTATTAATATCCTCTCTTATATCTATATCTATATCTATATCCTTACTTCTTATATTACTCTTAGAACTCTCTCTAGAATTATTATCTCTATTATCTTTCTCTTCTAAATAAGTAGCGACAATTATAAAGTAGTCTTCTAAGTAAGTAGTAATAATTGTAAATATCTTTAAAAGATTATCTAATTCTAAATTATCTACTAATATTATATTTACTCTAGTACTAGTACTATCTCCTAGTAATAGTATAGGCCTAGTATCTCCTTCTCTATCTTAAGCGTTATCTTTAAGTATAATAAGCTTATTGTTAAGTACCTTAATAGGCGCTAAGAGTTAAAGCAGAATTAGTAGCTCTTAGGTATCTTATAAGAACGTAATAGATTACCTCTTTTTAGAAGATTAGAGCTTATTATTAGTATAACTATTAAATACTATATATACTTTATAATACTTTTTATTAGTAAGACCTTTTAGTAAATTAAAGTATTATATAAGAGCTTATATATTATCCGCCTCCTTATAATCTATAGTACTTAATCGCTTAGCTTTCCTCTTCTTAATAGTAACGTTTATAGCTAAAAAGATGTCTTCTACCTTATTAATAAGAAGTAGTATATTAATAGGATCTTATCTACTAAGAGTAGAGATTATATAGTAGATATTCTCTAAAAGCTTAATAGTAAACCTTTTAGCTTATATATTCTAAGATACTAATTTAAAGTTAAATAGATCTTTAGAGTTACTAGTAGATAAGTAAGATACCTAAAATAGAAAGTTATTATTAATTTATACTCTAACTATTTTATTATATTATACTATAGAAGTATATATAATTATAAAGATACTCTTAGTAGTAGAGAAGTCCTTAGTACTTATTATATATATATAGATATATAGAGCTACTTAAATATAGATTTTAATAATAGAGATAAGCTTTAGTACTTTATAAGTTAGAGAAGGAGGAGCTAAGAAGCTTATACTAATTAGTAGTATATACTAAATTTAAGAGTACTACTTACTTTTAGCCTTTTTCTTATTAGAGATAAATCCCTTCTTATATACTTTTACTCTAATTATTTTAGTCTTACTAAGAGCTTTTATAAAGAAGAATTATCTAGCTCTAGCCTTTTCCTCTTAGATAGCTCACTCTCTAGCTACGGCTAATTTATTCTCCTTTTACTTAATAATAAGAGTAGAGTAGTTAGTAGTAGAACATTCTATAATAGCCTCTTACTTCCTTCTAGACTCTATAATTAACTATTATTTCTTCTTCTAGCTATCGAAGCTTTATACTATAGCTTTTATAGAGTAGTTCTTTACTTTTTATAGACGGTTCTTAATCTTATTATTAGAGGGCCTCTAAGGAAGCGTAGATACGTGATTTTCTAGAGTACTTACTAAGTTTACTAAGAAGTAATAAGAGTATACTTTAAGCTTTAAACTCTTAAGATAAGAAGCCTAGACTTCTAAGTATTTAGAAGACTAATATTAAAGTATCTTAGTATGTTTTTAATATTATAAGATAGTAGATATAGAGCTTTTAAAAGTATAAATAAAAGTAATAGAATAAAAGTAGGAAAATTAGAAGACCGTTCTACTTAAACTATATAACCTTCTATACCTCGCTTCTTACTTTTAGCACTATTTATAAAGCCCTAATATACTATTCTAGCATATATTAAATAATTACTAGTTATATAGTATATTATCCTCTATAAAAGCTAGAACTTTATTTACTATTTTATAAGTATTTATAAGAGTAGGTATAAGTAAGGCTAGATTAAAAGATATTCTAATTCAAGTAACTACTTAGAAGCTAGCTTAGAAACCTCTTCTAGAGACTAAGGAGGTTCTAAAAGTAAGTAATCAACGCTAAGCCTAATTCGTAAATTATTTACTACTACTAATAAAAGTTAGTAATCTATATACTTAAAATAGTCTAAAAATATAATATTCTAAATTAATTCTTTTACCTTTAATTTAGATGTAAAATAGTATTATTTATATCTATAAAGCTAACTAGAACTTAATAGACGTAGAACTTATAATATTACGATTTTTTAAAGATTTAAAGGTCTAAGATTATTAACTTTTATTAATAGTAGTAAGTAATTTATAAATTAGACTTAGTATTAATAGTCGTAGTTAGTAGGTTTACTCTATTAAAATCCCCTCTTTCTAAGTACTTAGAGAATTATATACCTATAACTATATCTATAACCTTATATAAATTACTTCTAATTTTAATTAAAAGTTAATAAATATATCTATTCCTCTCTAGAGTTACGTTAAGCCTTTTTTTATACCTAAAATATATAAATTTTAAGCTTAGAGCTTAGTCTATATTTAATATAAGTTTATTCCTAGTTTAGTATATCTATTTACTTATTAATTATAGATAATAAAAGCAATGTTACTAGCTAACCCTCTACGTCTTTCGTAGATAGTAATATATACTTCCTTCGTTATATTACTCTTTATTAACGTTCTATTTACTCTAGCTAGTAAGTAATTACGATTATAGACTACTATAGAGTCTATAGTTAGTTAGTAGATTATAATACTATAATCTTAGAGTTACTACTATAGCTAAGAATATATATTAAGTATAAGGTTACTAATAAGGAGAGAAGAGATTAAGGATTTAAGACCTTACTCTTTAAATAGACTTAAAAGACTATCTTTTAATAGATAACCTAGGATTAGAATCGTTAAGGCTCTCTACTACAACGACGACGTTTAATACTATCCGTTAGTAGAAGGGTTCTATAAAGGAGAAGGCCTAATCTTAAGGATAAATTAGTAGCCTTTAAAGTAGATTAATTAAATATAAATTTATCTACTAATATCTATCTCTAAATCTCCTTCTAAATTATCTTTAACTAGTAAGGCATGCTTATTAGTTATATACTCTCTTAAATCCTTATCTAATTTGTTATTTAACTCCTCTAATTCCTTGTCTAAGAAGTTACTATTATATAGATAATCTAGTACTACGTTCGTCGCTTAATCGCTTCTACCTTCGTTATTAAAGTATATACTAAATTCATCTTAATTAGCCTCTCTAGCTTCCTTCAATTCTTAAGCTACCTTAGGGTATAGCTCTTACTTATATACTCTCTCTAGCTTACTTAAAAGGCTTAATTCTACTAAATTACCTTCTTAGATATACGTTAATAATTCTACTCTTAAATCTAAGTATACTATAGTATAAGTTTCTCTCTCTTTAGTATATATTATCTTATTAATTAGTAGTATATATCTATATACTAATAATTTTATTTTATACTACTCTAGAGTTGTCTAAGATAAATATATATTAATATCCTAATCCTTATATAATTCCTAAAGCTTAGTAAGCTTCTTAGTAGGCATCTTAATACTATAATCCTCTACTAGATACTCTTTACTCTTAGAATAGTAAAAGTTAGTCTATAGTACTCCTAGTACTCTATACTCTTAATTAGTATTAGTATAAATATAATAGTAATTCTATATATATATAAACGTTTAAAGCTCTTTCTAGATAATTAGAATATATATATATAATATAGTAATTATATTAAGAAAGCTCTTTTTAGAAAATAACCTCTTTTTGTAAATACCTTAAAAGTATATCTTCTACTTATTTAAAGACTCTTTTATAAGCTGTCTCTACTAAGCCTTAATACGTTAGTTAGCTATAGAAGTACTAAACTAATATAGGTCTAAAAATTAGTATAGCTCTCTACTACTTTCTATAGCTTATTATTAACGAAGTATATAGTAAGCGTCTACTACTATTAGAGATTCTAATTCTTAATCTAATTATATATAATATAGTATCTTTCTAAGGCTACTTATAGTATTACTATATTACTATAGAGTAGATACTACTATATCGTTTAAGATACTATAATAGCTTTAAGAGAGAAATTAAATATAGGTATTAATACTAGTATATATCTTAATACTAATAAACCTTAATTTATAATATCTGTTAATACTTTATATAAAATTAGGCCCTAGTATAATATATTTACTATAAGTATTCTTAATCTCTTATAACCTATAATTATACCCCTTCTTATTAACCTTTAATAGTACTTTTTAAATCTTATTCTAGTCTTATCTTTTATCTCTATCTTTATTAATACTATAAGTATTAAGGTATATATAGAGGAATCTAAGGCTAAAGCTCTTTATAGTACTAAAGTAGCTATATTTATAGATCTTATATTAAAGGATAGCCTCTAGCTCTTTACGCTCTTTCTATATAAGGAACTTTTAATATTAAAGGCCTATCTTAAATTATAACTTTTAGAGCTTCTAAGGCTTAATTATAAAGCTTTTATAATTTAATATATATACTATACTTAAATTAGATAATCCTATATCTTTAAAGAGATATACTACTTATATATATAAGGTAGAAGTAGTCTTACTTTTTTTATATTAATAAAGGTTCTACTTTATATTAATTTAGAGCTTAAGAGTAGTATTAGAGACGTTAATATTATACTTACTTTTAAGGATATTATATATCTCTTAAGTAAAGACTTCCTTTTAATATAACTCCTCTATAAACACCTTATATAGCTCTAAATCGATAAACTAACGTAGTATATTTAAGCTTCTATTATATACTTAAAATCGCTTTTTTTATACTTTCTACTATACTTAAAATTCTAGGATTATTATACTATAATACTACTACTAAGGATATTATACTTTAATAAATACTTAGAGCTACTACTAGAGATTATTCTCTTCCTTCTCTTATTATTATTAGTACTTGAATTTAAGAGAGGAGAGAGAGTATATATAGTAGTAGGATAGCACTTTCGAAGGAAGGAATAATAGAGAGTAGTATATAGTATTTAAAGGAAGGAGCAACTAATTTAATTTATCTTAAGAGGTTCTACTACTAAGGATATTACACTTTAATAGATACCTAGAGCTACTACTAGAGATTATCCTCTTCCTTCTCCTATTATTATTAGTACTTAAATTTAAGAGAGGAGAGAGAGTATATATAGTAGTAAGATAGTACTTTTAAAGAAAGGAATAATAAGAAGTAGTATATAGTATTTAAAGGAAAGAGTAATATAAGAGAGTTAGTATATAGAGTAAGTATACTTTTTAGCTTATAAAATAAATAGTACTAACCTTAATTAGGAAATTAGTATATAATCGAGAAAAGTAGTTAAAAGTGCTTAAATAATCTTAAATTAAGATTATTTAAGCTTTTAAAGTAAGCTAATTACTTTAATATTAAGTGATCTAGAGTAATTAGTTTAAAAAAGGCTTAGTTTTAAGATATAATTTAAGAACTTATTATAATAATAAAAGTCGATTTATATAGTCTTTTTATATTATATATATATATCTCTTATCTTAATATATTTTAATTTAATATTTAATACCTTTTATAATTATTTATTAATTATATAACTTTTATAATTTATAATTTATAATTTATAATTTAGCTTTTAAAAAATCTACGTTTATCGATTTACGATTTATGATTTACGATTTAGCTTTAAAGAGCTATATACTTAGAAATCTAAGCTTTACGATTTACGATTTACGATTTATAATTTACGATTTACGATTTAGTCGTCGTTTCCGACTTTTAGTATATACAGGACGCCCTACCATCTCATACAGTGAGTTGCGAGTTAAGCTTGAATTTGCCCACTTTTTTTGTAATCCGAGCTTTTTAAAAAATTCCTTAATTTCCTCTCTTTTTAGACACTATTTAACTTATTTATTAATAATAACATATGTTAGTATACTCTAGATAATAGAAAACGAGAGCTCTATATATTCTCTATTACTCTATAAACTTTATATAACAAAAACAGACAATTTCATATCTGTCTTAATTTTTATAAGGTCTTAGCATACCTTATCGACCTTATAGAGGTAGTGAAAAATTTTCAAAGAAGGGGTTTTTTTAAGAATTATCTATTTTTTAGTTTACTTTTATTATACTTACTTTAAAGTAATAAGTAAGATAGAAGAGATAGATAACTAGATATAGCGCTTTTTTCTAGCTAGGCCTCGTCTCTTTTAAAGTACTTTTATTTTCTATCTTCTAAAGAATAAAAAGAAAAAAAGCTCGGATTACAAAAAAAGTAGGCAAATTCAAGCTTAACTCACAACTCACTGTATTTCCCTGTCTGATGCAGCTCGTGATCTAGATACTCTGTAAATTTTACGTCCGAAGTGTTGTTGAAAAAGAAGTCTTGGTAGTTCACTTCGGGGTGCCCTACTAAGAAACTCCATAAGTGTCCATACTGAACTTTGAGGAACAGTCAATCGGTTTTTGGATATGAGGGAAGTTTCTAGAATTGAAGGAGTATCATGAGGGCGATATTCCAGAAAATGTCTTCTTGATTTCAAGTCGGGGCTTTCGAACACCGCCACAGCATCTCGACCAGCAGAAGTTTCTTCGACAAGTGAACCGACGCGTACTATATACTTCATAGCAATTGTCGCAGCTAATGGGTGTCCAGAGACTGCTCCAGCAATTAAAAGCAATGTATCCTCGTTATAGAGATCAACATCTCTGCTGTACTTAGGGCTCTCAGTATCCCTCACACTCTTCATTGTTGCAATAAAAACGACTGAAGGCATTGCCGACATGTGGAGTGACCGAACCGAGCTGGTGGTTCCTCCTCGAAATACTGGATTCCGTGTCGTAAGTAATACATTCTTGGCATCACCTGGGAGTGACGAATGTCTGAGCTGTGTGGATCGAAGTCCGTCCAAGTCATCAAGAAGAAGAAGCGTCTGATAGTTTTCCGGCTCCCCGAGCCATATCTTGAGTCTCTCGACTTTATCTTCTTGGCTTTCGTTACTCCAAATTCCTTGCATTTCTCGTCCGATATGGCCTTTGAGTAGATAATCTGGACCAACAAGTCTTGCGATGTTGTAGTATGCATTGTGCAAGGAAGAAGAAGCCCCATTTCTTGCATGTACGAAGAAAATATCTCTTTCATCCCTTTGCCGCTGTGCAGCTTCCAGCAGAGTTGCCGTTTTGGTGGATGACTCGTGAGAAAAAACCGAGTGGTTAGTGCGACATTGGCAACATACCCCATTCCTCTAATTCCGGAGATAAAAACAGACTTTGGATCTCCTTCTCCGTTTGAATTCACCAATTGATGCAATAAACCAACTTCCGATTCCCTTCCTTTGAAGCTGTCGCGTTTATTCAGACCTTGTCCTATGAAGAGTTTTTTGTCTTTGAGGTTGTAGATACTCAGTGCATTAGGTGGCGCTGAGTAAACTTTCCCAATTTCAAAATGGCTAGAAGAGGCAAGGGATCTCGTTTTTCATTCTTCTAAATTTTCTCGAATAAAATCTCCCACCGTCTAAGTTCACTGTCCACACATTGGTCAGTATAACTGGTGTCAAGAAGTCAAAAGTTTGTCAATTACTCTTTTTCGTCTTATACACAAAACGTGAAAAATGCTCCGTGGTATAGCAGAAACATGTCATCAGCCCCAACAAGCTTAAGAGGTGAATGAATGATTTTGTGCCTGGCAAATTGACGAAGAGTAGGATCTAAAGCCCTGAGAAGCCATATATTCCCTTCTTCGCCTTTAGGATGAAGCAAGGAGATGTTTGATGTAGGAAAATCAGAGTGGTGTTCGGAGTGGTGCTGTAGTGTTTAAGCGAGTACGTCTCCGCAATATCACTTTCCTCGACCTGGCTCTATAGCTTACTTTGTATTTATTAGAGTCTTTAAAGGCTACTAACCATAAATAAGCACGCTTAACTAAGCATTGGAAGAAATCAAGTAAGTATGAAATAGCTTGTGGTGGATTTGAAGAACAGAAACGAGGTTAGCGAACCTCGCAAGAGCATCGAAATATCAACCAAACCAAACCGGAATACCACAGCTTAAGCTTTACCCAACCCAACAAGAGCACATGTCCATATATATATGTATATATAGCACACTCTTATACATTCCCGTCAATTCAAATCATTAATCATAACCCCACTGCCCCCCTTCCCCCACCCACATCTACCCATCACAACTTCCCACCCTCACCCCCTCCCCCTATCTACAAAAACAGGTTGATCCTCCAAGAACCTATTGTTTCCCACCTCACGAACCTGGGAACTGCCATCGACCTCATGCGCATTACCCGACCCCCCTTTATTCCGAGAAGTATCGTTCGCTCTCCTCTTCCGAAGCGTTAAGAAGTAGAAGACAGCTGCGAACCCGATCGCGATAGCAAACACTGAGACACCAACACCTACTCCCGCTTTTCCGCCGGTTGACAACCCCCTGGATGATGGAAAAGTGGGTGATGGGTTCGCAGATGTTGAGATTGGAGTTGGGATAGGTAGTGTTGGTATTGCTGAAGGTGCCGTTGTGCTTGCCGTTAGGATTATGCTGGAGGTGGAAGTGCTAAGTGCTACTGAGAAGGCAACTTGGTCCCTTTGTTGATACCAAATTGGAATCCCATCTCCAAAGAAGGTGTAAGACGAGTGGCCTGGTTGCGTTGTAGTGTATAATTTGGGGGACTCCCAATTGCTGTTTATTGGTTCTCTCGATGCGCTGAAGAATGCATACGCTTTAGTTGTGGATGTCGGTATTGTGTATGTGCATTCATGTCCAAGAGCACCAGCGTCAAACCCCCTATTTCTGTCAGAGAAAGCTTTCAAGTGTAGTGTTATTGGGATATTCACGTTGGACAGCATAAAGCTGCTGTGGTGCTAGAGCCCAGGCTAAGAAATGCGCTGCCAAACCCCCCAAAGGTGCTGCGGTAGGTCGATGCTGTAGTATATCCCGAGGGACATGAGACTGCTGGGCTATCTGTAAATTGTTAGCTTTGAAAGACATGGATGCTTTTCGGGTATGTAAACACACAGTAGTAGAGGTTCCAATTTGCAGGGCTCTCTATGGGTCCCATAGCCGGGTTATTAACCTCGGGGTAACAAGATTTGTCAAAGTAGTCGCCGCCATGGTGGCCAACATACATCGTTGGGCTTGCATAATAGGTATACGTTGACAAACAAGAAGCTGGAGGTTCGAATATCGAGGTGATTGATCCACGGTTATAATTGTAAATAGATGATTGGTCGGTAAGTATCTTTGTAGTCGTACTCGTGAATGAAGAAAAAGACATGATTCGCTTTATCCTGGTGGAGGGTGGCAAAGGAGAAAGTTGAAATGGTCACTGTCTCTTCTCTTCCAATTTTGGCTGGAAGGGAGTTCATAACTCATCTTTATAATAAGACGAGGCTCTCCAGGTCTCTGATAGTTCCAGGAATATATTCCTTGTGGCTGACCCCCATCACTTTGTGGGGGCTGATATCCTGGACATTTGCGAAAGATGCGGGAACACACGGGAAAGCCAGAGGGAACTCTCGTGTTTTAATCCAGTCACAACAGAATGAGAACCAATTGATGCAGTCGACTTTGTATCGTCCAATACAAAAGAGGCTCCGCCCCCAGGCCTCGTGCGGCTGTTCGGCCACGCAGACGCCACGACGGGAATTGACAACGCGTCTATGGACCGAAGTGAGACTTGAGATGTTGAAGGCGCAAAACTTTCAATACTTTCAAATTGGTGGCTTAGAATTTAAACTGAGACTATCGCTCTATTTCAGCCGGAATCACCGCGCAATGAACAGACTAGATCGTTGGTTTGCAGATCAGGCTATACCAACGATACCAATGTCTGTTGAAGGCCAGTTCAATTCCAGGCCAGACAAATAAGGGACAAAATCCAATCAGCTATACTTTCTTATATGAATCGCAATCAACGCAGAGAAGAAGGGGACGGACAAGAAGGAAGCTAGCGAAAAGGACAAAATATTTCTAACCCTTCCAAGTTAGGAATGTACTTATACAAATATGCACGAAATGTAGTTTATTAACCTTTCTACAGCCCGTGCAACTGAAAGTTGTAGTGAATGCATTTTCATGGAGTTTCGCTCTCGTTGAAAGGAAAGGTAGATTTGGCGAACTGCGTGTGAACGTAACACAAAGCAGGCATGGTCACCTATTTACCTTCGGGCGATGACTTCGTAAGCTGGTTACCGGGTGCTTTCCCAGAACCTTTCAAATACTAGCCACAAGTTGGCGTAAAAAGCATATTGTAATGTTTATCTAGTGCCAACATTCAAAGCCTCTCCCCCTACAACAACAACGGCTTTGACAAGGATGGTGGCTGATGCTTCTCCGGAATTTTACCCTATAGTGACGCGAGTAAAGTTTCTAGACTGTACTATCGCGTCGTCAATCGAGCCCCCGTCCTTCACTGCTTCTCTAGCAATTGCTTTGATTGCAACATGCAAACAATGCTTCACTTTAGAACACCCACCAGCGAGAATACCAACTTGTCCTCCGTCAATTTCCATACTTGAGGGGTCGAAGAGAGAGCCCGGCGGATAATTTTTTAATTCATATCGTTCGGGAGTAAGAATGGAGTTGGATTTCATCATTAGCGAGTCTTTGAAAATATCAACCATGCGTTCTTGTCGTTCTTTCCGAGTAAGCTCATCCTCGCCCCAGGTCTCAAAGAGGTTGTTTTTAGATTCTTCAGCATCGCGAGGGAAGAATGGGGATAAAGTTTTAGAGAGAGACGCTGCTAGTTTTTCAGCATCTTCGTTGAGAATTTTCTGGAAACGCGGCGTGTTTATTAAGTCGTAGTGTGCTGCAAGGTCCAGATTTCGAAGTGCAACGGTGTCACCTAAGTACCTGATGAGTTTGAGAGAAAAGAAACTAGTGTAGAATGGGCCAAGTTTGCACTTACCCTGAGCAACGAGCAGTTTCCTATAAGTTTTACCCAAGTCCAAACTTCCGGCTGGTTTTGCAAAATCCGGGAAGCTTGATTCGAGGACCCACGTGCAAACAGCGGCTCCCATCAGCGTTTCGATAAAGGAGTATGGTGTATGATTGGACAAGAATTCGTCAAACTGCTCCTTTTCCAAATAAACCTGGTCATCCAATTCGAAGCTAGAGGACAACAAGACACGAAGGCCAGCTGTAGGGTTAGGGCCGGGGTATCGAAGAGTGATTTCGTCGTCAAAAGCCCCAACTATGTTTTTCATATGATGTCTGATACCCGCAACTTGTGATTCCATATTCATTTCTTTGCGAGCTGCTCCATAATTTCCCTTGAGTGCAGCGAACTTTCCAATTCTCAGATACCCTTCCTTTGCCATTCTCAAACTTTGGACTTCTTGAGTCAAGTGGAACACGATTTGTTGGGCATCTCCATTTTGTACTGCTCTGAATGAGGCTCTTTTGTTTCTCTGTTCAATGGCTTTCTCTTCATGGGAGGCTATTATTTGCTTGAGTTCTGTGATTTGCTCTTCTTTTTTGCGCAAGGCCGCTTTGTTCATTCGTTCGAGGCTGGCTGGAGAGGGTCCGGGGTCTTCTTGTTGTTCATGAATCCGACCGGACAGCCTTAGAGGGGAGGCTTCGTCATGTTCATAGAAGGATGTGTTCGGTACTCTATTTTCGTCTTTCGTCCTGTGTAGCCCGAGTTCAGGAGTGGTATCGAACTCGTCATTCCTGAAAAGCTCACCCGGTCGGTGTTCCTCGGGCCTCAGGAATCTCTGTTTTTTATAGCTATTTTGGGCCTATAATGGAGCAATTAGTCTCTATTAATTCACATTAGGCCATTGATTTTGAGTACATACAACTTTCTTTGCATGTCGATGTTGCTTTTTGGGCGTTTCGTCTTCGAGAGAATTATAATTAGGTGTCTCAGTTCTGTTTCTTGACAGTATCGAAAGCTCTCGTGCATGATACCTTTGCGATCTTGGAGTCAGAGAGCTTGTGCATTTTAGATTGTCATCGGAGGTATAGTTTTTCAAGCTGTTGAAACTCTCAATTGTGAATGAGCTTACACCCGTGGTTTCTCTGGTCACGGGACTCTCGCGCTCCCTTGGAGGACAACGCTGATAAAAAGTCAGAATGGTACTTTTCCAGAGAGTTTTTGTAGAAGATTATAGTACCGGTTTCAGTTCTTTCTCCAATCGCTGCAGTTCAGATTGGATAAGTCCACACTGGTCTACAGTAATGGCACGCTCGGCAAAGCAAACCGAGCCCCTGTTGAGTATCTCTTCTTTGTTTGGGGAATCGTCTTTGCCATATTTCCCCCATAATGAGTAAAGTTTGCGAATGATCTGCTCCCAACTGTAAGGTTTTGGTGGAAGCTCAGTAGAGCTAGTAGGATATAGGCGACCGACAACGAAGTCTTGCTTGAAAGGAAAAGCATGTTTGTATTTGATACAAAAGTCAAGCAATCCGAGAAGTGCTATTTGGCTGTCGTGGTCCCAAACGGCCTTTTGAGAGACCGCGGGAGCCCTTCTTCTCTTTCCCATTCTGAAGGATTCGCGATAGAATTGATTGACGAAGAGAAATTAGCTTTGCGCCAAACAGAATGAAGATTTGGCTCGTGGCGCGGAGTTACTGCCGGCAATTGAATAATTGAAGTGTCTGTCTGTTCTGTGCCAACATTTTGGTTCCAGCGCAATGTTAGGCTTTTTCCAACAATTACCAAGGAATAGGGCTAACGAATCTGCCTTGGTGCCTTGTTGCGGTTAATAAATCCTTACCGAACGGGTTGGCTGCATTAAACTGAGCCTATCGCGCAAGTCTCGAACGCCTCGCCTAAAGGACTGACGCGAATGAGACGGGATTATTTGCAGAAGACGTACTACGCGCCGGCGCTAAAAAAGGTGGGGGTTGTTTTATCGACAATGTAGGGTTACATCCTGTTATTCTATGGCGTTTGTATGACTCAATTGTTTGCTCGCCATGCTGAAGAAAGTTGCTGAGGAGACGTCGAGCCTTAAACTCCAGAATCCCCCAGATGTCTCATCTTTTACACAACCAACATCACTATGGATATTGATACCCCCCACTTGGAGTCTTTCCGGAGTCTTGAACTACGCCTCGCTGGAGAAAGACGAGTATCGAGAAACAAGTCCCCCCTCTACAACGAACGAGAATCCACAGCCACGACTGCAACTCTACGAGGAGATTCGATGATCCGAGGAATGTCTGTTGACATAGATATGTCCGTTGACAATACTCAATCGGAAGAATCTACAAGTAAGGAACGCTTCATTGTGGCTATCGATTTCGGAACGACATTCTCATCCATCTCCTTTGTTGCACTGCCGAGAGATACCCAGGACGATGAGACATTGAACCCTGACACTTACCAGGAACAAATCCAGAGTATCATCAATTTCCCGAGGAGCCTCGCTACGGACTTATGGAAAGCAGAAACGAGGTGCCTACTGAGATTTGGTATCCGAAGCAAGAGTATCTGGATCACTCGCTTATGGATGCAGAGCACCGATCCGAAAGCTCCCTATTTGAGGATGAGGACGTCCACATGCGCAACGGAGACGAGAACGGAGAGCAAGAATGGGGAGATAGAGCAGAGGAAGAAGGGGAATATGCGGATGTGGACGATGACGAAGGGAACAAAGATACATACTGGGGGTATCAAGTCCAGACACAACTTCAATACCCGGACACAAACCGAAATCAAAACCGGCGGATGGCAAGATTCAAACTGCTATTGGACGAAAGTGAACTCACCCAAAGGATCCGAGTCGACCTCGAACCGAATTTGAAGTTGCTGAAGAAGAAGAAGATTATCAAAGACAATGAGGATGTCATTGCAGACTACCTCAAGTACTTGTTTTCTCATGCGAAGGAAGAACTAACACAAAACCATGGCTACACGGACAATTGCCTAGTCAAATTTGTTCTCTGTGTGCCGCCTATATGGACACCCAAGGCGTGTCGAATAATGCAAACAAACATGGAACGAGCCATACGGGAATCTGGTTTTGGGAGTGTAGAGAACGATTGTGTCGACAATCTGTTCATTGTCTCGGAGGTGGGTATTCTCCGATTTCTTTTTCCCCCTCGAATTGTCTGAAGAGGACTGTGACCCCATTTTGTTCTTCGACCTCTGTCTTTAGATATGGCAAGACCAATACTGACTCCGAGATTTTCCACAGCCCGAAGCTGCTGCTGCTTACGTGCTTGCAGGCACCACTACGATTTTGGTGAGTGGCTCGTATTCTGATAGAAAATCAGCAGCAGATCCTCGAATGCTAACATGTGTAGGCCCGGGAATCCTTTGTCCTTCTTGATGCCGGTGGAGGAACTGTTGATGCGGTAACCTATACAGTTGATCAAACCTATCCCTTGAGACTAAAGTCGGAGGGCGTCGAAGCGGGAGGTAAGTTATCAATTGGAGGTCCATATGCATATTGAATTTGCTGAAAAGAAGAAGGTGCACTTTGTGGTTCTAGTTATCTCAACGAAGCTTTCCGTGAGCATTTGCGTACCAGACTAGAAGACGAGCACTATCTCGAAAGCAATGGCTTGACCATGCAAGGCATCATCGACAAGGAAGTGGTCCTTTTTGAGAACGGAATGAAAAGAAGAATTGACATAACCAAACCAAAAGTCAAAGATTTAGTATGGATACAAGGCATCAAGGCCAATTCTACAAAGAATCTTAGCAGGAACCAGATCAATATGAAAACGTCAGCTATCACAAAAATTAGCAGTAGCAACTGTTCTTGCTGACAAGTCAATATAGTGCGGACCTTGAAGGAATATTCCTCCCTGTCTTGGAAAATATCAGTGCGCTTATGGAGAAACAACTCGAACTTGCTAAGATCAAAGGGATAAACGTGACGGTTCGCGACAAACCTCGCTCAAGGAAATATGATTCGATTTCTAACGTTCTATAGAAAGTGATTCTTATCGGAGGGTTTGCCGGTTCTCCTTCTCTGCGGTCGTATTTGAAAAAGAAACTTGCTTGGTTACGAAATTATCGGGAAGATGATATCGCATTGGTCCTTCCAAACTCTCCGTATGTGCCCCTCAGAAACTTAAATCCTATTACGCTAACCATGAAGTGAACCTGCAGTTGCTTCTGGTGCCGTTCTCCGGGCTCTTAACAAGACAGATGGCCCGGAGCGTATTAGTCGTTCCAGCTATGGTTTCCGTGTTCACGAAGATTTCAATCCCGAATTGATCCCTGCGCATGTAGGAATAAAACCATACTACGATCGTTTAGATGGGATACCATATCTCAAGAATACCATCGATTGGCTAATTAATAAGGTCAGTCTTCAGAACTGCTCGCATGTGACATACCCTGACGTGCTGATCAATTGCTTAGGGAGACGAAATTCCAAGCTACAAAGAGTATTCCATTCCGGTCTTCTACATCTTCGATGCAAAGAAAAGGACTCGTTTTGAATGTGAGGAAGTACTCTTTGTCTCTGATGATAAAATGGAATCGCACTATCGTGGTAATCATAAGAAAAATAAAGGTACGTGATGGGGAGGTCGTCAAAATTTCATTCCTAGCTGACAACATTGCTTTATTTACGCGGGTGCTAAGCGGGTGGGTACGATTGAGACTGACATGACATTCCTGAAAGAGAAAAATCTCATCCAGCCGGTTGAACTGGAAGATAACGACAGGGCAAGAAGACATTACAATGTCAAATTTGAACTCGTCATGATTGTGAACGACCGAAATTTGAGATGGGAGGCGAGATACCCCGCCGGCGGAGAAGTGCAAGGAAGAGGACAAATCTCGATCGCGTCAGCTTTCGTCCCGGGAACCAAGTATTGCGTATATAAACTATGTTCGTTAGCAAGGATGGGGAAAGAGTTACAGTTTTTTTTTCAAGTAATACTGATAAATCGAAATCGCAAATAAACTGTTTTCTGTTGTTATTGATCACCCCACTCGAGTCTCGCTCAGTGCTCGTAATTGCCGCGCTCTCTACCCCGCCTTCTACCCCGCCTCGCAATGGAACTTAAGACTGGGACCGTACATCATTTCGCACTTGCCTTGCGCCCGTTATTCCCGAATTTTAAGGTAATTCAAAGTAAATGTCCTAAACACTTAGAAAAGTTCAGAATCTTAACCTACGTGTTTTAGAACAATCATCTTCAATTGTCCCAACTTATTTAGCAATTGGAATTTAAAAAACGATCTATTTACTACCACTTATAATGTCTATAGATACCCTGAGGCAGCCCCTGCAACCACTTCGCGCTAAAATTAAATTAAAAAATGTAGAATTACAATTTCATGACGTTGCGTAGCCCTCATCCCAAGCCAGTGAACAATTTTTTGTATTCTTTCGCCACTCGGCGTTTTACACGTTATTTTATCGAAACTTGGTAAGATTTGTTATATGTATTTTAGACCAACTAGGCGCAGTGTTGTGTGCTACAACGGCTGTGGCTCATGAGGTCTAGTTACCTATAAGAAACACGGCTTTGCTCCGAGTACACCTCTAATACTTTGATTATGCGCACTAGTCTAGGATCATCACCTACCTTATCTAGGAATGTTTAGAACCTTAGAAGAAGGCGAAGTTCCGCCTCTCTATTCCTCTAAGCAGGGACGGAAAACACGTCGGATCATGCCTCTCCTAAATCTGGCCTTCTCTGCGCAACTTTGGAACACTATATAACAACTACGCAACTTTAAGTAGTAAGAGCTAGTATAATAGTTAATAGGTCTATTTAGACTTAGTCTATCTTCTTCTTATACTTTTCTAAGTTATATAGAAAATAAGACTTGTCTTTTAGTATAGGGTGTAAGATTACAGAGTACGAAAACCGACGTTTTTCCCGTCCTAGTAGAGTCAGAGTAAAGCAAGCAAGCACACGACTACTCTCAACCTCTCGTTTTCTAGTAGATTCTATATATAAACTGTTTTCAATCTTTAAGAAAATTCCGTATAAGTTGTGTTATACTACTTCGAAGTTTCGTTCTACGTATTAGTTCAGAGATATTACCTATTTTTCCCATTCGTTCGCTTCACACCGTTACACCGCTGAAAATCTCGACGCTGAACTTATTAGCCGTGGACTACAAAAGTTCAGCCTGTATTGCTGAAACGTATGAGAGATATTTTCAACACAATCTGTAAAGCGACCCTACGGTGGAAACAGAGCTGAGCTTACTGAGAACTCGTGGCTTATAGTGGCAGTATCTTTGCCGCTGACGTTGCTCACTATACTCGTATGGTACCTGCTGGGTCCGGTGGCAAGAGAGGCGGAGGGTTGGGCGGAGATGGGATGGATGTTAGCCTAGAGAATGGCAATGGAACAGTCTCATAAGCTTATGAGTTAGGCAGACTCATATAGCATCAGATCAACGCTCAAATCATAGTCTCTCTGAATTTCATTGCAATTCATTTCTCTTTGCAGACTCTCAACCCCTCTCCCATACTCCTCCACGCACCCTCTCCCTCATCCCCTATCTCCTATCACCGCCCAATCACACACCCCACCAAGCGCAACGCTCGCTGAAGACCCCCTAAAAACTCGAAGATAGGTACCCCCCTACGCCATGCTATGCAAACCCTGATGTAACGCTCCAAAAGAAAAGCAGGCACCCCTCGCCAAATCCTACACCGAAACACACTCCACCACCTGCCCACTCCACGTACCGAAGCACACTGCGACTCCACTCGCCCGCTAAAAAAGTGGAATAAAGAAGAGTAGGAAAACAGATACAAAAGAAGAAGATATCCTCTGAAGAAGTCCCATCTGCCAAACCCCCTAAATCCATAAGATCCAGTCTGTCTAATATGATTAAAACGCGCAGGGTCCAACGAAAACGCTCTCCAGAGTCCAGGAAGTAAGGTCCCGAGAATGCCGAGAAGTGCCAAATGCCATCTAGCACTATAACATCGAATGGCCAGAAAAGTGTGGATTCGAGAAATATCAACCAGCATCAGCACTCTCCAACTCCTCCCTCAACTCCCTCTCCAAATCATCCTCAAACTCCTCATCCTCATCATCCCCATCCTCCCCTCCCTCTCCATCATTCGTAGGACCTGGCGTCGGAAGACTCTGCTCACTATTCGGTGTAACTGTCTTCAACCCCGTACTCCTCTTATTCGCAATCCTTTGTTTCTTCAACAGTGTGCTCTCCGCATCGCTATCCCCATCCGAATCAGCACTCTCCTCTCGGTCGCCATATTTCCTCTTCTCCCCCGACCTAGGAGTGTGGTCGCTCTTCCGACTCGAAGTACTAGTTTCGCTCGCGGTATCGCTTCCAGCTTCAGAGTCAGATTCATTCATAAATTCATCTAGCTCCGCGTCGGCGGTACTCCAATCGAATTCTCCGATTTTGTCAACGGGCGACTGGCCTTCGTCGTAGTTGTCGGAGGGACGGACACCCTCGAGATCTAGCTCTAGGGTTTCCTGACTGCCGGGTATGCCTTCGGTCTCGTCGGCACTACTACTTGCGCTTTCATCATCGGAGGTGTCAATATCAGACTCGTTAATGTCGGATGGTGGACTTGAGCCCGGTTCGCCAGCAGCTCGCTTACGGTCTGATTCCGAGACGTGTACGAGATATGGTCCCTCGTCTTCTTTCTTCCACTTGCTCATGGAGTTTAAGAGCCATTGTTGACTGACGATCTTGATCTTTTCGTGTCTCGCCGCTTGCTTGACTTTGGTCGTGCGGGTTCGATTTGTAGATGCAACCAGATGAGTAACCTTCCGGGAAACCCTAATATTATTAGTATTGCCTGAGACTTTGAAAGCATGCGCTCGAAGACTTACTTGGTATGGATGGTTGCTCCAAAACTGATTGCTTGCAAGGCGATTTCGGATCTAAAAGGATAAATGTGAGCCCCACGCCATAAAAATCGATGTCTTGTTTTCCAGTAAAGAGGTTTATATGAAGGGGTTTTTAAGAAATTGTGTATATTATACCTCATAAGATCAACACCCAACGGGACCAGACCCGACATTACTATCACACAGCCTTCCAGTGTTTTGGATCTGCTCAAGTTAGTAATAATTATCACGAGTTGTTCGGAGCACTAACTTGATTCGTGGCATGACATGCGCAACATCTGGGACGATCCTCAGATCACCTGCCTTTTCCTTGATTGGTACTTTTTTGCTGTGGCCAGGCTTTAATTGTGCGATTCGTCCACCTTGAGCGTTAACTAGCGCACTGTCATATTCTTCGTAGAAAGCCTTGTGAACTTGTGCCAAATGTTTTTCGAGGTGCATCAGCTCGACGTCGTCGTCTTTTAATAGGTTGTGTTTGTGATGGGGGTGTTCGGTGGCAGTGTCGCCATTTTTTAATTCTTCTTTGGCCTCTTCCTCTTCTTCAGCCTCTTCTTCCTTGTCGAGTTGCTCTTGCATGTGTAACAGCGGCCGATCCTTGATTTGTTTTTCCAAAAACTTCTCTTGCTCGGCAGCTTGTTCTAGTCGCAAAGCTTGGTCGTCTCCACCACCCATTCGTACCAATTCTTCTAATGCGCTAACCTTTGCACCTTCGACAAGGGCAGGGGTAGAGTCCTCTTTTTTGGATGCTGCTGGTTTGGTTGGATCGTTTAAAGTGGGACCCTCCATGGTCTCTGCTGTCGACGCGGGTTCGGATTTTGAAGGCTTCTTTTTGGGTATCTCAATATCCTTTGGCAACTCTTCTCGTTTTGGTAAATATGTCGAGTTGATATCTCCAATTCCCACAAAGAAGTCATAGGGGTGGACTTTAATGAGGTTTAGGCGATTCTTGGGCCAAACATCTGCTCGATCATCGATGATAACAACCATTTTCGTATCAACAGGGAATAATCTGGCAAGGCTCTTGGCCGTCATATTTCCGTTTTCGTCTCGACTGATAATGCGATCGCCAAATAATCTTTTGTCCGGGTCGACAATCTTGGCAATATTCAAGGCATATGCTCGAGTACCCATGGTGTAGACATGCAGCTCATACAGATCCGCCACCTTATCCAAGAACTCCTTCAGTCCAGGCCGCATTTTGATATAATAATTGCATCCCGAAGCCACACCTCGAGGGCCATCGTCGTTCAATTGGAATGACTTGACCTGCTGGAGGACTTCATAATTGCCAGCATTCTTGTCGGCTTGCCATTCTCCAATCGTAGGCTCGATGCAGGCGTGTATAATAGTTTGATCCAAGTCCACCACCAAGGAAAGTTTGCGATCTCTCAGCAAACGCCGTTGCAATTCCTCCTCCGCCTTGGAAGCTTCATCTTGACTGACTTTCAGGGCGGTTTGGTCGTGAATCATGTTGATTTTCGCTCGATCGGTATCGTTTTTGGCGCTGGCCCAGGACATTTCAGTCATGTCCTTTCCGCACATGCCACATAGGCCCTGGAACTGGACTGAATGGGGGCAATCCTCCTCGATTTCGGCGAACTGCATATTTTTGTCGATGACATCGCCCTCCTTTATCTTCCACTTCCGCATCGTTCCATCTGAAGGACTATCCCAGTCGGCGAAACTTGTTTGCTCCTCCTTCCATTGTTCGCCAAATGGATCACCCACCTCTCGGATGGTGGTGAACTTGTATTGTAAAATCGTCTCTTCCTTCTTGACCGAATCGCCGGGCCCCTTTAATAACTTGCTAACCGTAATCGGGTACCGCAGATGGTGGCCCAAATCCAGTAGCTTTCCCATGTTGAATAGCCTCCTTCGGGATCGCGCGCTATTGTGCTCATGCGGTTTTGGGGGTAGGGAATCTGGCAGGATACCTCGTTAGTTGATGTTGCTCAGAAGCTTGAATGGCTCAACGGGGGGAAGGGCGCGTCTAGTTCTAGTGTTGGAGGGAAAAGGCGCGACGCCACGAAGGGAACTGGCGTCTATGTCCAGACCCACCAAGGGGTTTCTTGAAGCAGAGCGGGCAGAGCTAGTCCTAGCTTCCAAACTACACAATACGGTATTTACAAGCTGCGGGAGGACCTACGATGTCGACTTGAGCTTTTTGGAGGCTCGCATAGATGTCGCGTGGGGTGCAGCTTTGTAGAACCGGTGCATCAGAACTGCCTTGTGCCTTGCCTCTCCAGCTAGCTATCTTGCGCCGCCCAGTCCAGTCTTGTATTCACCTTTTTTTTGTTTGCGCGCGCAATGGGTGCGAATTGGCGAGTTGTCGAATGCGTGTTTGCTTGCGCGTATGGTGTTGGTTTGTGCCAAAGGAGAGAGAGAGGTGATTGTGGTTCTCTTAGATGCGATGCGCTCTGGAGATAAAAGTAATGCTATCAATTTGCCGGGTCGACTCTTTGTAGGTGTTCGAAATATAAGCACGTGATTGAGGTGACGGGGAGAGGTTCTTAAGAAGGAACGACCGACTCTTTAAGTATGGTTGGCAGATGGGGTTGCAGGGGTATGAGCTCTAATTGTGGGTCCATGCAGCATGGACAAAGCGGCACTCAATAGGTGAATCGAGAACTGACTTAAGTGTAGTTTATCTTGAAAAATAACTCATCTTTGGTTGAACTGAGAATAGCCATACCTAGGTATTTGTATTCCATTGAAAGTTTACCACTAAAATAGAACAGTATTTATCATTTTAAAAGACCTAGGCCAGATTCACTACCAGGTTGCAGCAATTCGCACCTTCCCCTTCTAGAATTCTGCTAACGGAGCTAGAGGAAGAAAGAAGGTTCTCAGCATCTAACTTTCCCTAGGAATAATGTAATTGTTGTCCAAGTCTTTGTTAAACAATAAATGTAGAGGTATTCATTCTTGGTTAGTTACAAATGCCTGAATCTACATTAGTCAATAAAGGAAAGAAGCCCCTTCAAAGTGCATTCCAATACTCGTTCCATAATGCCATTCATTACCTACAATATAGATTTGGAATTCCAAGTGGAGGTGAATTCAAATTTCATCATCAGGTCACTCTACCCCATCCCTCTAAAACACCTGCAATTCAGAGCTCCAAACCCCCAGATCCAAGGCCGCCCTACCACCCGCCAATCACTCCACTCCTCTCGCGTTGTCGCTTCCCAGCCTCACGCACGAAAGCCACACCTGCATTCGGTCATACAATGACTCGTCGGAATGCAGTCATCGCTTTCGACCAATTCACTATCAACAACAAATTCACCTATTTCTCCTCTTTGGAAGCGGAAATCACGACACTAGGGCATCATTTTCGCAGGTAAATAATAGACTATTTTCAAGGCGCAAGTGAAGAAAGAGCCTCTGAGGTCGGATTGCATCCCTGACCTTAGGAAGAGACAGCCCCTATTTAGGCTGTACCTCAACAGAATCGACTCTACTGCTAGGTACAACCAACCCCTCTGTACCTATGTATACTCCAGAGGCTATATCCAGGGCTAGTTCGTCGAGTAACAATGTAATCGAAGAGACTATTCGATACTGATCCATTCCTAAACATATGTTAGTAGTCAAGTATGAAATCGAGTCAAATAAGCGCTTGTTTCAAGCGAGGTCTTTTATTTGTTCAGAGTATGTAAGCTAGGGTTGAGGAGCTTATTATCTCGAGAAGGACGAAAGGTCCAGCTACACTCGGTTTGCTCTTGCCCTCGTTGAATTACTCCAGCGGAGTACCTACCCCTATAGGTAATAAGAGAAGGGTTGCTCCTGCCCGCCCTCTACATTCAGTTGGAAAGCAAACGCGCCCAGCTTTCCACTTCGCAACTACCCTAGGAAGCTTTCAAAATTTAACTCAACTCAAGAACTCATCTCTCCCTCCTAAGACCATATACTTTTCCAAGACAAAAGGAATTGCCCTTCAGGGTTTGCAATTCCGCAAAGTCGTCTCTTTCCGGGATTTGGGAACCGTACTCATGTAAAGACAAATAATAAATACAATGAATGTTTTTGAATCTCTAATCTTCATTTGATACTTTGGGAATAATGCCATTGCAATCGTTATATTAAGAAGTCAGCGCTATTAGAAATCTGAGGTCAAAATACCGGGGTAACAGTTATAGTTGAGTTATCTTATACCATGGTTCTAAAGCTATCTAAGAGTTAAACTTTGAATGGTTGAGACATAATTTGTAAATGTTATACAGTTATAACCAGTTGATAACAGCTAACAACTGTTCGGGTAACGACGACTCTCCTATCTCCTCATCGCAAGCTTCAACGATTTGAATTCTGTAATACAATCACTTCGCACAGATAGAACCATCACTTGTTAGAACTCTGCTCATTGAAAACGAGGGCGCCAAAACTCGAATGAGGCTCTTATTAAACAAACTCTTTGTCCCGTCGGCTCTATAGAGTTTTCCACCTGACCAAAGTAGAAAAATGTCTCGGAATTTATTTCTCTTTGGAAATGCCATCATGACCTTGATCATGTGTATTTTAGAAAGGCAAAACGCAAAGCAACAAATAGTTAGAAAGAATATATAGCGACATGTTTTAAGGAAAAGAAAAGAGGGTGATGGGGATGCCCAAGTAGCATACATATATTTGATTTCACCTGGAAAGCCAGGGTCCACTTCCCCACGGGCTGCTAACCTCACTTAGCTCTCCCCGCCACTTTAATATCAACAAATATGACTGTAAATAGGGAACGAACTGTGACTGACAGTGTGCCCTACTTAGATACCTACATCTGTTGGCATAACTAGGCAGCGTTGAGGTACCGAGGTACCTAGGTACCTCATAACTGCGTATTGTAGGCAGGATTAGGCTTCACTGACGGTGAAGCTACTCCACTGTAAAGTCAGCCTTGGCTCCCGCGGATCGCGCCAGATGGAGGCTGCAGGTGCTTGACCTCATCTCAACTACCCTAGGTACCCTATGGCCCGGTAGACGTCCCGTCAAGACTCAAAAGTCAAGCTCTGCCAACCTCACCCATCAAGAGATCCACAGTCATTCACCATCCCTCAGGTGCAACATGTATCCGCCCTGATCCGATCCGATTATTCCGTCCCTCTCCCATCTCTGCAAACACCAAAAACACCCTCAAACGGTGCATGTGATAGCCTCAACGTCGGCTGCTCTTCGTACCTCCCAAAAACCTCTTATCGATTCGATAAGGACCGCAAAAAAGACGAACGGCGACGGATCCGACAGGACAAACCTCACCGACGTACCAAGTCGACGTGTTCTGCGTCAGAACAACCACGTCTCACCATGCCTCCAGATGGAGATGTTAAGAAGAAGGTCGCCCGGAAGTTGACCAAGAGGAGAAAGGAAGGTCATCAAGTCACGATGGAGATACCCGACCGATTCAAAGATGGCGACGATGCGGATATGGATTTTACCACGCCGGCTGCTGGGGGAAATGCCTTTATGAACCAGTCGGTATTTGGCATGATTGCTGCTGCCGGCTCGCAGGTTGATTTCAATTCCCGCTTCGATCCACAATCGAGCGACGACGAAGACAAAGAATCCTCCGCCCAGAAGTCCGACTTACAAGTGAACAAGACACGAAGGCAGGAGAAGGCGCCGGCGGAGCCAGAAAAACCAGAAAAGCACCGCCGGAAATTCTCTGAGAATAGGCTGCTACGCTCTCTGCCGCGATTAGGAACGAGGTCAAAGTCGAAATCGTCCAAGACCTCACCGAGGACCGCGAGCCCCGGCTCTCCTGTACCAGAATCCCCCTCCGAGCAGATACCTCCCGCGATTCAACTCCCTCGAACAGCTTCCCGAGATGCCCCGGTGATGAGCCGTATGCTGGAGGCAAAGGCAGAATTATCTATGAGACCAAGTTCCGACCTGCCACGCCCGGATAGCATAGAAGAGGAAGATATCGGAGGAAAGAAGTCCAGTGCTCTTGCTCGAAGGTTGATGGAAATTTTCGATTTTGATAAACCCGAAGATGTGATAGAAGGTATGCCAAAATTACCCATGGTTTGGGGATATGCTAACTTGAGAAGAATATCCTTGTTGGCTACTGAAAAGTGTGTTGCTACAAGGATATATGTATATAACCTCCAAGCATATTTGCTTTTATGCGTATCTACCAAAGAAATCGGTAAGACACGCCATCCCATTGTCACGGAAAACCCCGCTAACATCTATTAGAATGAAGTGGTAAAATCCGGATACCTCTCGAAGTCTGGGAAACGAAACCCGAAATACAACAGATACTGGTTTCGACTAAAGGGCGATGTCTTATCATACTTCTCAGACCCCTCGGACTTGTACTTTCCTGCAGGTCACATTGACCTGCGTTATGGAATTTCAGCGAGTGTCGTGGAAAAGTCATCCGGGCGAGATGCTACCCATTTCACAGTCGTGACCCACCAGCGCAGCTATAATTTCAAGGCCGACAGTATCCCAAGTGCCAAAGAATGGGTTAAGTCTTTACAAAAGATAATTTTCCGGACACACAATGATGGGGACAGCGTCAAAATTTCACTGCCAATTGCGAATATTATCGATATCGAGGACAGCCAAATCGTTGATTTTGCAGACACATGTAAAATCAAAGTCATCGATAGTGAAGATACGTACGCAATGGATGAGGTGAGTTGATTGAGTAAGTTGTACTTTGTATTTAGTGCTAACATTACTCAGTATTTTTTCTCATTTTTTAGTTTTGGCAAAGAAGCTCTGAACGTGTTGAGAATTTTGGTCGAAGATACAACAGCTCAAAAAATCCCAGAAGACCTTCTCATCCCACCAATCCCGGATAAATCAAGCCCTAGAGGTAGTACTTCCAGACGCGCCTCGCCACAAGCACCACGGGAAAAGAGAAGATCAATGGCCCTTTCACCAATCCAGACTACCAGTAATACACCTATGCTAGAGGAAAGTGTACGTGCCACTCTATCACCACTACGCACTGCCCAAAGTCCCCGAGCTAGTATGGATGTCAGCCGAGCGAGTTCTGATATGTTCCGACGAAGTATGGACCTGTCAAAGCTTGGTCGTCGAAGTGTAGATTTGAATAGAATACCAATGGACGGAGCAAGGCGAAGCATGAGCACCAGCCGAAGAAGTTTGAGTAGACATCGTCTTGGCGAGCGTCGAGCGTCGGAGAAACAGGGCTCCTCTGATTCATTTGTCCATTCACTCGAGGACCCTGGTTCATCGGGCGCTTTACATTCAACAAGCGATGAGACACAGGCTTCGGCTAGTCAGATATTAAGGGGAAGTGACGTCTTCTTGTCCCCGACTATTCAGAGATCATCATCTGCTTCACGCCGACAAGACCACGACGAAAATTCTTTATCACAATCACCAACCCGCGACATGTCGAATAACAGACCGTCACCACGACGCGCAGCCACGGCGGGCTCTTTAACGGGATCGTCTGCCGGCCAACCCGACCAAAGCGCTTCAGGACCATCACTACAGACGATTGTCAAGGCTAGTGCATATCCATTACAACGTGCAGCAGGCTTCGCCGGTTATCTTAACAGACACTCGAAACGCATGAGCACCCTGTTGGCAACCGAATCGATGGGATACGTTGAGAAAGTTTCTGGGATGTGGAAAGGAGGGAAGAAGCACTATGATGAGCCGCAGGGCATGGCTCCGGATGACGATGCATATGGAACCGTCGACGAAGAGGAAGCTGCTGTGTCTGGGGATCGATTCCGAGAACACTTTGGGCTACCTGATACAGAGGTACTCCAAGCCGCCTACTTTGGTTTCTTGCAACGGGTTCTCCCGTTGTATGGTAAGATCTATATCAGCGATCGGTCATTCTGCTTTCGAAGTCTGTTGCCAGGCACCCGTACCAAGTTGATCCTCCCTCTCAGGGACGTCGAAAATGCTGTCAAGGAAAAGGGTTCTCGATTCGGGTATTCGGGGTTAGTTGTTGTTATCAAAGGCCACGAGGAGCTCTTTTTTGAGTTCAATAAAGTAGATCTCCGAGATGACTGTGCCGTTACTTTACTTCAGAATATAGGCACGATGAAGTATCTCCAGGCATCTGGGCTCTTGGCAACGGAAGAAAAGGAAAGTGCCGACATCGCAAGTGCTGAACACAAAGCACTCCAGCAAGCACGACAACAGTTGCAGACGGACCATGACATAAGTCTCCCAAAAACTGCCGAGGAGTCTAGTACCGAATCGCCACCGATATTTTTCGATGATCCACGAGCTTCCATTCTAAATTTCAAGCCTCCTGAGTCATTACGAATCACTTGCTTAACCATCGGATCCCGAGGCGATGTTCAACCCTACATCGCGCTTTGCAAAGGATTAATCAAGGAAGGCCATCGACCAAAGATTGCAACACATCTCGAGTTCAAGGACTGGGTTTTAGAACACGGCATCGACTTTGAGCCAGTCGCAGGTGATCCAGCCGAACTTATGCGGATCTGTGTTGAGAATGGGATGTTTACATTTGCGTTCTTGAGAGAAGCCAGTTCTAAGTTCCGTGGTTGGATCGATGAGTTGCTGTCGACTTCCTGGAGAGCTTGCCAAGATTCGGATCTTCTGATTGAGAGCCCCAGCGCAATGGGCGGCATTCATATTGCTGAAGCCTTGGGGATACCGTACTACAGAGCATTCTCTATGCCGTGGACAAGAACTCGAGCATACCCGCATGCATTCGCAGTTCCAGAACACAAACTGGGTGGTGCCTATAATTGGTACAGTTACGTCTTGTTCGACACCTTGTTTTGGAAAGCGACAGCCGGGCAAATCAATCGATGGAGAAAGAAGGAGCTTGGACTGCAGTCAACCAACTTGGAAAGGCTTGGGGTAAACAAGGTCCCTTTCCTGTATGCCTTTAGTCCCTCGGTCGTCATCCCACCACTCGATTATAGTGATTGGATCCGCGTAACAGGATACTGGTTTTTGGACGAAGGCGGAGAAGATTTCCAGCCAGAACAGGAGCTCACCGATTTCATCAAGAAAGCTCGCGACGATGGCAAGAAGCTTGTTTATATCGGCTTTGGATCTATTGTCGTCAGTGACTCCAAAGCCCTCACCGAAACCGTTGTCGCCTCTGTTTTGAAGGCTGATGTGCGATGCATCCTTTCCAAAGGCTGGTCCGATCGTCTAGAGAAGAAACCTGCGACGGAAATTGAGATACCGCTTCCTCCGGAGGTTTACCTCGTTAAGAAGGTTCCTCACGATTGGCTGTTTCCGCAGATTGATGCAGCGGCTCATCATGGGGGTGCTGGTACTACGGGTGCTAGTTTACGCGCTGGGCTACCAACTATAATCCGACCCTTTTTCGGAGACCAATTCTTCTTTGGGACTCGAGTCGAGGATTTAGGGGTGGGCATTACTATCAAAAAGATTAATGTCAGTGTTTTTGCGCGTGCTCTTTGGGAGGCCACCAACAGCGAAAGAATGATCGTCAAAGCCAGAGTGCTAGGTGAAGCTATCAGATCTGTAAGTCCATATCCCCCAACCTTGAAATCTTTTCCACTAACAACCATGTAGCAAGATGGTGTGCACACCGCTATCCAATCCATCTACCGCGACCTTGAGTACGCGCGATCTCTCATCAAAAACCGGGATGGCAAGGTTTCGGATGATACCTTAGAGGATTCGGAGGAGAGCTGGACGTTTATTGGGGATGATAATGATCCTGAGTTAATTAAGCGGATCCAAGGCTGGGAAAGCTTCACAGCCCAGGGACAGGGTGCGAGGAAGAATGGTGACGAGGATGGGTGTGGGAGTAAGAGCAGTGGTCCTGATATGTTGGCTTCGAGTACGTCGATTTCATGATTGGAGTTGG
Organism: Hymenoscyphus infarciens; assembly: GCA_001414345.1. Lineage (NCBI taxonomy): Eukaryota > Fungi > Ascomycota > Leotiomycetes > Helotiales > Helotiaceae > Hymenoscyphus > Hymenoscyphus infarciens. Next base: position 199,074 of record LLCB01000006.1, on the reverse strand, counting down.
ACTTGATGTGTTGGTTTGGCTTTTTACTAGATCGAGAGCGAATGAGTTTACGGCTGCACAGAGGGTTGTCTTTTTTTTGTTGGCATTTGGATTCAAGAATCATTTTGAGCGAGCGCGCGCGCGATTGAGAATGCGATGAAGTACTTAGGCATTATGCGGGTACGATGGAGCCGAACTGAATGAATGATAATTTGTATTTGATGATGATTGTGGGACATAGCGAGATTTCTATACTGGGATTGGAGTGGAATTGGGAATTGGGATTGGACTTGATTGGGATTCGGCGGTAGAATTGCATCGACTAGAGAGAGATGATATAATTGCTATACTACGTTGATTCTCATTTCTTTGGTCTTTGGTTTGGTGTGATTTGGACATATGTTCTTTGTTAAGTGCTTGAGTAAGCAAGTATTATGTGATGCGATGACAAGGTCTTGGCTTACTGGCGGGTAACCCACAGTCTACTCGGGAGTAACTCATGGCTTACCCGCCAGTTTCTGAATTACTTCTGAGGATCTCTTTGAGTGTGTGTAAGAGGATTAGAACAAGGGTTCTTGAGTCTTTGGAGTATCTTTGGATGATACCCTTCCGTTTGTTGCACCGGATCATTTTGGAAGTCGGGGTGCTTGACTTGTCTTTACGAGACAGACGGAAGTTGTTGGGAGTTTTGTTTGGGAATGTCTTTGGTCGTTGGTTGTGGTTTGATGTGAGACGCGCTTTGGTGGAGTGGTGATTGGTGGGGTGGTTGGGGCTGGGTTGGTTCTTTTGAGGTAGGTACGGAGCTTTTGTAAGAGATTCCTGATTGAGATTATGGGGTTGGGGTTAGTGTTGGTGTTGGTGTTGGTTCGGAATGTTTGGGAGATAGTTGAAAAGAGACTTGGGGGAAGGTACTTGTACAAAACAGGCATCTTCTTTTCATATCCCCTTCCTCCATTCGCTTCCTGGACTATATAAAAAGTATGGGGTCCTTTCTAAATCAACTTAACCATATGAGGATTGGCAAGTTAGCAAGGGTACTTGCCTCTGCGTGTTGAGGGGAATATCGGGTAGACACACGGAACAATAGGAAAGCAGTACCCCTCTTACTTTAGCACTAGGTGGTTTGTGAACAAAGTAAATGAATCCCCAATAAAACAATTTACTACACTGATGTTCTGCTGTCGAATTATAAGTTATTGCCGAGTTTTTTTTCTCCTTGTTTTAATTTAGAAGAGTAGTTTCTCGTCTTTTTCTCTTTTTAACCCTAGAGGGGGTGCTTTTTTTTTAATTAACTGAATCTAGCGACGAGGCTTAGCTCTTAGGAAAATCTAGTAATATGTTTGGCAAGAAATGTTCTTGACGGATTGAATTGACGGTCGCTGCTATGAAACGTAACGAGTGACAACTGGGATATGTTTTATACCACGACTCTCCCTCTAGCTTAGCCCTATAGGCAAGTGCAGTTTTCGAGGAAGTGGCTCTTCGTTGGCTTTGAAAATTTTATTAGAACCTCAAAATTGAGGCACTTTAGGTTTCAATTCCGCTACTTGGATTCGGTTCTTTGAGTTGAAGTTCAATTCGGAGATGACCACGTTCCACTTCTCTTAACAAGTAGTTTTGCTGGAGTTGCAGCTTCTAAAGGACAGTAGTAACTTAATAATAGATCTTACCAGAACGCTAGATTAACCAGGACAGAGCTGATTGAAGGCTCGGCCTTTGGAATTTTGGCGTAGAGTTACTGCGTATGTTGGGACTTTCTCTCATTCAACGGTACTCACGTCTTCACTCTTTCCAAGAGCCCCTGCGTCCCACTGACCATCTTTCTAAGAGTCGGGTTCTGGTACTTACTTGGTTAACATGACCAAGACAGATGGTTGGGGAAAAAATAGTCTGGTAGCACAAACAACAACCCCTAAAATCGTACAATGAAGTTTGAATTAGGACAACAGGGAAGGAATAAACGTCTAAGCAAATAGCTATAGGGGTTTCGAAACAGCTGTAGGAAAGTTTCGTGGTGGAGCTTTCGGTGGTTTTGCTGTCGAATTATAGGTTGTTGTTGAATCTCTTTCTTGTATTCTTTTGGTAGCATGACTTTTTTCCTCAAGACCTTCTGAGAATGAGAGTTCTCTTTTATTCAACATGGGCTTCTTTTTGTCATGTGTGTCTAGGAATAACGTGTTCTGTCTACAACATACTTTAGTCCAAAATCATGCCGTCTCTGGAGCTGGTGACTATTGGTATCACAGATTTCAATATCGATATACTTATCATGATATTTCAGACGAATATGGTATAAGCCTGAATAAATAACAACTCTGAAATTCATTTCGTTATTCCAACTCCGCACTACTTGCCCTGGTCCTCTCGTAAGGTAGTAGAATGTTATTCTCTACGAAGCTGGTGTTAAAATTCAACTTCAGGTTCACTTGGGGAATTGATTGCGGTACTTGGATTTAGTACTTTCAAGTTAGGATTGATTACATTGGCAATATCTCCCATGGCTCGGCACCGTGACCCGCTGAAACTGTAGCTTTTAATGGAGCTTCACGATGCTCTTTCAAGGGTACAGAATTGAGGAGGAAGTATTTGGAGCGAATAAGATGTTGGGCAATCCCACGGGGAATGAAACTCGTGTCGACACTCTTTCTTCGCATTATGAAATACATAGTTAGGGCCTATTTGGCTCGCATAAATTATTTAAATATATGCATGGATATTTGACGAGATGTCCCGAATAGTGACCTCGTATAAGTTGGTGCATATCATCAATTATTCCTTAATTTATTAAATAATCGTTTAGCTCGTAGTGTATATATTACATTCTTAGTAAGTAGCACTAAGTACTAGCATTAGGTGGTATATAGTAGTATAGATAAAAGATATACATGAATTTTTAAAGATTTACACCTGTAGAGGTCTAAATCTTTTTTTAGTAGTATATATCTTATTTATATATACACTAAGATATACGAGGTTAAACAAGGGATTTGCATCACTTTTAAATATGTATGCCAAACACTGGTGCATATATAGAATTGGTGCTTATATATATATATATTACCTTATGATTTTTGGTGGTGTATATCTTAGATATGCACGAGCCAAACAGGCCCTTGGCTCCTGCAGCTTGTGACACCCTCATTTTTTAGACGGGAGTGGTAGAAGGAATGAGAACGGGAGATTTACTGTCGAATGTTAAGTTACTGTCGATTATGTATATTACGCACAGAAGACTAAATGCAGCCATACATAGACAAGCACCGCCCTCCGTGATTCTATTACTATCAAAATGAGTCGGGGTTTTAATTTGGTTTTAGTGCCACGCTGTTGTTCAAATGGAGTGTTTGCCATCAAACATTCAGACGTTTCTGCGCGATGTTTCTAAAGACGAAAATAAGTTGTAGGAGACTCTTAAATAACGATGTGATAACGGGGCTGAAATCTGAAAGGTTTTATGGGGGTTTGTGAAAGATAGAGATGGAGAGGTCATAGAGGACTTTCGAGAGATGAGTTACGAAGGATGGGAATGTGTTTTTTGAGAGGGAAGCGAGTATGTCGCTTATCTCAGCAGCCATTCTTTGGAGTGGTTAGTTCAAAGGAGCGCGTGAAACAGTCGACGAGATAGCAGGCTAGAATGGATGCAGAGAAAGAATACAGTATTGCGGTGAACCGGCAAGGAAATGGTTGTTAGAACCGCACCTTAGAACGTAGAATTGCACTTTCGTTCTATGTAGCCTTCGAGGCATCTAGCCTATTGAGTAGAATGAAAGAAAAGGATTGCGAAGGTGGTATTTACTGTCGAAAGTCTAATTGCTATCGAAATGGGTTCAAATAAAAATATAGCCAGAAATCCCAAGAGGCCATCGGCTACTAATAAGTGACACTGCAAACCTTTTGGAGGCCAATTTTGAAACTTAGAGAGATGTGTGGAGTTTGGCTCTTACCCAAGACCAGAAAACCACCCGGAGGAAGATAGGAAGAGACCCATAGCACCATAGGGGATCAACACGATTCATACATTCTTACCTCGTCACGTACATGTTTTGCAATTTCCCATTACGTTAGAAATGCTTCTCTCAACTCGTCAATTTCGGACGTCGACTTGTTTTGCTGAGGAATATTGTAGGTAGATCTTTCTATACCTCGAGTTCGTATGTAAACGAGACAAGAATAACTCGAAGGATGCAGCGGAATCGCCGTGCTACTCCTGTGCACTATTCTGTGGCACTGTACGAGTTGTTAACGGATAAGTGCCGCTACAGACCTATTGAGCATATTATATTTTCTCGGATAGAGAGTTCAATTGTTCTACTTGTCTTCTAAAGTCTGTAGTAAGATGGAAGGGGAGCTCCTAGTTCTAAGATGACTTGGATTCTTCAAAAATGCTAGCCAAACGTCGTCAAAGCTCGTAGAGTATTCGTAAGTGCGCACACTTATTTTCGCGGTGGCATCCAAGTTTTAAAATGACGCGTAAATTAATTGATTTGGGACTGTCCTCCGTCCAGCGCTTCAAGGCTTGGCAACGCACTATATTAAACCCCTTCATCGCCCTTTTCTTTGTTACATTTGAATACCTTGTTTGATCCACCATGGCGGATGAGGAAATGCTCACAATAAAGTGGGAAGATGGGAAGCTGGCGACATTTCCTTGGTCTTACGTCTTAGGTATGTAAAAGGTTCTTCGGGTTTCTAGTCATTTTGTCCAAACATCCAAATCAGTTCTAAAGCGCAGTTCTAAAGAAACCTACAGCCATGATAGAAGATTCGCTTGTCGACACGCCTATGAAATTGGTCACGGATATCAAGCTCGAATATATGAGTCCAGAAGGCATCGTCTATAAAATCCAACTCACATCAGAAGTGTGGCAAAAACAACTTCTGCGTGGGCCACACCAAGAAAAACTGACAGGAATCTGGAACACCCACACCCAAGTCCTCGAGTCGCGCGCCCAATTCAGGAAGTACCTGGAATCCAATAAAGACTGTGCCAATGGAGCCGTGAGAATGATAAAAGACCTTCATTCTTACCAAAAAGACCCATCTGCACCAGGACGATTAGAAAATCTCGGCAATCCGTATTTTCTGGGAAAGCCATACTTCAATGAGAAGCAGGTGGATTTAATTTTAAAGATTAAGACAACGAAAGGCCCCCTGGAGAATGTTTTGAAACGGATTTTCGAACGGGGATATACGAAGGGGGGTATTACTTGTACCGCGTACTCGCTGTTACCTACGTATGAAGCTGTATTTGGCTTATATTGGGATGCTGAGAGCCAGAAGGTTAAGTGGCTGGTTCTGAAGCCGTAAAGCAGACTTGGCTTTCCTCCTGAACTAGCGGTTCGCCTTCCATGAAGGTCAAGCACACGGTTTTTGGCGTAGAAAACACCCCTGGGACTGAGAGCTTAGTATTTACAGTCGAAGGTAGACTTGTTGTCGAATAAGAGCTTATAATGTTTTACAAACAACACACAATAATCTATCGAGGTCTTTAAGTGACTTGACAGATCATTTCCAAGCTATTCGTTTAAAAAAAACTGCTTATTTCGTTGCCGTCGAACTCTCTAGCCTTACATAACGGGGAACACACCGAAAGACATATTATTGATTTTCTGGCTAGCAACTTGGTACACAGAGACTTGCTATTCATGTTTTACCAGAGACATCTTTCAGGTTAAAAAGAACCTTCTCGCGCGGTTCTCACTCACGTTCTATTTGCAGCACGTTGCTTTTTTGCAGACTGCAAGCGATCGTTTTTCGGCATTTACATTATGGGGAGGTGAAATAGAGGGCGAGTCTTGATCTCTCGCAATTCCATCTATGTGAAGAAAACTCATCGCTATCTCACATGGATCATACTTCTGTTGAGAACGACAATGGTACTTAGAATCTTTAGTGATAGAACTTTAAGCTCCTTGTGTTTCCCAAGCTAAAGTTGTGGAAATTCTTCAAATTGGTAGCTTATTTCCGAATACTTTGTACTAGTGGGTTATTTAAAGGCAGTGCAATTGGTGAGTAAAACGACACAAGCGAGTCAAGAGGGTCTTGGTCGAAGAAGTGGAGGAGAGACCTCAAGTAAACCAAACATATAGAATTTAATTTTGAATCTTGTCTTACTGTCGATGGTTTCTTGAGTCCACTATACAGATGTTCGGTTTTCTGGCTTGCAATCTCAGACTTTTGCTCTTTCCAAACCAGGCTCATGAGATTAACTAATTACTTTACCTCTATCACTCGCTCGTAATACAGATTTAAAGAAGCGCACAGTGAAATTGATGTCCAGATTCCAGGTAGGGTCATGTAAAGAAATTCTGGAGATTTTAGCGGCGATGAGGGAATAAGAACTTCCTTTAACACTTTGGAGATTATCTACTTCTCCAAATTTTTGTCTAACTTCAAAATTGTAATAAACTCCAAGTACAATTCTTTTCCTATGGTCAGGATATTACCAGCGTAAACCTTTCCAAACTTAACAATATAAATTTTGTCTGATTTCAAAATACCGGTTTGGGATGTAAGCGAAAAGTGAGCAATTCCACGCAGCGGTTAGTGCTAGGACTTGTGAATTACACGAAGGTAAAAATAATCATTTAACGTGGAGAGCAGTAACAAAGTCACAGTTAGAGGAGTATACAGAGTTTGTTGTTCGGATTTTATTTCACTGTCAATATTCTCGTATACTTCCTTGTTTCAATTATCTCTTCAATCGTATCATACTTGATTATCTTCATCAGTAAAGTATTTTGCTTAGACGTCTCCTCTTCCTTCGGCTGGATATATATTAACAACCATTCAGACTTTCACCCGCACAAAGTCAAAGTACCAAATTCGCGAGTGATCTCGCATCTTCTAAACCGAGATGCGTTTTTATCATCAATACTCCGGAGAAGGGATCTTCAAGGTGCAAAGATAGAACGACGCCATGTTTCCTGAACCCCTTGTCCCCACCAATCCTAGTACCTTTCGACAACTGTTCTCATCTATAAATCTCGCATATCCTCTCTCCTCACTCCTTCCGAGTTTTTTTTTTGAGATCGATCTTAACTCTGTCGTTACAATGAACTCTATCCCTTAGTAAACGATAAATTTACACTTTACAAAGTTCACGTTAGAAAAAGACGACCTTATTCCTATTTATATTCCCATTTCTAATTCACTTGCTATTCACGCCACTCAATTTAGGCACCTAAGCTAGCCTCTCTTATTGGTCCACACCTATATAGATGTTTTCTAAACTCCTTAATCCCACTAATCCAAGTGCTTTTCAGCATCTGTTCTCCTCTACAAATCTCGCATATCCTCTCTTCTCACTCCCTTCCGTGTTTTCCAAGAGTGAGCTTAACTCCTTCGTCGCAAAGAAATCCATCCCTTGGCGAACGATAAATTTACAATTCACCAAGTTCACTTCAGAAATAATGACCCCATTCCCATTCACAACCTCTCTCACCCGATACTCCCGAAAAGAAAAAAGAAACCATTCACGCCTTCCACAATTTTACCTGGCAACCGAGGCAACCCCCCTGATTGGTTCATCCGCATGCAGCCAGCACTCCCCCTTGGGGTAAGCAGCCAACCCCGCCGCATGCGCCACTCAACCCGCACCAATAAATCTCCCCCCCTCAAATGCACCGCGATGCACGCAGTTATTTACGTGAGATGGTGTGAGGCTGAGTGTAGGATTGGTCTTCATCCTCTCTTCCGATGGACGACATCACCTCCTGACATCGCAAACAACACCATGTACCGCGAATAAACCATGGATCACGAGCAAGATATTTGAAAAGGGGAGAGAGAAGAGAGCAAGGACAAGAAACATAGGGGAAGGAAATATGTTGTTGGCAACCTTAGCAAGATGGCGAGGCTTCCTCCTGGTCGCGGTGCTGGTGCTATGTTTTTTGATGCTGGATACTTACAACACCCACCGCTCTTCCAAATACCATTCCCTCCAACAACAAAGCATTCTCAGCAACTCGCAACAAGCATCAGGTGGTGGACCTCTCACAAACCCATCTAATGCGCCTCCAACTAATGCAAAATTCAACTGGGCAACAGTACAACAAGATTACCCCGTTGCATCTCTAATCCCAATGCCAAACCCCGTACTAAAAAGCATTCCCCGGATTCAACATATCTTCGAGAAAGAAAGAAGATCAGACAAAAAAGAAAGATTGCTGAAATTGGAAGCTGTGAGGGGGAATTTCAGTCATGCTTTTACAGGATATCGGGAACATGCATGGGGACGGGATGAGGTGCGCCCTCTATCCGGAGAACCACTTGATGCTTTTGGGGGGTGGGGTGCTAGTTTAGTAGATAGTCTTGGTTTGTTCCCCATTCACCTTATTGTCGATCGAACTCGCTCGAACTCCTATCTTTATTTTTTTTAAAAATCCTTTTGGAGAGGGTGGAAATGCTGATATAAAACAGATACCCTCTGGATCATGGACATGAAAGAAGACTTCGACGAAGCAGTAAAGGAGATAGGGAAGATCGACTTTAGTATTTGTTCACTGGACGAAATAAACGTCTTCGAAACTACAGTCCGGTATCTCGGTGGTTTACTAGCTGCTCACGATATAAGTGAACATCTTTATCCCGAACTTCTGGAGAAAGCCAAAGAACTGGGAGAAACGCTTTATAAAGCTTTTGATACACCAAACCGACTGCCTGTAATGCGTTGGAATTTCAAAACCGCAATGGCAGGGATGAAGCAAGAAGCTTGGGAGAGTGTACTGGTAGCGGAAGTAGGGAGTTTGACATTGGAATTCACGAGACTGAGTCAACTCACGGGCGATGGGAAATGGTTTGATGCTGTGCAGAGGGTGATGGATGTTTTTGAACAAGAACAGGGGAGGACGAAGTTGGTGGGGATGTGGCCTGTTAGTGTGAATTTGAAAGAAGGGAATTTTAGGGAAGGTGGGGATTTTACTATTGGAGGGATGGCGGATAGTTTGTATGAGTATTTGCCCAAGGTTGGTTTTTCCCGTCCAAAGATGCGAAACGTGAAGCTAACATGAAATAGCAATACATGTTACTTGGAGGAGGTAGCCAGCAATATCGTAGGCTTTACGAGTATTCGATGACGGCTATGAAGCGGAATATCTTTTATCGTCCGATGACGAGAGATAGTTTGGATATTCTGCTAGCTGGACAACTGAACACTGATGGGCAGACACCAGTTGAGAAGATTGTAACGGAGCCACAAGCTCAGCACCTAGGTTGCTTCGCTGGAGGAATGGTAGCTATTGGAGCCAAGATTTTTGGCAACAACCAGGATTTGGAAATTGGAAAGCAGCTGGTCGAAGGGTGTATCTGGGGATATGAGGTTATGCCACTCGGCATCATGCCTGAGATCATCCACACGGTGCCTTGCGAAAGCAAGATGAACTGCAGTTGGGACGAGAAGAAATGGCATGATGCTGTCAGTGCCAGTTATGAAGGCTCTCAGTCCGCGGAGGAGAAAATAAAACTGCATGGACTCGGAGTTGGCGTGGCCAAGGTCGACGATGCAAGATATATTCTTCGGTGAGCAGTCCCTCCAAGTTTTGAATACAAGACAAAAACTAACGATAATAGACCCGAGGCCATTGAATCAATTTTCATTCTCTATCGCATCACTGGCGATCCAAGACTACGCGAACGAGCGTGGACCATGTTCAACAACATCACCAAATACACCACCACAGATATCGCACACGCAGCTCTGGAGGATTGCACGGTCGCAAATCCCTCAAAGGCCGACCGGATGGAATCTTTCTGGATGGCTGAAACTCTCAAGTACTTCTATCTTATCTTTGCAGACCCGAGTATTGTGAGCTTGGATGACTATGTTTTCAACACCGAGGCACATCCGCTGAGAAGACCTGGTTGAAAGCCCACTGGGCTGTGGGATAGATATACGACAAGCAGAAAGAAGCTATAATGACTGAGAGGGCGTGCTTGCTGCTTGCTGGTCACGTGCTGGTCAACTCGACCGCCTAGAGAAAGTACGCGAAAGCGAAGGGGAAGGGAGGAGCGGACAATCCAAGTCCCCGAAGAATCCGAGAGAGCAGAAAAGGACAATTGGAGGATGGTTTAACAGAGAAGAACGGTAGCAAATAACAAATAACAAATAACAATACAGAAGCAACAGCTTCCGCTTGAGCCCTCGATTCTGTCTGAAGAGTAGAGAGAGTGAATAGCGTGTCGTAGATTTCCTGGTGGAAGTGGCACTCCACTCAATCAATACTCATTGTACTGTTGTTGATAGTTTGGGTATATGATTACTTGGAGTAGGAGTATCTTGGATGTTCAGAGATAACATAATGAAGAAAAGAAATTGAAGTCATGAATTAAATATATATAGTGTAAGTAGAATTTGCTGTAGCCGGGAAAACATCGGCATCATATGCTTCCAGCAATTACGTAGCCAGCCCGGCCGCCGGGTGAAGCGCGTTTTGCTGGTATAAACTTTCTCCCAAAATACCACAACCAGGCAATGTCCCAACCTTCCGCGGGTCTCCTCCTGTTCATCCTCACTCTCCCTTCCATCTCCTCCTCCCTATCAAACCACCAATACGAAACCCAAAACCCATCATGTCCTTCCTCCGCCGTCGCATCATAGGGGACTCCCCCTCAGAGTCCTCCCGCGATTCCACCCCTCCAAAAGCAGAAGAAATCCGCCTCGCCCCCGTCTCCAAAATCACAGGAGCCCCCAAAAAGGCAAAAACCCGAAAGCGAAGAACTGGCTTCATCTTCGCCCTCGGCGGGCTCTTCGGAATCGTCGTGGCAGGAATCTTCGCCGGCAGATCCGACCTCATTGATTTCCCGGAACTGGGCGAACTGTCTATGGATAGTTTGATGGATATCCTTCCCGCAAGCTTCATGCAAGATGCCAAAGATTTAGCCAAGGGCGAGCGGGAGGCTGTGAATTACGATTCGTTTTCTGTGGGCTTGAATCTTCTTGCGCAGGGTGTGAGGGCGAGACATCCTGTTATTATGATTCCTGGGGTGATATCGACGGGTCTGGAGAGTTGGGGGACGGCGAATGCTTCAAGGCAGTATTTTCGGAAGAGGCTTTGGGGGAGTTGGTCTATGATGAGGGCTTTGGCCCTTGATAAACAGGGCTGGAAGAGGCATATTATGTTGGATAAGGATACGGGACTTGATCCGCCGGGGATCAAGTTGAGGGCTGCACAAGGCTTTGATGCGGCGGACTTTTTTATCACGGGATATTGGATTTGGAATAAGATCTTGGAGAATTTGGCGACGATTGGGTATGATCCTACGAATAGCTTTACCGCGGCTTATGATTGGAGACTTTCGTATCCGAATCTGGAGGTGAGGGATCAGTATTTTACGAGGCTGAAGATGTATGTTGAGATGGCGATGAAGGTTTCGGATAAGAAGGTCGTTTTTATATCACATTCCATGGGGAGCCAAGTCTTATTTTACTTCTTCCACTGGGTTGCTGCCGAATCAGGGGGCGGAGGAGGCGACAGCTGGGTGGACGACCATATTGATTCTTGGATCAACATCTCTGGTTGCATGTTAGGCGCATTAAAAGGCCTACCAGCCGTCCTATCCGGTGAAATGAAAGACACCGCACAACTAAACGCCTTCGCAGTCTACGGCCTCGAAAAATTCCTCAGCCGAGAAGAAAGAGCAGAAATCTTCCGAGCCATGCCAGGAATCAGTTCCATGCTTCCCATCGGCGGGAACGCAATATGGGGAAATTCAACCTGGGCGCCAGACGATCTCCCGGGTCAAGATGTCAGTTTCGGACCTTTCTTGAATTTCAAATACCAGAATGATTCGGTACCCACGAGAAATATGACTGTGGAGGAGAGCATGTCTTATCTTTTCAATGTCACGGAACCGTGGTATGCGAGGCAGATTAAGGAAGCTTATTCTACTGGTGTTGGGCATACCACTGCGGAGGTTGAAGCGAATGAGAAGGACCCTAAGAAATGGATTAATCCACTGGAAACTCGGTTACCTCTTGCGCCTAACTTGAAGATTTACTGCTTTTATGGTATGTCCCCTTTTAGAGTATCAAAATTTTGAATTTTGCTAATGAAAATGCAGGAATCGGCAAACCAGCAGAACGTTCCTACTTCTACCGAAAATCCGAATCCCCCCTCTCATCCTTAAACATAACCATCGACACAACCCTTATCCAAGGAAATGTCGATCGAGGGGTCATTCTCGGAGAAGGCGACGGAACCGTCAATCTCCTATCCTTAGGTTACATGTGTAACAAAGGGTGGAATTATCATCGCTACAACCCTGCTGGTGTGAAAATCAAGGTTTACGAGATGCCTCATGAACCTGATCGATTTAGTCCCCGTGGTGGCCCTAATACGGGTGATCATGTGGATATTCTGGGTAGACAGAGTTTGAATGATTTGATTCTGAGAGTGGCAGCCGGGAAAGGGGATGAGATTGGGGAGAATGTTGTGTCTGATATTAGGAAGTATGCGGATAATGTTGATATTAGAGAGGAGGAGAAGTATTTGTGAATACTACAGGTATTATGATTATAGGGAGGGGTGGTTTGTATATCATGGGAGGGCATATGAGGGGGTTTTGGAGTTTCCGGTTGATAATAGAGGATGGGTGGCCTGTGGGTTTGAGACATCTGTGATACCCATGCGTTTCTTGGTAGATGATAGATGATTGTTTTTAGAACTATCTTAACGAGTTTTGATGTTGCGCCTGGCTTGCGCACTAGTCCGTGTAAGCTATATATTTTCCGATTTTAGTTTTCCTTACGATCATCCTCTCTGGATTGGAGTCCTGGTGTTGCTCCCTCCCACTGGAGAGTGTCATACATCATTAGGAGGAAGAAGAGACCCGATTTCCAGTAATTCTGCTTCTTCTCCCATTTTCCCTGGCCTTCATATCTATGACGCGCAATGATGCTTCTCTGCAACAACCTCGTATGACCCGGAAGAACTGGGATCCATTCCCGTGCGTGTGTTTTCGCCCTATATAGTACTAGGCGTAGTATTTTCTGAACGTCCCTCAGCTCGTTACTACTTTTTAGTGCGCTTTTAGCACTAAAACTAAGTAAAAACCACTCACACACCTACTTTTATTCTTATAATTAATTAATAACTATAACATAAAATAGTAAAGAAATACTAAAGATCTAAAAGTTATTAGACCCCTAAACGAAAGACTTCTTAACGTAAGGTCCTAGTTTAGCAGTATACTATTATTATTAGTAGAAGTTAATAGAATATTAATAAGTAAGAGTTACTCTTTTAGGCATAAGATAACCTAGATTATATATCTATTTCAAAGTATAGTATTAAAAGCCTTAGTTTCTATTACTTTTTATATATAGTAGAGGTAAAAAAAGAGGGTTATATTTAAGCGAGAAACTAAGCTAAAAATTAGCTAAGGACGCTTAGAAAATACTAGACCGAGTACGCTTAGGAGAGAAGCTATACCCTCCTAGACGTATACGCATCTGTCCTGTTTCAGTAAAAGGTTCTGGGGCTTTAATTGATAGTTAAAGATGAAGAGTTTTAAGGATTCTGAGGTCGGATTCGAGGGTGACTTGTTTTTCGACGGTAGTTATTGCGTCTGTCGAGTTCTCGAGTTGGTTGATAGAGGACTATGGTTAAAGATGTTAGGTCCGGGGGTTTTGTCATCCTTTTACTCGGGTTGCTTGCTCGTGTTTTTGCTTATTGTTTTCTCTGGGTACATCTCGATTCTAATGACTCGTTTGTTGCTGTGTTGTGTGTGTGTTTTTTTGAGTATATTAGGAGTATTCTTTTATCTCTCTCTTTGAATGAGATTTAGATTATCAGGTAAGACTATATTAGTATCTTTCCTTTCTGAGCGTTCGTTATTTGAGAATGCTAGGAGTTTACTGGATTTTGAACGTGTTTAAGCTAATGCAAGTTGCTTTTTTTGCTTTTTGCTTTTTGCTTTTTGCGCTTTGCGCTTTGCTCTTTGCTTTTTATTACTTGTATCCAAAACCCTTATTACATTTTCGTCCTTGCACCATCCGAGGTGTAGTTGATTCTACGTGACTTTGGATGTAGTTGAGGATAACAAGTTCAATTCTTGCTTCTTCCAATTACAAACCAAAGTACCTTTCTCTCGTCTTTAATGTATGAGAAATGGAATAATTCTTTTTGGCGACAAATTTGATAAAGATACAACGGGTCAGCATATTATGTTCATAGTTACTTAAGAGATATTGTTAGAGTAGGAGCCACCCTCACTTATATACTCTCTATATAAGCGGGATTCCTAGGCTTACCCCTCTATCACTTCTATATGAATTCTATCACGATTATAACCTTCATATCCCGGCCTATACTATATAGTGTTTGGGAAAGTAGTTGTAGCTCCTTGCTATAATACTAGGAAGTGGCTTCTGCTATATGATATACTAGGGAAGAAGTAAACTTGTTACTTCGACCTTTATAGAGTTTAGAGGTTGAATCGAAAATGGGGTGGTTTTCGACAGTAATTGTCAAACATGTTGGGATTTTCTACAATTGCGAGGAGGGGCTTACGTGTAAGTTTTCTGGGTCAGGTCATTTTCTCTGCTCGTTTCTGGCTCTCACTTGTTGTGGTAATCTTTCTACGGAGCAGAAGGCCATCCTCCACACATGAGACTGAATCCAACAAAGTGTGTAAGCTTATGTTCGCAAGGCCACTTGGGGTGCTTTAAATACAATGGCGGTGAACTGTTTCAGATACCGCTCCTACAAGAGGATGTGTTGTGGTATTGTGTTATTTTAGTAAAGGTGTCGCGGTATTAGTCTTGCTGTGACTGTGAAAGCGAGTTTTCCAAACTCATGCTTAGTCTATTGATTCATGCACTGGAATAAAACGAATCCTCGTCAGCCTGTTTGCTACTTTAGAAATTACGAAGAATAAAAGAGCCCTTGGACGAAAACGAGTCAGGGGTGTGATAGGAATACAACCACGTGGGGTACAGGTTGCCCTTTCGGTTTCTCTTCTTATCGACTTATCTTTGACCACCCATGTAAACCTGCCACCTGGCTTTCCTCATCTTTTCCAAGACTCGAAATAGCAATCGTCCTTACACGCTAAAAGTGTTTGAAGATCTCTGTGGTTCTTAGAATCGACCGCGAGTTTGTTTTCAACGACAATTAAAGTTGTTTCTTGGATTTATTTCATTTGGTTTAGCATTAGTCTTTTTCGAGGGTGATTTGTTTTAAAGGAATGTTCCTCTACTCTCTGCTTCCATACCTGTTCTTAATCGTGATTTAATCGCAAATCTTTAATGTAAATCATTGCTCATCACTTGTCAATTCGTGGTTCGCTGAGACACCCTTCTGAAACAAAAAATTTGATAACTTTAGAGCCTGTTTGGCTCGTATATATTATTTAAATATCTACATAGATATTTAACGAGATATCCTGAATAGTAACCTCGTATAAGTTGGTATATATCATCACTTGTTTCTTAATATATTAGGTAAGTGTTTAGCTCGTGGTACACATATTAGTATATATGTTAGTATACATATTAGTATATATATTTCGTACTATGAAACCGGTAGATAGAAGGAGATATATACGAACTTTTAAAGATTTACACCTCTAGAGGTCTGAATCTTTTTTTAGTAGTATATATCTTATTTCTATATATACTAAGATATATAAGGTTAAACGAGGGATTTATATCACTTTTAAATATATATGCTAAACACTAGGGTATATATAGACTTAGTATATATATATTTATAGTATCTTATAATTTTTGATAGTGTATATCCTAGCTATACACGAGCTAAACAGGCTCTTAGAAGTTCTCTATAATTGTTAGCTTCTAGGTTTTACTAAACAAGAGTTTTCTATGGTTTATTAGTCTGTTTTCTATCTGTGTTATAATATTCAAACATGGATTTGAGAATTAGCTTTATTTTAGCAGTGAATTGTCTCAGAAGAAGTACATAGTATCGGCTATAGCTTAAAATTTCCTCTTTAACCGATTGATATACTACTATTTCCTTTCGAGTTTATAATAACGTTCTTTGACTATAAGTCCATAATCACACGCCTCCTCGGGCGTAAGGTTAAAAAAAGATCTTGATTTCTATAACAAGGACTTTTAGAAGGAAGAAAAGAGTATTAGGGTATTCTGGTGTGTTAGTACTAGGATTGGCAGTAAGTGGTTGGAAATTATGAACGGAGAGTCTTTAGTTGAGGATAGGTTTTGTAGCTTTTGCTAGTTTTGAAATGGCCGCTTGTTGCAGTCATTACATTACTTCCTTTGTTTCTTTCAAAGGTAGTTTGACGCCAACCCACCAGCGCCATGGTAAGGTATAATCATGGTTGCTGTGAGTTGTTGGGTTTTGTTTCTCTATTGAAGTCATTTTGTTTGAACAGTGCTCTCGTTCTTAGCACTGAACTAGGTACTAAACCTTAAAATAAGGTTTATCCTCCTACTCGTCTCGGGCTTAAAACTTAAAGCTCAAAACTCGACATGTAATTTTCTTCCTCAGTAATACAATAAAGTGGGTTGAAAAACACTACCTTTCTATTCGGTGACCAGTTAGGAGCCTTGCAGAAATTCTCTGGTTGCAGGGTTTACTACCTCCGAGCTTTCGTACAACGTCAAATACCTATCAGGTGTAAGCCACTTAGTCAAGTAAATCGAGCTGTAAACACAACACCACGCCACACCACCCCCTGGACTCACGCTGCGCCTACGCCCTTTTTCATTGCTCATCCGCTCCCGGAAGTTAAGCGAATACATGCAATTGCCTATTGATATACGAACCATTATTGGATGAAATATTACTTTATGCATATGAGATGGAGGGTTACCAAAAATTTCAATAATCTCGCCACCACCGCGTGGCAAATATTCGTACAGTGCGTTTGCAGACGCAGGTGGTGAGCTATACGCATGGCAACGAGAAAGCCATCAAGGTGCGCCTCACCCCATATTCAGAAATCTCACCTCATCAATATTCGGGTTTCTATGTGGGACGGCACAACTTTCAAAGTCCGGTTTATGGGTATTGGACATAAATCTCTTTCTTCAAAGTCTTTTCTCTAAAATTATCGGAGTCTGTACGGAATTAGAGATATACCCCTCTAACTACCCGAAACTCCGCGAGGCCCAATCTTATATTCACTATATCCGCGCACGACATTACCCTCAACTTCTTTCAATTACAAGCCTCGCTTGTACTTCCTTCCACCACAAGACTATCAAGATGAAGTTTTTCTCGCTCCTTGCTTCCGCTGTTGCAGTCTCAGCAGTCGTCCCCGGCCTCCTTTTCAGGGATTACCAACCAACAACCACCAACACAATCCCAGCCGTGTTAGCAACAGGGCCCGT
This sequence comes from Hymenoscyphus infarciens, assembly GCA_001414345.1. Taxonomy (NCBI): domain Eukaryota; kingdom Fungi; phylum Ascomycota; class Leotiomycetes; order Helotiales; family Helotiaceae; genus Hymenoscyphus; species Hymenoscyphus infarciens. The sequence goes on along the minus strand of LLCB01000006.1, from coordinate 181,778 downwards.
AACCGCCAACTTCATATCCACAAAGTATGGAATTGATTCACCCCAGTTATCAGCAGTAAACAATACTTCGTTCGATTGGTGGTATTTCGATGCTATTTCGGCGGATTCGAAGAGTGCTGTGACGGTTATTTTCTTCACTACTGCTAATACTGCGTTCCCACTACTTTCGAGTTCGAATGTTACAACGAGTATTGTAATTAATTATCGATTTGAGAATGGAACTTTGGGAGGTCATAACTTGGATGCCGAGGAGGCGATTATTAAGACTGTTGGGAGTGGGAGTTCTGGTGAATGGTAAGTCCGTTTGTCGAAGCCATTTCACTTTTTGGGGGGCTTTGAAGAATCGTGTAGTAAAATGTTGAAACATCACTCACTCCCTTGGTCTTTTTTAACTTCTCCTTTTCAATATCCGCTTGCAATTCAATTATGAACTCAACTGACTTCAAGTACAGGGTAGGAACTGGAATTTCGTGGAAAGGTTCCCCAGATCTCTCATCCTACAAAATCACAATCGACAATCCAACAATCGGAATAAAAGGAACCTTCTCTCTGAAAACCACCTCACCAGCCCATTACCCATGTAGCCCAGACTTGCCAGGCAAAACCATGATCGTGGCTCCTCACATCGGATGGGGGAATGCTGTTCCTGATGCGGATGCGGTTATCGATTGGCAAATTGGGGGACGTAGACTTAAGTTCAAGGGAGCTGCTTACCATGATAAGGTGCCACTCCCCTTTTGCTCTCAAAAAGCTACTTTGCTAACTTCAGCCGCTTAGAATTGGTCCGACCAACCCTTCCAACAAAACGTAGTATCATGGTACTGGGGACATGCCCGCATCGGACCTTACGAAATCGTCTGGCTCGATGGTCTCCCCTTAAATGGTTCAGAATACGTATCAGCATACGCATCAAAGAACGGTCGTATCATTACCGCCGCTTGTACTTCTACTTCGCTTAAAGTCAGACCTATTGATTCAGTATATCCACCTTCTATGACGAGTCCCGATCTAAAGGCCTATACACTTGAGATGGATCTAGGAACTGAGGGGGTGTTGAGTGCAAATTTGACGATTGTTAGTACGATTGTGAATGCGGCGCCTATTTATAGTCGCTGGGGAGGGAGTTTGATAGGGTCCGTGGATAGAGGGAGGGAGTTGAGAGAGTATAAGCTGTGGGAGCAGTTTAAATTTATGTGAGAGGGTTCTGGCGTGGGGAGTATTATTGTCTTATTGGTGGGCTTTCATTTAAATCCTTGGTTAGTCACAATTACACTTGGAATGCCAAATAGTCAAGGACCAAAAAGGGGTCACTGTTTGAGTGAGTTTAGTCAGTTGTCACCGCATTCTCGGGCTGATCGTTTCTAAAGTAATCGCGAGGATAATCTTCTCAAAGTTCATTGTCCATCTCTGCTTCTTCGCCTCGGCACTCCAGTGTAGCATAAGGGATAGATCACAGATTAGGAGCTTATAGCTAGGCCCGATGAAATACGTGAAAGTAATCTCTTATGTAGTGTGGTAATAAACGTCTAAAGAGAGAAGGGGAGAGTATAGAGCATTTATAACTATCTATACCTATAGGTCCGCTACTAGTATAGTTATATATTCTTCTTATAATATATCCCTCTTAAAAAAGCGTCTTCCTCTAAAGTTATAAAAAGAGATACTAACTATAAGTTGATTTTAGGCCTTATCTAGCTCCTTGTTCTTTAACTTTTTTATAATATCTTCTAATCTATCCTTATTCTTCGACTTTTCTATAGTATCTTTTAATCTATCTTTATCCTTCTTTATATTATCCTCTCCTTTCTTATTCTTTAATTTATTAAAAAATCTATTATTAGAGCTTAGTATCTTAGCTATTATTATTCTGTTATAGATATTAATTCTATAGTATAGAATAGCTAATCGTTGCTTTTTAGCTTTTATCTCTTAAGCTTTTAATTAATCTATAATAGTTATAATTAGTTATATAACCTTATAGTAGATACTATCTACTTAAATCTATAAGATATAGTTAGTAGTATATAAATTATAACTACTATTTTAGATAACCTAAGAAGTAGTAGAAGTATTAGCTATATAAATAATAAGATCTAGTTATTTTAAAGTAATCTTTAACTTAATTAGTATATCTATAAGTAGATAAAGGAAAAATATAAGAGTATTTATAGTAAAATCACTTTTAATAAGCTCTATCTTAGTACCTTTAAGTATAGCTTTATATACCTTACTTATAGGTCTCTTTACTAGTATATTAACAAGTTTCTTTTTAAAGAATAGATATTTAATATTATATTAAATCTATAGAGCTAAGACAATTAATTATACTCTATAATATAACTTATTCTTATTAATATTAGTTATAATATACTTATTAAAGAACTAGGTATAGTATAAGTCCTTTTAGAGAATATCTAGCTTATTTATAAAGTTAAAGTATATAATATATAGCTTAAAGACTTATTTACTAAAAGCATTAGACGTATAAGAGACTAAAGCCTTAGCTAAAGAAGAAGTAGATTTAGTAGCTAATTTAGGTAAAGTTCTTATAAACTTCTTAATTTCTATATTCTTAGTCTCAATATCTATATTATAAGTCTTAATCTTTAAATTTTAAGACTCGATGTCTACGTCTTAAGTCTCGATCTCTAAATTTTAAGGCTTAATGTCTATATTTTAGATTTTAATCTTTAAATTTTAAGGCTTAATATCTACATCTTAGATCTCGATCTCTATATTCTAAGTCTTAATCTCTATATTCTATTTAGAGACAGTATTAGAATCTAGTAACCTATTATTCTTTTAAGGAATAATAGCTAAAGTAGTAATAGTTAGATTTATCTAAGAGTCTTAATTAATACTATAAAGTCTTTAAAAGGTATAGTTACTTAGTTTACTAAATATTTCTAAGATTTATAATTTAATTATCTTCTTCTTACTATCTAAAAGCAGCTTCTATTTCTAGCTTATAATATAGGTTTAATTATTAATCTTAAAAGTAATCTTGTTTTCTAAAGCTAGTAGTATAATTACTATATTTTAGAGAATAGTAGAGACTAAGTATATAACGAATTACTTAGAATTTAGCTTAATAAATCTTATTAGTAATAGTTTTTAGCTTAAATTATTAATAATTATATTACTCTTTATAAGTACTATATCTATTTATATCTATAAGTATTTATATATCTCTATAAGAGTAGATAGAATTTTAGACTATAGTAAAGGCTTACTTATTATTACTAAGACGTCTTAATCGTTATCTACTATTATAGCTAGCTCTTTCTTATTATTAAGAGAAAGAACGTAGTCGTGATTACTAAGCTATATACTAAGTATATATTATATTACCTTTCTAGCTTTACTATAAGCTATTCTATAGCTCTCTCTAACGTAATCCTCTAAACTATAAGTAGTATATTTAACTATATTTATATATATTAACTTATAATAGCTAAATTCCTTATACTTTATATATTATATATATAAGTATTCTTAAAAAGTATACTTATAGTTATATTACTTATAGTTGTCTAGCTTCTCTATAATAATATAATATACTAATCTATAACGCTTATATATTTAGCTAAACATATTAGTACTATTATCTTTCTTATTCTTAGTATAAAAGTATATATTCTTTCTATAACTAATATAATTATAAAGGTTATATTTTAAGGCTTTATTATTTGTATAAGCGGCTTGAAAATAGCTATATTAACTATATTTACTATAGTTTTTAGTATTTACTATCTAAGTATTAGTAGTATATTTATAATCTTTTGTATAACGTTATAATTAGTAGATATAACTAATATTAAGGTATTATATTATCTATATATTATCTTAGAAAACGTTATAGTTATATGACTTTAGCTTAAGAATATAGTCTAAGACAAGTACTATAAGTAAATAAACATATTAAGTAATTAATATTAATATATACTTTATATTACTATACTATTTTAAAATCTTTATACTAGCTAGAATACTAAGTATTAAAGCGTTAAATATTATACTTTAAGTAACTTTAATAATATATAAGACGTAGCTTAAGTTATTTAAACGTTTAAGATTAATAACTATAGCTTTAACTTCTACTTTATAATAGTAGATATAAACAGTCTTAAAGTATTTAATCTTATACTACTTAAGCTTTTATTTAATATATTATATCTACTTATTACTAATATTAATATAGTTCTTATTAAAGATAGAAGTGCCTTTAGCTTCGATATTAGAAGTACTACCTTATACTTATACTATAACAAATTAAGTATTAAGATTAAAACTTTCCTTATTAACCTCTTTTATTATATAATTACCTAGAAGTAAGCTATAGTAAGTAGTAGCGTTAATTATTTCGCTATAGTAGTATTCTTTATTAACGAATTTCTAGATAATACTATCGTATATTCAGCTTTAATAGTTTAGATATATAAGATAATACTTACTATACTTATAATACTCTAGAATAGTATTATTAAAATACTTTATACTAGGATTCTAGGCTTTCTTATCTGTTTTTAAGACTAAATAATAATATATTTATTTAATATTACTATTTATACTATATATCTTAAACTTAAGACTAGTAGCTAAGACGATTATAATAGCTAGATTTATTATACTAGCCTTGTTTATATTAAATCTAAATAATTTACTTATCTATTCTTAGGCTTTTAATTATAAGATAATTACTAGTATAGTTATAATAATATCTACTTTTATAATAACTCTTTATATAGCCTTATTAAGAGTGTCTATATAGGCTAAAAGCTTTAAGTCTAGGTTATTAGAGTTATAGAGAACTTTCTAAGTATATATTTTAAAAGCTTAAAATTCTACGACTTCTTTTACTAATCTATTAATTAAGTCAAAGATATGTTTTTAAAGACTAAACTTTTATATATATACTAGATATCTCTAATCTCTTACCTTCTTATTTGTCTTAACTTTCTAAATAGCTTTATAAATAAGATATTCGATAAAACTCTATAATAGAGCTAATATGTCTTTAATATAGAACTTAAAGTCCTTTAGTATATAGTAATTAAGAAGTTTATTCTTTTCTACTAATAAACTACTAAAGCGAATAACTATCTTCTTAATACTAAGTAATAAGAAGATCTTATCTATCTTTTTAGTAAGATTATCTACTCTCTTATTTATAGAATACGTAAGAAGGACTTAGTTCTTTACATTAGAATTATAGTAATCTAATATAAAGAGAGTTTCTATTTAATCTATCTTATAAGATACTACATAGCCTTAAATACTAATAAATAGTATATATAGCTTTTATAACTTCTTATATTTAACTTAATAGTTAGAATTAAACTTTATAATTATCTTCTAAATAAATTTATCTAAGAAAGGCCTATTATAGTACTTAGTAAAAAAGTCTATAGTTTTCTAAGAGATTAGAGAGTTAAAGTTTATAAATAGCTTTATATAATATATTAAAGTATAGAATAGCTTATTCTTCTTTATTAATACTCTTCTATTATTAAGACTTTAAATAATATTATTTTAAAACTATATTAAAATCTTAGAAGTAATCTTAATCTTATATATAAGTTCTATTCTATTAAAAGTATTTATAAAATAGATAGAAAGTATATTAGTAATATTTAATATTAGAATATTAAAGCGAGTAGTAACCTACTTATTATTAAGGCCTTACTATAGTAGATCCTTTTTAGTATATAAGGTAATTAAGATTATATCTAGAGAGAATAGTATATTAGTAATAATTCCTATAATAGTAGCTTATCGCTCTTCTATTTAATATTCTAATAAGTTCTTTATCTTAGCTTTTTCCTTCTTATTACCTCTAATAATTATTTTACTACTATCTATACTATAGATCTATTCTCTAGTATCGTTATTAGATTTATTCTTATTATCTAAGACTTTTTTATTAAAATAATACTTATTCTTAATATTAAGTCTTTTATATTTAATATATAATATAGTCTTAAGATTAAGGAATTAGACTTTAATATAATCGCCTTTTTTAGAATTCTTATAAATATAATATTATATATTAATAGTAGCAATCTAGGCTTTATCTTTATTATAATTATATTATAATAGCTTTTTACTTAAGCTATAAATATAAGAAATAGCTATAGTGAATTTATCTAATTACTAATCTATAGCTTCTTTAGCTATAATCTTAAATTTATTATAAACAACGTAAACTAGAAGTATATATATATGTTTATAGTTATAGAATATAAGAATATAATATAAGTATTTACTTATAACTCTTAAGAGTATTTATTCTAGAATCTAGAATAGATTACCTATATCTAATTAATTAGAAACAAGCATGTTTTTAATCTAGAAGTTATTAAAGTTCTTTTTCTTATTAGCTTCGATTTTAGTACTAATAAGAGAAAGGTTACTATAGTAATTATTAATAATAAATATAAATTTAAGAATGCTTTTTTTTATCTAAGTAGTCTTAACTTTATTAATAAATTATTATATTATCTAATTATAGTTTAGATTAACTATAGAAGAGATATTAGTACTAGTAATATTAATTATATCTATCTTAATATTAATAGTAACAATTTTTATATCTTCTAGCTTTCTAAAGTCTAGCTTTAAGAAGATAGGTAATAGGCTATATTTATTAAAGTTCTAATATATAAAGTCTTTAATAGTATAAGCTCTCTAATTAAGATAAGTTTTAAAGTAAGTATAGTTAGAGGTGTTAAATCTCTCTCTATAAGAGACATTCTTATCGTCTTATATCTACTTACTATTAAGAGTAAGCTCTATATTAAAGTAGATATAAGATTCTAAGTACTAGAAGTAAAGTTACTCTAAAAGGGCTAAGATACTATCGTTGTTAAATAACTCGACTTAGTTAAAAAGATAGTATAGCTTATTATTTATAGTAAATATAGTCTTAAACTTAGCTTCTATCTCTATAACCTTAGAAATCTTTTATTATTTCTTAAGTAGAATATATTTTAGTTAGATAAATCTTAACTTCTTATTCTTTTACTTATTATAAGTAATAACTATCTTATTCTTAGATTCGAGATCTCTACTAGTAGCTTTAGCGTTCTAACTACTAGTAATAGACCTACTACTATTACTAGTAGTTAGAACGCTAAAGCTACTAGTAGTAGTAGTAGGTTCCTTTATATTATCGTTAATAGAGTTCTAACTATTAGTAGTAGTAGTAGGCTTCTTTGTATTATCGTTAGTAGAGTCTTAACTACTAGTAGTAGTAGTAGGTTCCTTTGTATTATTACTAGTAGAGTTCTAATCGCTAGTAGTAGTAGTAGGCTTCTTCGTGTTATCGTTAATAGAGTTCTAACTCTTAACGACGATAGAGAGTACCTCTAATATATAGCTAGCTCTAATAATAGCTCTTTTATTAAACTAGATCGTAGTATTAGACTCGTTAGTAGCTAGAGTAAATTAGTATTTACTATTATTAAGTTTATAAATAAGTAGAGAGATAATAGTATCTAACTTATTATACTAAGTTATTATAGTAACTATGTTATAGATAGTATTATAAGTATAAGCTTTACTATTAATTAAGATACTAGTAGCGATATCTATTATAATTCATTACTCTAGAAATAGTATTATATTACTAAGAGTAAGAATATTATAGTTACTAACTATAAAGGTCTCGACTTTACTTTTAGAGTTGTTATTAGAACTAAGTATACTAGAGAGTATATTCTTAAAGAGTCAGTAGTTGCCTATTATAGTAGAGTAAGCTATAAAGTTAATCTTATAACAGACCTAGTTTAGGTCGTCTATAAAGACCTGCTTAGTAAAGTAATCGTCTATTATATTAATAATAGAAGGTTAATCTAAGAGTATATTAGAAGTATAATTACTAATTAAGATATTCGAGGTTTTATAGATTAATAGATTAAAAGAAATATAATATAAAAGAGTTAGATATATTTATATTATAGAGTTAAATTCGTTATAGTACGAAGTTAATAAGATAATAAATTTCTTAGTAGAGTATAATAATATTAAAGCTAAAAATTAGACATTAACTAATTAGTATTACGTAAATTTAATATTATTACTAAGTAGTAAAGGTAAATTTCTAATAAATAATTAAAATTAATATAATATATAAAATTTAAGTAATTATAGCTTATAAGAATAAATAAAAAAACAAGGAGATATTTACTTCTTTAGAGAAGGCTTATAAGCCTTTTACTAGAAACAGTTATAAATACTATAGATATAAATATCTATAGATCTTACTAGTTTACTCTTCTTAGAGAGTATAACTAGTACTAAAACGTAGTTTAACGTCTTTTTAGACGTTACTCTATTATAAGAAGGCTTTACCTTATTATAAAAAGGCTTTTACTCTAATATAAGAAGGCTTTACTCTATTATAAAGAGGTTTTAGACTTAGAATATATATTCTTCTTTTCTTTCTTTTTATAGACTAATATAACTAATTTAGCTTAATTCTATATTATTGATACTAGCTCTTAAGTAGTTTCTTTATAGCCTAGCTACTTAATCTTATAGTATAATTAGCGTCGCTCTTTTAGAGGTTTATATATTTCTTATTCTAGAATATTCTTAATAATAAACCTTTTCTCTCTATTAATAGTGATTAGTTCTAGCTTAGATTAAGAATAAGTATATAGATTATTATTTACTAGTTCTAGGTATTTAATAGATATAATAGAGTAAATCTTAAGCTAATTTAGTAGCTTAATTTTAAAGGCGAGGTTATTTACTAGTTATATAATCTTAAAAGGTTCTAATCTCTAAAAGAATAGCTTTATATAATTTTAAAGATAATAACCTTTATCTTGTTTTTTTACTATTTATAAGTATATTATACTACTAAATTTTAGAGGAGTATATTTATTATTATAGTATATCTTTATATAGGCTTAGGCTATCTTAACTAACTATTCTACTTAGTCTTATAACAATTTACGATAAGTTAAGAAGTCTAGAATATCCTCTCTAGTATTAGTACTAAGCTCTATCTTTACGTCTTAGCTATATAGTAAAGAAAAGAGCGTTACTTTAGTAGAGGCGTTAATAAAAGAGTTAAGTAATAACTAGATAAAAGATATAAAGTCCTTCTAGGTTAACTAGTCGTATACTCTACTAATAGTATATTATAAGATATAGACTATAGTTTAATTAGTATACTCTATCTAACTATTACTTACTAAATAATAGATAGTAGTAAAGCTTAGATTGACTTTTATAAGCTTAAAAAGCTTATACTAGAACGCTAATTAAAACTTAGAGTTATAATCAGATATTATACTATTAGATAGACTCTAATCTACGTAGACTTATTTAAAGTATTAGATAGTCTAATTCTTAGTAGTGTTAGTATTCTTATCTACTAAGAGCTTTACTATTTTTAAACACTTATAAGTAATAGCTAGTATCTTATTATTACTTTAATTAGAGATTAGAAGGCTGTCTATAAAATCTAAAAATAGTATTTTTAAAAGTACTATAGAATATTCGATTAGTTAAAGAGACTCTTAAGATAGAGTATTAGAAGGCTTTACTTATTAATATACTAGATAGCTCTTTACGTATTCTATAATCTTCTAACGTAATCTAAGATAGAAGACGTAATCTTTTATATATTAATAGATTCTTTTAATTCTAAAGTAGCCTTTATTATTATAAGCAAGAGATAAGAACTTTTCTAGACATACCTTTAGTATATAAAGAAGCTTATTAAAGAATAGTAGCTTCCTAGTAGGCTTAAAACAAAAGCCTTTAAGAGTAGTTACTAGCGCTTTAGTATACTTACTATCTATATATTATTTTAATATCTAAGTAAATATAAGCTTTAGAGATTAGTCTAAGAGTAGCTGTTTTATAACTTCTAATAGTAATTCTTTAGATATAGACAAGGTTATAACTTTAGATAAAAAGGCTTATATAAAATATATATTAGATTTAATTATAACCTTCTTTTAGAATAATAGTTTTAGCTTCTTATAAGATAATCTTAATAAGGCGTCTATATTAATATAGGTCTTATCTATATAGTAAATAATATTTATATACTATTTATAATAAGACAAAAACAATTACTAGTTTTATAGCTAAATTAATCTTTTACTCTTAATAAAGCCGTCGTTCTTAAATATATTAGTAATAGCTTAATAATTAGTAACTACTATAAAATCGTTACTATCTAGGTATTATAGTAACTTCTCTAAAGCCTAAACAAGTATACTAGTCTTTAACTCTATTAGCTAGTATCTTTTCTTTATTAATAATAATAATTTAGAAAGGTATAAGATAGAATACTTAATTTCTTTATTATCTATCTAATATAATACTACTCTATAACTTATCTCTTTACTTCTATCTATATATAGCTTAAAGGGCTTTATAAAGTCTAGAAATACTAGTACAAGTATAGAGTATAGCTTATCTTTAAGCTTCTTCTATATAGATTTACTATTATTAAACAATTTAGCTAACTCTAAGTCTATTATAAAAGACTTTATTATACGTCTTAAATAGATATCGCGTTCTTTACTAGAAATTAGAGAGCTTTTAAACTCTAAGGTTTTTAGCTTAATTAACAGTATCGTAATAGCTAAGTAATAAGCGATAAATTTATAGTAGTATTTAAATAGCCTAAAGCTCTTTTCTAAGTTAGATAAGGTATAGAGAAACTTTATTACTCTTATTACTTTAACTTTATCTTCTATTATATATAAACTATATTATAATATCTAATAGTCTAACACTTATAATTCTAATTAAGCGAAGTAGTATTTTAATAGCGAAAGAGTAACCTCTAACTCTATAAGATAGTAGAGTACTTACTTTAAATAGACTAGATATTCTTCTAGAGTTCTTAAAAAGATAATAGTATTATTAATAAATATATATATAAATTACTAGAGTATGTCTTTAAACATATCTTCTATATAATACTAGAAGAAGGTAAGTAATATAGCTAGCTCTATAGTACTAATAGTTAGCTGTTCTTAGCTTCTATAAAGCGTTATAAAGGTCTGCTTCTATCTGTTCTTAAGATAGATAGATTACTAGAAAAAGCTCTTTATTATATTAAGTGTAGAAAATATAGTTATACTATATATTACTTATAGTATATTATCTTATCTAGGTAAGAGCTAAGCGTCTATATATAGTTTAGTATTAATTCTTCTTAAATCTACTATTATATAAGGTTTTCTATTATGTTATATTATAAATACTAGTATAGAGGCTAGTAAAGGTTCTCTTAGAGATACCTTTTTAATAACACCTACCTCGATTAATAAGTTAATAATACTGTCTATTACTTCTTTATCTCTTTTTAATAGACTATAGAGAGCTTACTTTAGATCTTTAATATCTACTTCTTTCTTAAAAGGGATAGGTATTTCGATTCTATTATTAAAGTAACCTAACTTATTATAGAATAGCTTAGCTTTACTTTAGATAACGTCTCTAACCTTAGCTTAATATTTCTTACCTTATTCTAGTTTAATATTAGTTTAAGAAATATTAATTAGATTATTAATTAGTTATACTAGGTAAAGCTAACTATTAAGATACTTATCTTTAGACTATTCTAGTACTAGAGGTAGCTTTTTAAATATATTAATAAGGTTAAGATATATAGAATAATTAGCTAATAGCAGTTTGTCTAATAGCTTAAGAAATCTTAGTAACTATTCTTTTATAATCTTTATAGAAGCGTTACTAAGGTTTATAAATATAAGAGGTTTTTAATCTCTATTAGTAATTATATATATAAGGCTATTAAATTAGTTTAGTATTAAGCTACTTTTCTAGTATAGTCTAACTATATACTCTTATACTAATACTAGTAACTTCTTACTATAATAAACACTAATATTCTAGCTCTATATAGTATTAATAACAGTGTTTTCTACTATATAGATTATTATATATTTAAGCTTCTTTTCTTTTTAATCTGATAGATAAGAGATATAGAATTTATAACTATAATAATCTAGATAATTAATACTATACCTTTTCGTCTAATAAAAGTTTAAGTAATTTAGCTTTAAAAACAAAGTACTTATAAGTATATTATAGCTTAGCTTATTAATAATATAGAATTCTACTTTAAAGAGGAACTCTTACTTAGAGGTATTTTAGATAGTAAAGAAGATCTTTAATAAATTTTAAAGTCTTTAAGTACCTTTTCTAATACCTAAGAAACTAACTATGTTTAGTCTCTCTTCTATTTTAATATATAAGAAGAAGCAATCTATTATATACTTAGTTATAAGATTTATACTTAAACTAGTATCTATGTAGAATTCGATATTCTAGTCTAATAACATAGTAAGAATATACTTTATACTTACGTAGTAGTGATACTAAGTATTATTTATAAAATACTTGTTATCGCTCTTCTATTTTATATTAGAGACTAAGATCTTTTTAGCTCTTTTATATAGCTAATTAGTACGTGATAGCTTACTAAAGAACTTTACGTTATCTAATAAAGCGTCTATCTTAATTATATCTTTAATTAGTATATCTAGGAGTAATAGAGTTACTAGGCTCTTTGCTAATAGATTCGTAGAAGATAGAGAAAGTAGAGTAGTAGAAGAGAGTATATATATCGTATTCGTCTTCTATAGTATAGAAGAATCGAGTAGAGCGGCGATAATTACTAGTAAAATACTAGGCGTAAATAGAATAGGTAATATTTTAGCTAAATAGCTTATTTTAGACGGTTTATCGTTTTCAACTTTTTTTAGGTTTTCTACTAGTAATAGGTCTAGATTAGACAATAGTAAAGATATATAATTTTCTCGTTATATCGCTATATTGATATTAGATAACAGAGTTATAATAGGAATTCTTATAGACGGCTCACTACCTTAGAGCAACTACTATATTCGTTTTCTAAATCTAAATTATCTAAACTAATATATAGATTAGTCTTAAATCTGTCTAAAGCGTCGACGATTATCTAGTATATATACTCGTCTATAGCTACTAGGTCTAATAGTTTAGCCTCTCTAAAGTATACTAGAACTACAGCGGTGCTTATAAGCTACTATAACTACTTTTAACCGTTCTCTAAAGAGAGTTAAAGTAGCTGTTACTATTACTACTATTCTTATATAAATTAAGCAGCTACTCTTAATACGAATCTTAGTTATATAGACTATATAAGCTATATTAGTAGAGGTATCTAGTAGTTTTAAGTATACAGAGAATTAAAAGGCTATCTACTAAATTACTAAGACTAGGCTAGTAGGCTGAATCTAAGCTACTTAAATTATTATAGAATAAAGAGATTAAAGAGTTGTCTATCTCTACTATCTTAATAATTATCTTAAGAGTTTTAACTATATCTATTATTACGTCTCTTAAAGTTATTATTACTATATCTCTTAAAGTTGTTATTAACTCTTCTATTATCTTGCTTCTATTCTATCTAATTCTTCTAGTTACTCTTACTTAATTAACCTTTACTATATAATTTAGACTTCTTAAACTTTTTTTTTAGTAATTTATTCTCTTTACTAAGTATCTTAAATTTCTTATTTTAGATAGTCTAAGATACTTATACTATAGACTCTATAGTATATACCTTCTTTTTAAGAAATTCTAGTATATTACTAAATAGCTTTAATATAATTATAGAGTCTAGTATAGAGTCGAGTCTAGTATAAATTCTACGTACTAAGTAGTCTTTATTAGTAGACCTAGCTTTAATATAGAGTAATTACTTCTTTATTATATATATTTAAAAAGAGTATTAGTTCTTAAATTTAAACTAAAATTCTTTCTTATTAGCTTAGATAAGTAGTATTAAAACGTTCTTTTAAAACTATTCGCTTATCTAGCTTCTAAGCTTATTATAGTCTAAAAGTATTTAGGTTCTAGTATTTAGTATAAGTCTATTATATTAGATCTAGGCGTTATTTATTAAGACTTAGAGTATAAGGCTTAATATTATCTTCTTACTATAGATCTATATAAATTTCTTAACCTAGCTAAACTATAAAATAACTAGTATCTTACTATTATATTTAATATCTCTTATCTTAAGATATAGTTAATATTATTATTAGTTATTAGAGTTCTATTACTTATATTTATAAGAGGATCTATAAAAGAATTAATAAAGAGATTAATAAAAGGTTCTAGGTAGAGATTTACTAGAACAAGGGTTTACCTATTCTAGTCTAGGTTAGAAATAAGTAAGAAGTACTATAAATTTATCTTTTATAGCTAGGCTATTTAATAATTTAAATAGTTATACTATACTAGTCTTAAAGTTATTTAAGAGATTATCTCTTAGTAAGTTAAATACTAACTCTACGTTTTCTAGGTTCTTATCTATAATAAGTAGTTGAAGGTTTGTATACCTAGTAATATTCTTAGCTACCTTATTTATTATAAAATTAATAATTATAGTATCTCTTTACTAAAGCTACCTAGTATATAGTACCTTAGGTTCTACTATTATAATAGGTCTACTACTTAAGAGTAGAGTTAAGAACTTATTAATCTTATTAAAGAAGTTTAAATTAATAAACTCTTAATCTAATAGAAGAGGTTTTAATTAATATAAAGCGAAAGCTATCTAAGATATAGGATTAAACATAGCGGTAATATCTACTAGTTTAGAGGCCTTAGAGTAAGTATTAGAGCTAAGGATTAGACTAGGGTAACTTAAGATAGAGCTAGGAGAGAATAGTGCTATAGGCTCTTCTCTAATTATAGTAAAGTTTAAAATGTTATCTTTACTAATAACGGTTAAGTCTTTAAAGATACTAAGAGCTCTCTCTTTTTAATATTTAGTAATTATAATATCTAGATTATTATTAAGATTTACTTCTTCCTCGTCTCTTTTAAATACTAGTCTTTAATATATAAGCGCTTTAATCTTATTAAGTCTACTAGAGCTTATAGAGATAGGACTAGAGGCTCTTAGAATACGAGGGTTAACTAGTGTAATAGATATGTCTTATAAATAGTATATATAAGAAGCTGATAGAGTCTATAAGGCTTATAGAGCTAGAGTACTTAGCAGAGCTTTAAAGAGCTTAGAAAAGGGGTTTTTAGGTATAATAGATTATTCTAATAGTGTTGAAAACAAGGCTAATTCTACTAGAACTCTTAAGACAGGCTCTTTTACGTATTTGCTATTCTTTTAGTATCTACCTTATTTATTATAGTAGCTACTATGTTTGTTAAGAATTTTTTTAAGTTTAGGTTTTACTAGTACTTCTCTTTTCTAAGGCTTTCTTATATAAATTATAAGTAATATATATATATAGAGTAGAATAGATATAAGAGAGATGTCTTTTATCTTTCTTACTAATCTACTAAAGATCTAGGAGATAGTTATACTTATTACTAGATAGCGTATATACTAATAGCTAGATTTTAATTAAGTATTTAAATTATAAGATTAAGAAGCGGATAAGAGAGAGAGAGGTAAGAGTTATAGGTTATAATATAGTTAGTAGAAGGTAGAGGCTTAATAATTTTAAAGAGATTATATATAGTTTAAATTTAGAGTATTACTACTATGTAGTATAAGAGACAGATTATAGATTAGAAGCTTATAGTTAGGCTCGATGAAATACGTGAAAGTAATCTCTTATATAGTATAGTAATAAACGTCTAAAGAGAGAAGAGGAGAGTGTAGAGCACTCGTAACTATCTACACCTACAGGTCCGCTACTAGTGTAGTTACGTGTCCTTCCCGCAACATCTAGTAACACTTTATAACCTAAAGTAATACGCTAGGAATAGATCACTTGCTGAGAGAGAAGTATCTAGTATTCGTGAACTCCTCAACAACGGGAAAATCATTAGCAAAAACTCATTTTAAGAGTAGACAGATCTGAGAGTAGAGTATAGATACTCTACTCCGAGTCTTAGAACACTTGAATGCCACCTCAGGAGTATCGTTTATAATCTCGGAGATAGAAACAGGCTTCGGAACACTACTTGGAAACCGAAGTAGAGTTTAGAATTAGTTTGGAATTGAATAATTTTTATAATACGAGTCCACGGAATACTCGGAAATATCTCGGAAATATTACCAGGAGAAATAGTTCCAAGAGTAAAATGCTGCTCGGTGAAAGTTACTCGGAAATAAATATCTCCGAGCTTCGGATTTGCTTCTTAGATTCATCTCTCAGCTCGGCGGATTCATCTATTTCTCGGATTTATTTTTTAGAGATGCTCTGCTTAGAAATAGTTCGGAATTAGTTCGGGATTAAATAATTTTATTTACTACTATTATTTTCTAGTAGAAACTCTCTTCATAGTCTTAGACTACTCCGACAAAAATCTCGGAGCACGTCGGAAATAAATTCGGACATATGAAGCGTGTCGGAATAAAGCTCGGAAATATATCCTAACTTGGAATTATCTTAACTCGGAAATATATTCGGAGATAAATTAGCTCGGAAATATCTCAACTTAGGGACTATATTAACTCGGAGGAAAATACAGCTCGGAGAAAAGAAGAACACGGAAAAAACAACTTAATCGAAGTTCGGAAATAAAATCACTTTGCTTCATTTGTTTCTATTATCCTTGATAACTACTTATTACCTTTTTTCTACTACTCGGAGCAATTCGAGGAGATTTGGAAATAATCTCGGAGATATCTGAGAGTACTTAAGTAGTTTGAGATAATACTACACTGGAAGAGGTGCGTAATTCTAGGGAATAAGTATCGCTTTTCTCTTATATGTAAATATTCATAAGTAATCTACCAGAACCTATTGATAAAGCTGAAGCACTTATAGTATAGAAGAGCTACGAGGTTGGGAAAATCGAGAACAAGTTTTAGTGTCCGTCTCTGCCTCCGCCTCCGCCTACGGGTCTTCCAAGGAGAAATGTTTGACGAGAAGATTGTTACATATCTCAAAGTAAGTCATAATAGAACACCGAGTGAAAACCCTCGCTACAAGAAGAGGAAAATGAATCACTCAACAGCTCAGCAGGAAGGATTCGAGTAAACCATACCAATACCTCAAATTTGCTCTTCATGGTGATAGTTTCTTCTCAGTATTACATATGAAAGGTATCTCCCAACAAAAGTTCGATTCGATGACAACCTTGCCATACCTCACAATAGTCTCAGTGTGTTTCGATTTCGAAGAGTTGATTTCTGTCTGTATAACTCGAGGGGAGAGAAGTTTTGTTGTCGCAGTGGTCGAAATATCGCCGAAGGCTCCGAAGGGTGAGCTGGTGCTTGAACGTATGTTCATCTACCTCAGCGATCGTTCTTATTCGAAGAAGAATAGTGAAATAGAAAGATCTTCTGTGATACCATAAAGTGAGAGGAATATATACCATTCGCAGACTCATCAAATTCAAAAGTTTTGTTCATAAAAAGAGGGTTGGGAACGTGAGGAAGAAAGAGTATTTCCTGCAAGAACTCCTAAGAAACTCAAGAAAAGCTATATACCCCCCCCTTAAAGATAGCCGAAAACAAGATCACAGGGACGTTGTAATACTGAAACCCAAAAATGAAACAAATAAAAGGCCGAGAGGCGACCAATAACAGAAAACCACAAACATAAAGAGGTCGATTCGGACGACTGTGGTGTTTTTCTCCAGGCGTCCAATTAGAAGTATTTGTTTTCGTAGGAAAAGTAGGATCGTATACCAAGAAATGCTAAAACCTGTTAAGTAGAGTAGTTGAAGAGAAGGAAAAGAGGGTGAGTTCAAGTGATCAATAGAAAGGAATCGACAGTGAAAAGATTTTCGACAGTAAATTAATCCACTCGCTCTCGATAACTGTTTGTGGCCTTGTATCTTTCCCCCTGAAGGAGAGTTATTATCAGCAATATAAGGTGTTGCGAGTGGGAAGGAGAGTAGAAGAGGTAGTTCTTCCATAGCTACCGTGCAGACAGAATGCAACGACCAGCGGCTGGTGACTATCGCTGCATGGACTCCATTCAAACCAGATGACCATGATTTATCTATCATAGCGCAACATCCTGGGGCTTAGGAAAAAGTGGGCATGGTGGCTTGTGCAAGACGAGGATGTGTTCCCTAAGTGTTTACTTGACTACTCCTTGATAAAAGTCTTGCGAAAGAAAACTTAACGTGTGAAGTTTTCTTGAGAGCTTATCTGTTCCAGCAAATTTGAATTATGAGGTTCGTTTCCTCATGACCTTTAGTCAAAACATCATTTGAAATTGGAAGGACCCTTCTGGTAGAAATTGGAAGAGGGTGAGGTGGTTTTGCATTCCACACCAGAAAAACCATAGTCCTTCAATTGAATACTGCCCCCACTCATAACGGCCTTTCACAGCCACCAGGGCCCTCATCCACATACTCCACCGCCCACCTTCTTCCCTCTGAAAAATCCCGCCAGTCCCCCCATCAAAGCCCCAAACATCTTTCCTCCCGCCCCCTCAACCAACCCCTCCCTAATCCACCCCGGCAACTTCCCCTGCACCCCCTGTCCCTCGTACCGTTTATCAATCATAACGATAGCCGCAAAATCTCCCTTATGTCTAATGGCCCGCCCCACACTCTGATTGACAGCTCTCATACAAGAATTCTCATAGAACTCCATACCTTCAGCTTTCCCCTTTCTCTCTTTCTCAGCTTGAGATAGATTAGGGTCGGAAATAGTGAGTCGGGAGATGGTTGAGTTTTTGGTATATTCCAATTTAGCCTTCCACTCCGCGGTATGTAAATTAGGATATGGGAGGCCAATGATGATAACACATCTTCCCAATTGATCGGAGAAATTTATCCCTTCAGACATTTTTCCACCGATGACTGAGAGGAGGAGACCACCTCTCTTCTGATCTATTGATTGGGCATATTCTGTGAGAACGGTGTCGACAGAGACTTCTTTCTTTTCCGTGAAGATTGTTTTCTTGGCGTTCAGTCTTTGGAAAATAGTTTGCGTATTTAGGGTACTGGGAGGT
This sequence comes from Hymenoscyphus infarciens, assembly GCA_001414345.1. Classification (NCBI taxonomy): domain Eukaryota; kingdom Fungi; phylum Ascomycota; class Leotiomycetes; order Helotiales; family Helotiaceae; genus Hymenoscyphus; species Hymenoscyphus infarciens. The sequence continues at coordinate 162,846 of LLCB01000006.1, read as the reverse complement.
TGAGACCATTGCGCAACAATAGAGGATAGGTAATTATAACTCGGAAAAAAGACCACCACACCATCCGGTACTATCGTGCAAATATTCAGGATCGAAAGACCCAGTTCATTGATCATCTTAGTGTTATTTTGATTTTTGAACGTGAACTCGAATTCCTGGCCTGAAGGACCGCGCGAGAGATTCCAAGCTACGAGGTTCGATTTCGGTATTACGTGCCCGCAGGAGAGAGTGGTGATGGATGGCGAAGGGAGATAGGGAAAGAGATGGGAGGTGTAGTCGGAGAAGGGGGACATGGTTCCACCGGCTAGAATTACTGCTTTTGCTTCGGAGACGATCTCTTTGAAGTGGGTTGAGGGGTCTAGGAGGAGGTATTTGAGGGTTATTAAGTCTGGTTCTGAGGGGGTTGAGGATTTGTTGAAGAAGAGACGGCCTTCTTTTGATGGGTGAGTGAGCGCGGATAGTAATGAGGCGACGTGGTGGAGAACTGGAGTTGATGATGTTTCGGCTTTTGGTTGTGGGGGTTTCTGTCCTTTGACTTTGGGGGCTTGGGCTTGGGCTTGGGCTTCGGAGGTTTCCTTGTGGACGAGATATCCTTCGACTTTGCGAGCAATTTTGCTCTCTTGGAGGTACCGAAGTAGCTTGAACAGGTTGATTTGGTCAACAGCCTTTCCAGCAAGTAGCTCTTTATCTGAAACGATCCCATCTACTTGCTAAGTATCTTTGTTAGTGGTAGTCATTTGTAGTGGAATATGGTAATCACTTGAAGTGGAATCCTACTCTCCAAATATCCCGTCAAGGAACCAATAACCCGAACAACTTGTGTGGCATAAATTCGATTCTTTCCCTTCAGTCGATTTCGAAACTTTTGCAAATATATTCCAAGTTGTGCTCTTGCAGTCTTCAATTGTCTAAGACTGACCTCAATACCATGAATGCCCGCTATGGCATCCATCAAGTTATGAGCCTCATCAATTATGATGACATGCCCTTTCAGACTGATTCCCAAAGCTTCTCTGGCACTCTTTTGAAGCAGAAGTGGATATGGCAATGTGACAATTTCAGCTGGTCGAATTGCTGCTCGTGAGGCATAGTAAGGACAAATATTGATTGACTTGCCGAGGGTAGCCATATCTTCAATGTCCCGAAGACTCGCAAGTGCGTGATCCCGGAAATCATTCACGAGAGGTCGATTTTCTTTGTTTGGAAGAAATCCACATTTGTGCTCCTGAGCAGTTCCAGATTTCTGCAATTCGGCACATCGGTCGTTGATCGCGGTTACCGAGTTGAGTTTGCTGACTTTGGGGTTGATGCAGAGATTCTTTCGCGATCCGAGAGTTAGGTGTTTTAAGTCTTCAATCTGAACCCCTTGATCGGCTTCAATGCTTGCGATGGCTGCTGGCAACTTAATGCGACGGAGCTCGTTGATGAATTGTGACAATTGAGAATGGGTTCGAGAGCAGTAGAAGATCTTCAAAAATTAGTCAAGTCACTCCAGTTTTCAGGAACACATGCCTTGGTCTCATCCTCGGCCTCTTCTTCCTCCACCTTTAATGCATTAGGTCCCATTCCAAGTTTCGACATAAGCTCCAAGGTAGCAGCAGAATACGTTCCATCACCACCCTTTCTCGAACTTTTCAGCTCGGTATCGCTATCATAATCCTCCAAAACAAACTGCTCCTCGTCATCATCTTTCTCGTCTTCGACATTTGTTTTTCGTTTCTTGAAGCTCTGATCTCCTTTGATGTACTTCACTTTTTGTGCCTTTTCCTTTGCTCTGATTTTTGCTAGTCGTTCTTCCAGTTCTTCCCGGGATCGTAACATTTCCCGGCGTTTTCTGGCCTTGGTTTGCGCAACAATCCAGTCTGGTTCATTGGAATCTAGAATTATCAGGACATTTTCATGCAAAATGAGAACTGGGATCCTTACTACTATGACCCCAGTCTAGACCACCCTCGAAAGTCTGTCTCTTATAGTCGCGCAACCAGGTTAAGGAACCACATATCAAACTCAACGATTTTCCCTACGATAATTGTGAGCATCAAAAAAACGAACAAAACTGCAACCTCAACATGAGCTCATCGAATGAACCCCAATATGAAAGTCTAGGTCGATGAACTGAATTCCAACATGAAGATTTCAAAAAGAAACGTCACATACAGTACCGGTAGGACTTTCCAGAATACCAACTTTGCCTTCCTCGAGCACTTGGTAGACCGTACTCATAAAAGCCTCTTGTATATCATACGGCGTGTATGGATGATGGAAGTCGCGGGGTTGATCGCGCCTTTCGTCAGCCACCGTCTCTGGTTGTGCCATCAGATAAGAATAAGCAGGACCTTTGCCCCGGTGATATTTTGGTAACGAATTTGGGTTGCCGTAAAACGCGTCGTGAAGGGTGGAGGTGGGAAGGAGCCGGGTTTCGTACCTAAAAGGGGAAGAAATGGAAACTTAATGGTAAAGCCACAGTGGCTGGCGAGGCTGGTTACGAGTAGTGGGACCGGCATTGACCAATTGCGCAGAGCATTATCAACTAACCAAATTTTTGCTTGGGAACTGAAAGTTAAATACTTTTATATATATGAGTATTTATCGGTGTGGCTTCAACGATTCTTCTCAAGACTGGGATTTTCAACTATTCACGTGATATTCATGTGATCCGCCTGGTCAGTTTAGCAGGGGGTCGAACTTGTAGGCAGCCTGCAAACTTAATTGAAATCTTTGTTGAGTTTTCGTCGATAGTTTCATATCAGAATCTACCTACTCGAATGCACTTATTAAGATCAAGGCTCACTTTCATCTTAGGAGAACAATTTTTATTGATGAAAACATGTTGCATCAAAAGTTCCAAAGACACTTTTCTCCTTGTCTACCCCAGAGCACAGAAACACGTAACAAAATCTCCACCCGAAATTCAGATCCTCAAAAAAGCACACCCCCTTAAACCCCACAAGAAATGAATTATGAAAAGCAGTCAACAAAACTTCTCCAAGCAACAGAACCTTTCGGAACACCCCGGTGTGTTCATCTCAATACAAATGCACATGTGTCGAGCTCAGCGCTTTTGGTTATTTGGCTGCACATATTCGACACTTGAATTCTGACACTCTCCAGAATTTCCAGCAGCAGGTTCATCCTTCATCCAGAACCCTTGAATGTTGTGGTATGGTTGTTCTCCGACAGACTCAGACTGCCAGCGTTCGAGTGGACTTTGGGTTGTTGCGTTGGAGCTTCCTTGATTCTGCTGATGATCTCGAGGCCACTCGCGATTCACTTCGTAGTATGAAGGCTGGGAAGTATGTCTGGTGTGGGCCTAGAAGTGTTTCCACGTTAGAACCATGAAACAGGAAGATGGGTTGGCATATGTTTTGAGAATTGAAAGTTTGTGACGCACATTCGATGCCGAAGCATTCTTTCCCGATGATGTCCTTTTCTTTCCTGACATTCTTTCAGAGTTCCGCCGAGTCCTGAAGTGTTGAGTGTTGATCAAAGAGACTTGGAGGGGGAGATTTGGAAGAAGAGATTTGGAAGTTGGTCGTAAGATTGTTTGAAGTGGAAGCTCAATCGAGATAAATTGAAGAAGTAACTGTGGATGTGCTCTAGGTACCACCCGTGAGGAGGTACTTATGATATACATAGTGACATCCTTCAAGTGGCCAATCATTGCTTCTGGATACCTGGGGAACTTTTGGGGAATTTTGGAAATGACGGGAAAAAGGAGGCGGGAACTTTTTGGAATTTCTGGGGCTTTGGTTATTTTAGGTGGCGGTACGTGGGAGACCTACATGGATTTTGTGATGGAACAGATTGGAACTTTTGAAGTCTGCAGGGCCCTCGTACAAATGTGGATCTCGCAAATCCGGGGAGTGCCGAGATTCTTATTTGAGCCTCAACACCATCTGTCATTGTGTGTGGTGCTGATTGTAGCAGACGTTGGGATACCAACATACAAGAAGAGGTGATACTCGGTCTGGATGCTGGTCTTGCTGGATTGCTGCGTTGTAGATGAGATCAGACAAACAATCTTGACGAGTCTCTAGAGATAGTTCCTCAAAAAACGTAGAGTCTTTCCAGGTTAGCTGTTAAGACGGGAAAGCATGTTGGGGGTGTTGGGGATGCTTGGTCAAGGGGCTGAGTTCAACTCGTCAATGTGTCACGTGACGGGAAGAGTCACCTGACGTTCCAGAGGAACTTTTGTGCAAATTTTGGAACTTTTGTCGAGAGTCAGCCTCGTCACTGCCATTCTCTCCTGCTGGGATGACAGCGTCGATGATTCGTTCCAGAGCTGCCAGCACTGCCAGCACTGCCTGCTCGGGGCGCACACGGGTTGCTTTGTCCGTCCCGCTGCTTTTGCTGCAGCATGCGAGGCAGATTAGAGATGATGCCGTCCAGGTAGCTTTCTGGCTTTCTCTCCGTAGAAAGGCACTCTACCTTCTCCTTACCTAGGCCATCATTGAGGGACGGGTTAAACGAACATTAATATAACCCCCTTTTCTAGAACCTCGGATAATACGGGAAGCAGCACCATGGACATCCCACCAAACTACACGATTGCCTCCCCATCCAACCAATATCTCCTCTCCCTAAACCAACAATCGATGTTGGTGTTTCTCCTAAACACTGACCCTAGCTTTGGAGAGGGACGTGTCACGCCGGACATGTTCAACTCTATGCGGAGGTCACGAACACGATCCATTGGGAATGCAAACGCAATCTCACCCGGCCAGTATCCCTTTGGTCTCCCTTGGACTTCGTCGCCACCCCTTGGAAATGCGTCTCCTTTTGGCTTCTTTCGTCCGCTGTCTGCTGCTTTAAACACAAATGGCATCCTTCGTAGTCCTGTCATGATCCCTCCTATGTCCAGTGCCAGACCTTCCTCGGCACTTGCACAAAGGCCTTCTCGAAGCCCGCTTGCTCTAAACAGCTTTGTTGTTTCCCTATATCCTCTTCCGCAGCTAGAACAAGCAGAAACAGAGCAGGAGCAAAATTTCCAAGGAGCACAGGCACCCGGAGGACGAGGAACTAAAATCACTTCATCCCAATGGGAGTCTCATAAGGACCAGATCAAGAAGCTATTCCTTACTGAAGATAAATCCTTGGAGGAGACAATGAAAATCATGGAGGATGATTCATCATTCAGAGCTTCGTGAGCAAGATTTCGTCAAGATGACAGCATGGAGCTAACTTGTTATTTAGAAAGAAACAATACAATACCAAGTTGAAGCAATGGGGTTTCACCAAAAATATTGCAGGATCGACAGCGAGTTGGATGGTTAACAAGGCCAAAACCAGGAAGCGTGATGGTTTGGGAACTGAATTTATTGTTGGGGACCAGCCCTGGCCTATGGATCGCATAGAGGCAAGAGCCAAGAGGGCAAGATTAGATGGAAACGAGGTTGGCTTACATGGTACGTCCATTATCTCCTTCTAATCAATGTCAAAATCTGATTTTTTCCTAATAGATATGAGAACACCACCTGGCGTTAGATACTCGACGCCCGAAAATGACCTTGGAGCATCTTTACATGCTTCCTCACGGACCGCCATCTCACAAGCCCCTGTGAAATGGACGCCGTACTATCCTCAGCCCTCAGCAACACAGCCCTCTCTCCGATTGCAGTGGAATGGCAAAAACAAGTCTGATTTAGATGCCTTGCTAGAACAGGCTCAAAATTCCGCAAATCTGGGAAATGTTGTTGAAGCGGAAGACGAATATCGTCAAGTTTTAGGAGGCTACGAGGCCTTACTTTTGCCAACCCATGAAACAACAAAAGCCGCGGCATATGAGCTAGCTAGTTTCTATGCTCGAAACAATCGAATGGGTGACGCTGATAAAGTCCTGGATTGGATGGGAGAAAAGCACATTGAGAGATGGGGCATTAAACATAAGAAGACGCGGGAACATCTAATTTGTGTTGTTGATATGTTGTACGACTGGTCCCGACCAGATGACGCAGTCACTATCCTTTCGAGAGCGGCAGAAGAGTTCGAGTTATTTTCATCTTCCATACATGTCGACGGCGAGGAAGATGAGGATTTTGCAAGAGATGAGTTCCAGCTTCCCAGGATCAATGGTACAACTCTGGCACTCCATGGTGACGACGACCCAGTTCGAATGGACTACCAAGTGCGGCTTGCTATAACCCGAATGAATGCAGAAGAAACAGAAGCGGAGTTGATTCTTTCGAAGTTACTCGAGCAATGTGAGAAAAGTCCTACAAAACTTGGGGTGCAGATTTTCGAAGCAAGAGTGGCACTCGCTGGTTTTTACAAGACCCTTGGTGATCAAAGAAAGTCTGATGAAGCCATGGCTCGAATTCCCCCAGCTTTCTGGCACGTTTTCCATTCCAGTGTTCCAAGGACCGAGCTTCTTTTCAATCGGGCTATAGACATGATCAAACTCCTGCTTGATGATAAGCGGTATACGGATGCGGAGCCTCTTTTTCGAAAATTACAGAACGATGCTACGCAGACAATGGGCGATTACCATGAAACGATGATCAGTATCTTGATACGCATTGGACTGGCCTGCCAGGATGCCCATCAGTGGAAAATGGCTCGGCCAAGATTTGAGCAAGCGTTGGCAACTTCAATGGCAAAATACGGCGTCCATAACGAACTGTCCCTAGGTCTCCAATCTGGTCTAGATAAAAAGTCTTACTCAATTCAACTCCCGAAACCTGAGGACATTCAGCGATTAGGGGGGCCAGTCAGTCAGAAATGTCGCAGTCTTGGACAGGGGATTGGGTGCCCTTCAACGGCAGCCTTGATGTCCCTTCATGCTCACCTACACCATTAACTTTCTCTTTGTAGAAATCTGTGCCCAATGAAAAAACACCTGCGCATTTTTGAACACTCGGGACAGTGTGAGAACTTTTGGGTATGCTGTAATATTTTCAATAGCGTTAGGGAAAAGCACAGGCGTTTGGCTTTGCCTTGAGAACTCGCCTCTTGTATAACGTAAAGCGGCGACAGTGTACAGAAAGCCACACTTGCCTCGTCACAACTTTCGGTGAGCGCAACTTTGTCGTACATAACGTCGTCTTGCTCAGTGGCTTTTATTTCTTAAAAAGATAGAGTCGGGTAAGACGAATTAAACGTTCTGACTTCCTGCTCACATCGCAATTCCCAAACTGACATAACTCGTTCAGTTCAATATGAACAAACTACAACCCTTATTTGCAGACCCGAGCGTGGTGGATAAAAACACCAATGGAGAAGACACTGGTGGCCGAAAGTTGGAATTGAAGACCTACGAAGCACGCTACAATCACCGTGGTGATCGAACGCGTCTTGAGGTTGGAACGAACCATTTCGATCTTGACAAGAACAGAGACTACGACTCTGCCATCATCCTAGTCAGGCAATACGACAAATACAGAGAACTTGAAGGCACGGTTTTGGAGATCAGATCGCCCCATATCAAGACGGCGCTTCAAAAAGTGATTCGAACATATCCCGGTATAGACCTTCACTCCTCGGTGGTAGTTATTTCGGGTCCTCCACGATGTATATTCTACTACGGAGAACAGCTACGGGAGTACGGAAAGTCACTTCAAGACATGGAGGCAGCTCAACATCTTGCGTTACTTCTCGATTATTGCCAGGGTCTCTTTGAAACGGACCGGGTGAAATGGGGCAACCAGATGGAATCACCCATGCTGCCGCCGAGGATGGATTTCCTTGGCTTATGGATGGTGTATCGTCCTGGCGATATAGTGTATACCAAGAGAGGAGGAATTGAAAGAGCGGCACGACTCAAGAAGATTTCCAGATGTGAATGCACCAATCCTTCTTGTTGGGATTCAAAGTGGTCCATTGTGGTAGAAAATTTGACTTTCGATGGATCGAAGTTCGGTTATGCCTGCGAAGGATTTGGCATTTCACCATTTGACGGGTTTCTTAGCATTGATCAATTTGCGGTTTTTCCACTCAAATACCACCAGGAAAAAGACCGTCTACAGAAAAAGTTCATTGCTAGAGGGAGAAAGTTTGTGGCGCTCAAAGGGTCTCATTATCGTTCCTATAACGGAGTTGCAAAAGCCCTGTCTCCGTGGAGAGATACGGGAATACACGGCGAAGAGGACTATTTTCCATTACAGTCTATGATGGTAAAGCCAGCTTCCTCCCAGAACTACTTCAAGTCTCGCCGGCAGTAAGCTGAAATTTGGATAGATAAAAGGCCGAATAATGCTTGATACCAAGACATTCTGTTCGGTCAAACCTTCGAACAGTATAGATATCCACTCTAAGCTGGACCCAGAAAAATTCGGCGAGGTTTTTGAGGACGAACATAGCCATCGCGTTGTCGCAAAATTTACAGATGAGGACTACATAATCTGTGAATACAGCGTTCCTGGCTTTGACTTTGCCGGGAAAAGGTGGTGCCACTTTACAATCGACTTCATCGAAGACATCGAGTTCAATTCCGAAGCATTCGAAAGACTACTCCTCCCAAAGGAACAGAAAAGAATGATTCATTCTCTGGTGGAAGTTCACTCCAATGATGCCGTGACATTTGACGATCTCATCGCAGGGAAAGGGAAGGGCATGGTCTTTCTGCTTCATGGACTTCCTGGTACTGGCAAAACTTTGACAGCAGGTGTGCAGAATTGATTATCATCATATGGCACAGTATGCTAATAATGTGGATATAGAGGGAGTTGCTGATTATACCAAACGTCCCTTATACTCTGTGACGTGTGGGGAGCTCGGACTACACGCCAAAGAGGTGGAAGAAAACCTCTCAAACGCCCTAAGACTTGCTACAACGTGGGACGCCATTGTTCTCATAGACGAGGCGGACATTTTTTTGGAAGCTCGGAGCCATAATGATTTGAGACGGAACGGCTTGGTGTCAGGTAAGTATATGGACCCGTTCTTCCGTTACTTTCTAATTATACCAGTCTTCCTCCGCCTGCTCGAATACTACCAAGGAATCCTAATACTCACCACGAACCGAGTATCTGTCTTTGATCCCGCAATCAAATCCCGCATCCACCTCGCCGTCAACTATCACCCACTAACCCACGAATTCCGTCGCGACATTTGGAAAACTTTCATCACCAAAGCCTGCAACAGAACCGAACCCGCTTGGCTCAATGTTCCTACTCTCGATGAACTAGCGGAAGAAGATCTGAACGGAAGACAAATCAAGAACACGGTCAAGACAGCACAAGCTTTGGCAGTGAGTGACAAGACCGAGTTGAAACTTGAACACATCAAACAAAGCCTGGTGGCGATGGGTATGTTTGAAGCTGATTTTGCACGAGGCGGGAAGAGGAGGGGCTCGGCGGGAAGCGAGGATGAAAGTAGTGGGCGAGCTGCCAAAAGACGTAGAGCAGAGAGTCCGGAGACGGATATGGAGTTCTGATGGGCTTTCATTCTTGAAATTCTTAAGCGAAATGTCTTGTTTATTTCGTTTTCTACTAGTACTTACGCCTCGGCATTCATGCATACGGTATCGTGCTCATTCACTCAAACCCCGATCCTAAACCATGAGTAGCCAAATTGTTAGAGGTATGAAAGATTTGTCTTACGCTCGAAACTTAAAACAACTACCCTCCTTCGTTAAATATAACAAGCCAGAGAAGTTCTCTCAAAGCCAATTGAAGAAAAGCACCTGTTTTAGCTACCTGAATGCAAATTTAAGTCAAAAAACCAACTCGCTCGAAAGTTGAAAGCATATGTAGTAGAAGTAAAGTAAGGTGTTGACCCACAGGGCAGGTCTGTCATAATGTCACTTGAACTTATCAAAATTACACTCCGTTCCAGAAGGAATTATTGGTATTGACTATTTCCTTCCTAGAAGACCCCCCCTCCCACTAAAAAAAGTCACAAAACCCAAAAAAGTAACGCTCTCATCCAGCTATCCCGTTCCCAATTTCCCTAAACAATCGCTCCTGAAATAATTATTTTAGACCCCAGTCCCCCGCACTCCCCAGCGCCAGAGGAACCAAGTACCCAACGTCCCAAAACAGTCGTTCATTTCTTATCTGTGAGAGTAAACATTTGTTTGCATGTCTCACATGAAACTTCAGGATATTCTTTCGCTCTCTCAGTACCCTTACATTTTCCAAACGGGAGTTTACATTTGACGATTCGCTCCGCACCCCAGGGCTTTTCGCAGACCCAACAGGTTTTGATGTAGTGAGTACACATAATGAGCGAGATTTGGGTTGTGTTGAAATGGTGGATGTTGCTGTGTACAGGAGTAGGATCTGTATGATAGTTGTGTATCAATGGAGATTGTGTTATTGACCGAGACTTTCTTACTGGAGGAAGCGGTCTAGAAGTTTGAGATGGAGTAAAGGAATGATGGAAAGCCATCTTTTGTAGACGAGGGCTGACTGGAAGAGAAAATACAGGCCGCATTCACGGTTGCTATGCTTACTGGTTTATTCTGTTTTGGAGGCTCCGATAGTCATTCACTAGTCAAGTTTGTGAATAACCATTTGGTAACGTCTTTTTTTCATAAAGTCTCTTAGTATGGAAGAGTTTCTTTTCATCTTTATATTTGGAGACGCCTTACTTCACTGGAATATGGCTCAAAAAAAGTGGTGGTGGGTGATCCGAAGCATGAAGCCTGGTACTGTAAACGCTATATTCTCAAATCCCTTAAAACCGCGTATGACTTAATCTGATTAAAACCCAACACCAGTTTTGTTGATCTTAATAATTATAAGTAGTAGATTTATTTGTTTCCAACAAAAATGGTATTCCATCAGAAGACAGGGAACATGCGATAGCAAATTATCTATTTTCCTCCATTAAGTAAAAGTTCAACAGCTTGAAAAGTAAAGAACAACTAAAGTGACCCAGAGAGAGCCTACCAAAGCTCATCCTTTTTTCAGAGAAAGAACTTGATCCAGTCCTTAATAATTTAGGCTTTGAAGTCTGATGCCACCAGTAACTCCATTGTTGATTACCATTTCAAACCAAAAATGTAGCAAAGTCTAAGTAGAAAGCATCCTATGTGTCTTAACAATGCACTCCGATACCGACCTAGAATACTGTGAACCACGTTGCTGGCGTGTACGATCTTTATAGTATTAAAAACACCTCTCTATCGAGTACCGACCTAAAACTTCTACATCATACGTGATGTTTTCTTAACTCTAAATAATAAACCAAATCACCGCTTATTAAAACCTTCTAAGCTAGTTAGCTATAGAACGACCTTAGAAGACGCAATGGTTTATTTTACTGTCTAAGTTTTATTTTAACTAGGAAGAGGCTTTACTTTCACTGCTTAGTAGCTCTACTTTCTTATAGTTTAAGTAGCTATTTCTTAAAAATAGTAAAAGTAATATAAGTAGCTATTTATAAGCTAACTATAAATAATAAGAACTTATTTATAATACTATTTATAAGTAATCTATATATTACGAGAAGGACACGTGACTACACTAGTAGCGGACCTATATATATTCCTAGCTCCTACTAGCTATTACTCTTTAGACGTTTATTACTATACTATATAAGAGATTACTTTCACGTATTTCACTAAACCTTGTTATAAGTTCTCTAATCTATAATCTATTACTTATATTATATTATAGAATATATTTTTATTTTTATAAAAAACCTATTAATTATAATAGTATACTATTCTGAATTGCCGGTATTCGTGAAACTGCTAATACCTCTAGGCTAAGATTATAAATAACTAATACTTATATAATCGAAGATATTAAAGGTATTAATATCTAATATTTATATATAGAAGAGATTAAGGTTTAGATATTATATATTTAGCTTTTTAGCTCTTATTTTTTAGTATTAGCTATATTAGACAGAGCTTAGTTATTATTATTATTAGAACTTAGTAGCTTCTAACCTCTTATATATAGACGTTTATCTTTAGTATAAAAGAGAGATAGTTTATTCTTTTCTTCTATACTAGTACTTAGTATTTATATACGTTATTCTATCTTAAATATACTCTTATATACCTCTTTACTAGTAGTATATATTTTATACTATTATATAAAAAGAATAAACTCTTCTTTACTAGTAATAGCTTTTATAATATCTCTATAATAGTATGCTATTATCCTAGATAGCTAGGAGTACCTGCTATATATAAGGTTTCAGCAGGTATTATCTTATATTATCTGTTTTAGAAAGGTTACGTAGGTTTAAGCTTTTATATTAGCCGAGGTTAGTCGGTTTCAGACCCTTTTATACTATCCGAACCTCTTATATATAGTAGTCTACTCCTAGAGTAGAAGAGAGATAGTTTTTCCTTTTCTTCTATATTAGAGCCTAGTATTTATATACGTTATTCTACTAAATACACTCCTATATACCTCTTCTATAGTTATATATATTTCGTACTATTATATAAAAAGGAAAAACTCTACTTCGCTAGTAACGGTATTTATAATATCTCTTTCGAGCTTATCGTCGCTTCTTTTATTTCTTTTTTAGGCTAGAATCGGACTCGAATAACGACAATCTTAAATAGCTAGGTAATCGGAGACTACCTAGACAGCTAGTGATATTAGGGTTTAGTATTAGTTTTAGATAGCTAGTAAAAAGCGTATTTTATATATTAAGGAAGTAGGAATATACTAAGTACTCTAGAGGCTTCTAATAACTCTCTTTATATAAGGACTACTATATATAGGTTTAGTAAATAAGTCGACTATTACTAAAAGTTATTATAAAGGCTTCTGAATCTACTCTTACCTCTCTCTCTCTCTATTTAATATTATGTTAATAGTTCTACTAAATAGCGTTATACGACCTTCTAGGGCTACCTCTCTTTCTAAAAGCCGTCTAAATAGTATCTATATACTAAGATCTAAAAGATCTCGACGAAAGAATAAAAATAAGTAAGACTTCTTAAATATAGACTAGATATAGTTAGTTATATAAGCTTTAGAAGTAGAAAATTAAGAAATAAAAGATCGGTTGGCTAAGCTAGAAAAGAGAGTAAGCGAACTTATAATTTAATAAATCGCTTTATCTCTAAACCCTCTCTAATCTAACTCTCTTTTAAACCTTTAATCGAACTCTCTTCTATCTCTAAGCTCTAATTTATACTCTTTTTAGCTATAAGTAGCTACTTCTAATATCTTCTAATATTCCTCTACTCGACACGGTACTAAAGCTACTTCGAATATCTCTCGACGAAAAAGTAAGATAACTAAAAAGATCGAACTTTTAGATAATTGTATTTTATCTATATACTAATAATAGAAGATATTAATATAAGATAGACTCTATATAAATGCCGACTACTATAGTTTACCTCTAATATATAAAGCTCTTATTTAAAGTATAATAACTAGACTAGCTAGGAACTACTTAGAGCCTAGATATAAGTTAGAGTTAGACCTTGCTTTTAAAGATTAAGAAGATATAGTTACTCTTTTAAATACCTACTTTTTAACTAGTTATAAGATAGAGAATACTTAGAACGCTTTTAGATTCTTATAAATAGAATAAGAAGATACTAAAAAAACTTTTACTAATTTTAAGAGTCGTTTTTTAAGTATAGCTATACTTAGAAGTATACTAGAATCGAAATAGTTCTTTTAAATATAGAATAAGATTATACTATAGCTCTAAAACTTAGCTACTTTAAAAAAGAGATAATAGAACTATAACTTTATCGAAATAGTAGCTAATCTTTTAGCTTTAGATAAGAAGATATACTAAAACGCTAAGTTATATAATATTAGCACTTCGGTCTAAAATACTCTCTTCTTATCTAATCTAGCTTTAAACTCCTTATAATCTAATAGTGAATCTTCTACTACTTCTAAAGAAGTAGAATTAGAATTAAAAGATAATAAATAAGTCTTTAAGTACTTTAATTTAGGAAGGAATAAGATAATATAATAAAATTCAGTAATAACTTTGTTTTTAACTAGCTAAAACCACCTCTTTTATTATCTCTAGTTACTTAGATAATATAATAACTTCGGTATTAAGTTTATTTAACTAGCTAAAACTACTCCTTTTATTATCTCAGACTTAGATAATAATTTCAACTTTAATAACTTAGTAATAACTTCGCTTTTAACTACTTAAAACCCTACTAACTCTAATTAGAGTCTTACTTTCTTTTTACTTCTAGCTAGACTAGAAGTCCTTTTTATTCGAATTTAAATTAGATATAAATCGATACGCTCTTAAAGTAAGCTCTTAACTAAGTTATTACTATTACCTTTAACGTTACCTCTTAACTAAACGACCTCTAACTCTACTCTAAATTCGCCTCTAACTCTATTTTAAACTTTTTAAACTTTAAACTTTTTCTAACCTACTAGTTAGATTAGACTATACTCTTTTAGTAAACGCGAATACTTAGTTTAATATAGAAGGATTAGAACGAAGTCTCTTTTATAAGTATCTATAAATTAGTTTAGTTATAATTTAGAGCTAAAATCGACATCTCAATATCTTATCTCGCTTATAATAAAGTTTAATATCTTTAAACTAATAAAATTAATAAATATAATAAAATATTATAACACTTATACTATCTCGATTCAACTCTAAATAATAAGAGATAGATAGACTTAAGAACGAGTCTTTTTTAAGAGAGAGAGATATAATAGTATACTATTATCCTAGATAGCTAGGAGTACCTACTATATATAAGGTTTCAGTAGTTATTATTTTATATTATCTATTTTAGGAAGGTTACGTAGGTTTAAGCTTTTATATTAGCCGAGGTTAGTCGGTTTTAGACCCTTTTATACTATCCGAACCTCCTATATATAATAGCCTACTCCTAGAGTAGAAGAGGGATAGTTTTTCCTTTTCTTCTATATTAGAGCCTAGTATTTACATACGTTATTCTACTAAACGCACTTCTATATACCTCTTTTATAGTTATATATATTTCGTGCTATTATAATCTCTTTTAAGCTTATTATTACTTTTTATTTTAAAATCGATTTAGCTTAGATTTAGACTATTATAATAGTATTCTTAAATAGCTAGGATTCTAAAGATCTCCTAGATAGCTAGTTTAGTATTTATATAAATAGCTAGTAAAAATCGTATATTATATATTAAGAGATTAGAATATACTAAGTATTCCTAAGAATCCTAATAACTCTCTTAGTATAGAGACTACTATACTTAATTTAAATAGTTAATATACTATAATTATTTAAAAGACTCTTAAATTAACCTCTTTACTCTTTTTAAATTAATATTTAATATATTAGAATTAGAAGCGACTCTAGGTTTCTTCTAAGCTCCGCTTCTAAGTATAGAGCCTCTTTTTAGAGAAGAAAGTTAAGCTTTAATAGAAAGGTCTCTAACTTAGTACTATATCTCTAAGAATAATAAAAAGCCTAAGAATAATAAAGGTAAAAGTATAATACCTAGAAACTAAAGAGATTAATAAGACTTCTCTAATATAAATAAGATATAAGGTATAATCTAAGCTATAAAGACTAAGGATTAAGAAAAAGAAGAGAGAATTTTATAATAAGATAACTAGATTACTTAATTATTAGACCTAGTATAGTAAATTAGTTAATAACTACTAAGTAATAACTAAAGTCTAAGTCTTATCTAACTAATATAAACACCTTCTTTATACTCTTTAAACTATTATTAAGTATAAAACTCTACTTCTAATATTCCTTTCTTATAATAACCTACTTTATATTTATAACTTAAAAGTACTCTAAAAGCTTTTTAACTTATTAAAAGTAAGATTATAGAGAAAATTAAACCTTTAGATAATAGTACTTTACTTATATATAATTAATAAAGAATATTAGTATATAATCGACTCTATATAAACGCCGACTAATATTAGACGCTATTAACTTAGAAAGCTCTTATTTAGAGGACGATAATAAAACTTACCTAGAACTACTTAGAGCTCTAATATAAGTCTAATATAAGTAAGATAATATTTAAAGATTATAAAGAAATAATTAAACTTCTTAATACTTACTATCTAACTAGTTATAAAAAGAAGAATACTTAGAATACCTTTTAGTCTCTTTAGATAAGATAGAAGAGTTATATAGAAGAAAGTTTTTTAGAATTTAAAAGTTACTTTTTAAGTATAGTAATACTTAGAGAGGTATTAGAATAAGATAAATTCTACTATATATAAGTGAAGATTATACCTTAGCTTAGAAACTTATCTATTAAGAGTAAGAGATACTAGAACGCTAATTTTAATAAGATAGTAAGAGACCTTTTATTTATAGATAAGAAGTAGTATTAAAATACTAAGTTATATATAACTAGTATTAGTAGTAATAAGCTCTTTATACTAAAAGCTAAATACTAACTAATCCTTATCTAGTTTAGCTATAAAACCCTTACTACTCTTATATAGACTCTATTCTATCTCTTAGAAGACTTCTTAAACTCCTAAGCTCTCTTCTACTAGTAAAAGATTAAAGACTTTATTTATAGATTAATTTCTTACTAGTATAAAGTGTTATAATTATAAGAAACCTAGGTATATTAAGCCTAACTATTCTACTCTATCTAGTATTAATAAGATAGATAATTAATCTAAAGAAGAATAAGAAACTAAAAAGTACTCTAACACTAACTTAAGTTAAAAGGAAAATAAAGAAGCTTAGGTAAAAATACCTTTCTAAGCTTATATAAATATAATCTAACTAGACTTAACCTTTCTAAACTTATAAAAGGAAAATAGTTCTTTATAAATACTACTCTTAGTATATAAAGATATAGTATTAAATTATAAGCTTTAGTAGATATAAGAGTAAATAGATACCTATTTCTAAATTAACTTCTAGCTCTATACTTATCTAAAGTAATAGGTTTAAAGATTTAGAGATTACTATATATAGTATCTATTTATAGATATAATAATAGTACTAAAAACTAGGTAACTTAGTTTATATAACTATATTTAAATATTAATAAATATTATATTCTTAACTACTTCTTTATTATTCTAGACCTTAGATAATAAGACCTAATTATTAATAATAAGTAGTTAAACTATTTTAAAGTCCTTCTTAACCTTTTAAAGAACTAGATTACTTAGCTAGTTAACTACTTTTTAACTCTCTACTTTAGTAAGAAGATCTTACTTTTACTTTCTAGTTAGAACTAGAAACCTATTTTAAATTACTAGTTAGATATAAATTAAAGGAAATATATAATCTATTAATAAGAAAGACGTAAAAAGAGTAGACTTATAAATATAGCTAAGTTATTACTTCTATTTATAATAATACTTCTTAAAATTTTAATATCTAACTCTAGTTTAAAGCTCTTATAAACTACTAGTATAGCCTTAAAAGACTAGACTTTATACTTCTTTATTAGTAAAATAAGCGTAAACGTTATATATTTTAATATAAAATAACCTAACTTAGAATTCTATATAACTAGTATTTATAAGCTAGATTAGATTATTAACAAAAGATTAGCCTCTTTTTATATTAATAATAATATAAGAGCTCTAATATAAGCCTAACTCTTAAAATATTATTCTTCTTATAAAGACGTATTCTTAAAAGAAGCTTTTAATAAGCTCTCTTCTTACTATAAATATAACTATAAGATTACTTTAAATAAACTACTTTCTAACTCCTTTTTACTTTTATATTAATAGTTAACTATAAAGCTTAAAGCTATAAAAGAGTATCTTATAGAGAACCTAGATAAGAGGTTTATTATTAATAGTAATAGCTCTTTTACTTTTCTAGTACTCTTTATTAAAAAGGCTAATAGTAATAAGTTATAGTTCTATATTAATTATAAGAAGCTAAATACTTTAACTAAAAATAATCTCTACTTAATCTCTTATATTAATAAGCTTCTTTCTAGAATAAGAATAGCTAAAATCTTTATTAAATTAGATATAAGATAAGCTTTCTATTATATTTAAATAGACTCTAAATTAGAAGAGATAACTATGTTTAGAACTAGGTATAGTATATATAAATATAAAGTCTTCTCTTTTAAACTCTATAATAGCTCTACTACTTATTAATATTATATAAATAACGTCTTAATTAACTATTTAGATAACTTCTATATTATTTACTTAGATAATATTTTAATTTATTTAGATATTATTAAAGAATATAAAAAATAGGTTAGAAAGGTTCTAAATTAGCTCTAAGAAGTAGAACTTTAGATAGATATTAAGAAAAGTAAATTTAGTATTACTAGAGTTAAATACTTAGGATTTATCTTAACTATAAAAGAACTTAAAGTTAACTCTAAAAAGGTAGAGCTTTTATAAAACTAGGTCTAATCTAATACTATAATAGGTATAAAGTCTTATTTAAGGTTTATAGGATTCTATAAATAATTTATTAAAGGTTATATTAAAATCGCTAAACCTCTAACTATGATAATATACTTTATAGAGCTATTTCTATAAAGACTTAAATATAAAGAAGCTTTTAAAGTACTAAGGACTAGGCTACTTATAATTTAAACCTTATACTACTTTAATCTTAATTATAATATAAAGCTAGAAATAGACTTCTTAGAAGAAGTAATAGTAGATATATTCTTATAATAATATAATAGCTTTTAGTATCTTATTAGGTTCTACTTATATATCCTAGTTAGCTATAAATCGAACTAGGAAATCTATAATAAAGAGCTATCTACTATTATAGAAGCTTTTAAGAAATAGCGTCTTAAACTTATATTATATTAGAAGTGTATTAATATCTATTTAAACTATAGATTATTAGAATATTTTATAATAACTAAGCTACTTATAGCTAAGTAAGTCTAATAGATAGAGTTTTTATTAGACTTTAACTTTTAGATTCGATTTATATCTAAAAAGAGTAATTAAAAAGTAAATATATTAATCTAATATAAATAAGATCTAAAAACTTATAATTAAGCTAAATTAGATAGCTACTTATATACTCTTTTAAGACCTAATTATTTAAACTCTTAAATTAATATTAAACTTACTTAGACCTTTTTATAAGAATAGTCTATATCTCTTAATATAATTTAGTTAGACGTTATTCTAGGAATAAGTTTAAATATAATTTAGAAGTTAAAAGAAGATAATCTACGCTTCTTTTAAAAAGAACGTTATAACTTTAAAAGAATACTAAACTCTATATAAAGCTAATCTAAGAAGTCTATAACTAAGTATCTAGTGCTTATCTAAGTACGAAAAAGATATACTAGTTACTAGTATAATACTACTACTAGGTTAGACTAGGTTTAGACTATAAGAGGTATATAGCGAATTATTAAGTCTATAGATACTCTTATTCTCGATAGACTAAGTAATAAGGCTATCTTTACTCTCTTCTAGTACCTAACTATTCTATATAACATTTATATATAGACTTTAAATCATTTCTAAAAGATAAACACGGATTCGATACTATATTAGTATTTATTAACTAAATTAGAAAGGATTCGGTGTTAATACCGCTTTCTATTCGACAGCTAATAATCAGCCTCTCTTCCGTTCGTATCTATTATTATATAGTATATAATAGCAAACAAAGAGCGATTAGCTCTTAAATAACAATACTACTAGCCACCGACTCTACTCCGACCCCTAGACACTATAATAGTAGACAAGTTAGTATATGAGAATATATCTAATTAGAAGGTATTCTTACTATATATATATTATTTAAATAAAAAGAAAAGAAGAAGAGAAGTCAGAATTAGAGAAAAGTCGCCTACTAATATACTACTTATAATAATAGCTATCGCTTTATAATTATTATTTGTCGCTTAATAATTACTAATATAAGATACGATAATAGTAAGAATACGATAACTCTATAGTAGTATACTACTTTCTATCTAATAGCTAATAATTAGCCTCTCTTCTATTTATATCTATTATTATATAGTATATAATAGTAAACAAAGAGCGATTAGCTCTTAAATAATAATACTACTAGCTACTAACTCTACTCTAACCCCTAGACACTATAATAGTAGATAAGTTATATTCTTTATAATAAACACGTAAATAATACTCTAGATAACTTAATACTATACTAATTAATAACTAAAGACTTAGAATAAGTCTTTTTTAAGAAAAGAGGATATAATAGTATACTATTCTAGATTATTATATAATAGTACTATTCTGAATTATTAAAACTACTGATATCTTATAATAGTACGAAATATATATAACTATAGAAGAGATATATAGGAGTGCGTTTAGTAGAATAACATATATAAATACTAGGCTCTAATATAGAAGAAAAGGAAAAACTAGTCTTTTCTAACTCTAGGAGAGTAGGCTACTATATATAAGAGGTTTAGATAGTATAAAAGAGTCTAAAACTAAATAACCTTAGCTAATATAAAAGCTTAAACCTATATAACCTTTCTAAAACAGATAATATAAGATAATAACTACTGAAACCCTATATATAATAAGTACTCTTAGCTATCTAGGATAATAGTATACTGTTATATCTCTCTCTCTTAAAAAAGACTTATCTTTAAGTCTATCTATCTCTTATTATTTAAGGTTAAATTAGGATAATATAAGTATTATAATATTTATTATATTTATTAGTTTTATTAGTTTAAAGATGTTAAACTTTATTATAAGTAAGATAAGATATTAAGATATTGATTTTAGGTCTAAATTATAACTAAACTAATTCGTAGATACTTATAAAAGAGACTTCGTTCTAATCCTTCTATATTAAAGTAAGTATTCGCGTTTACTAAAAGAGTATAGTCTAATCTAACTAGTAGGTTAGAAAAAGTTTAAAGTTTAAAAAGTTTAAAAAGTTTAAAATAGAGTTAGAGGCGAATTTAGAGTAGAGTTAGAAGTCGTTTAGTTAAGAGATAACGTTAAAGGTAATAGTGATAACTTAGTTAAGAGCTTACTTTAAGAGCGTACTAATTTATATCTAATTTAAATTTGAAAAAAAAAAGTATAAGTTTGTCTAAACTAAGATTAGTAAGGACTTAGAGTAAAGTTAGAAACAAAAAAGTTAATAATATTATAGATAATAATAACTTAGCTAAGAGGTTACTATTCTTTTAAGAGTATACTAATTCGTATCTAAGTCGAATTTAGATAAAAAAGAACTTCTAGCTCTACTAGAAGTAAAAGAAAGTAAGAAAGTAAAGACTAGAAGACTCTATATCAGAGTTAGTAAGGTTTTAGCTAGCTAAAGACGAAGTTATTACTAAGTTGTCGAAGTTGAAATTATTATCTAAGTTTAAGATAATAAAAGGAGTAGTTTTAGCTAGTTAAAAGCGAAGTTATAGCTAAAAGTTAAAAATGCTATTCGAAGTTTAAGATAATAAAAAGAGGTATAGTTTTAGGTACGACATTTATTAGTACTATCGTAGGAACTATGTTACTTAGGCTCGTAGGCCGCTTTATTCTCTTTAAAGTACTTAAAAACTTATTTATCTTCTAATTTTAAAGAAGAGTTACTATTATATTATAAGAGATTTAGAGCTAAACTAGATAAGAATAGAGAGGTATTCTTTTAAACCAGAGTGCTAATTATAAGTAACTTAGCGTTTTAACATATCTTCTTATCTAGCTAAAAGATCGTTTACTATCTTAGCGAAGTTATAATTCTAGTATCTCTTAAGAGTAGTAGACACGTTTTAGAGCTAAGATATAATCTTATCTTTATCCTATATATAAAAGGACCTTTCTAATTCTAGTATCTCCTAAGTATAGCTATACTTAAAAAGTAACCTTTTAAAATCAGTAAAAGTTTCTTTAGTATATTCTTCTCCTAATTCTACTTCTATCTCTTTTAACTTCTATCTCTTTTAACTTTTATACTAGTAGAGACTTAGTTTATAACCGTAGTCTTTTTAAATATTTACTAGTAAAGGTTTAAGAGAGGATTAGAGTAAAGTTAGATATTATTTAGTTAGTATTATTAAAGATAGTAATAACTTAGCTAAGAGCTCGCTTCTAAGTTTCGTCCTAATAGAAAGTGTATTTTAACTAATTCGTATTTAATTTAAGATTTAAGAGTTAGAAAGTAGTAGAAAGATATTAAGAGTAGTAGTGTCTCTTAAGTAAAAGAAGTCTAAATTCAGGCTTTAAAAAGCAAAGAAGAGTTAAATAAGAGTTAGATTAGTAAGGATTTAAAGGTAGGATCTTTAAGTTTAACTTTATAGTTCACTTATAATTATGTCTATCTCGTCTAACTAATCGTTTATCCTTTATTCTTATACTACTATCTCGTCTATATATCGTCTATATTTAAGAAGTTCTAATAGTCTCTTCAACTATTATTATTTCTTTAAAATCTTCTAGATCTTAGTATATAGATATAATTTAGAAAGAGTTTAAAAGGTCTTTTAAAAAGAGGGATGTCTCTAGAAGAGGTTGTTGCTTAATACTACGTAGTAGAACTAAATTTAACTATCTTCGTCGTCTATTTATAAGGATCTAAAAGCGTTCTAAGCATTCTCTATCTTATAACTAGTTAAAAAGTAGGTATCTAAAAAAAGCAACTATCTTTTCTTAATCTTAGAAAGTATTCTAAACTAACTCTAACTTGTATCTAAGCTCTAGGTAGTTCCTAGCTAGTCTAGTTGTCGTACTCTAAATAAGAGCTTTATATATTAGAGGTAAACCGTAGTAGTTAGCATTTACATAGAATAGTTATCTTACTTTTTTATTAAGGTTAGAGAGTATTCGAAGAGACTTCGGTGCCGTGTTAGATAAGTTAGAAGGTATTAGAGATAGCTATGTCTCTTAAGCAAAAGAGGTCTAAATTAGAGCTTAAAAGTAAAGAAGAGTTAAATAAGAGTTGGATTAGTAAGAGTTTAGAAGTAGAGTATTTTTATTAACTTTAAAGTTCGCTTATAATTTTATTCTCTATCTCTCTAACTAATCGTTTTATTCTTTATATATCTTTTATCTCTATCTTATCCGTCTATTATCTATATATTATCTAAATTTAGGAAGGTTATCTTTAAAAGCTAAGCTCTTATTATTTCAGCGTATAGTTATAGATTAGAGAGAGTTTAGAGAGTCTTTTGAAAAGAGAGAGTAGCCCTAGAAAGTCGTTTAACGCCTCGTAGTAGAACTAGGTCTAATATTTCGAAGATATCGATTTAGAGAGAGGAGGGGGTAAGGTTAGGTTTAGAAGCCTTCGCGATAACTATGAAGTTAACTTATTTACTGATTCTAGAGTTATTAGAATTCTTAGGAACACTTAGCGTATTCTAATCTCTTAACGTATCTATAATACGATTTTTATCAGCTGTCTATATAGATACTAAACCCTAGTATTACTAGCTGTCCGAGTAGTCTCTAATTACCTAGCTATTTAAGAATATGTTATAATAGTCTAATTTAGGCCTAAAAAAGAAATAAAAGCGACGATAAGCTTAAAAGAGAGATTATTAAGGCTGTTACTAGCGAAGAAGAGTTTAGCCTTTTTATATAATAGTATAAAATATATATAACTATAGAAGAGGTATATAGGAGTGCGTTTAGCAGAATAACGTATGTAAATACTAGGCTCTAATATAGAAGAAAAGGAAAAACTAGCCTTTTCTAACTCTAAGAGAGTAAGCTACTATATATAAGAGGTTTAGATAGTATAAAAGAGTCTAAAACTAAATAACCTCAGCTAATACAAAAGCTTAAACCTACGTAATCTTCCTAAAACAGATAATATAAGATAATAACTACTAAAACTCTATATATAGCAGGTACTCCTAGCTATCTAGAATAACGGTATACTATTATATATCTCTAAACACTACTAATACTCCTAGACTAAGATTATAAATAACGAATACTTATATAAGCGAAGTACTAAAGGTATTAATATCCGATATTTATATATAAAAGAGATTAAGGTTTAAATATTATATATTTAGCTTTTTAGCTCTTATTATTTAGTATTAGCTATATTAGACAGAGCTTAGTTATTATTATTATTAGAACTTAGTAGCTTCTAATCTCTTATATATAAACGTTTATATTCGATATAGAAGAGAGATAGTTTATTCTTTTCTTCTATACTAGTACCTAGTATTTATATACGTTATTCTGTCTTAAATATACTCTTATATACCTCTTTGCTAGTAGTATATATTTCGTACTATTATAATAATCCTTCTACTTATTTTAAAAGATCTATTTATAAAGTTAGAATAGCTTATTATATCTAAATCTAAGACTTATTTTAAACTCCTCTTCTTCTCTTTTAAAAGTAAGAAGATATTCTATAGAAGTAGATATTTACTCTTTATAAAAAAAATTAACTCTAAACTAGATTCTAGAATATTTTTTTAAAAAAAGTATAAGATAACTACTTCTATAAAATTTACTATAGAAGATAATATAGCTCTGAAACTCTTCTTTATTTTAACTCTATAGTATATCTATCTCGTCTACTTACTTCGTTAATAAGAAATATAAAGCTATAGTAAAGTATAGCTAGTATAAGATATTAACTAATAGTATAGAATTCTACTAAAAGAAGGAAATTAAGACTAGTAAGATATTTTATCTATCGCCTACTTTATAAAAGCTTATATAAGAAAACACTCTAGTATCTAGATAACTAGAAGAAACTAGTAGATTTCTTTATTCCTTTATAATAATATTATTTAAAGATATTTTATATATACTAGAAAGATAGATATAGAACCTCTGGTTTAAGATTAAGATTACTAGTATTTCGAGATAATATATCCTATAAGTCCGCAGCATTATTGTCAAGAAAATTCTAGGTCACATTTGTAGGGGAAATACTTCTAGGTAAGGCGCGCGTCGAAGAGGCGGAGTCTTGAAAAGGAGTTGAGAGAGAATGAGAATGAGAAGCAAAGCCACAGTGAGCACTGAGCATCCATCAGCCTCTGAAGTCCGAAGGAAACGTCGGGATCCATTGTCTTGTTCAACTTCGGGACGTCCCTTGAAACTCTTTGCTGACCCAATCTTTTTCTTTGATCCATCCAATCGTTTCTTTTACTTTTCCTTGCGGGATGACGGACATTTGCAGAGTGCGGGTGAAGCAAAAGCTTGGTTTCATCGGATAATTTCTGTGTTGGTTGTGTCAACTTTGATAGGTAGTAAAGTATTTCTTCTGAGGTCGGCTTGGTCGGCACGAAGAACATCTACAACAGCTTCCAAAGATTCTAGAAGTATAGGTCGGATTGGCTGTGAATCCTTTGTTGCAAAGGTCGAGAAGTTTCACGGTCAACAGATCAGACGAGCTACTAGAGCATTAGAGCAGGGGAAAGCCTGTCGTGGAAGGAAGTTGCCAGTTGGGTTGGGTTTCTGATACTTTTTTTGGCAAGTGCCATGTGGACACACGGCGGACTTGGAGATGTCATCGTGAAGCTTCCATGGCAATTGGTCGTACTCGTACGGCTACTCCACATCTCAGACACCGTTGAGAAATGGGAGCGGATTCGTTGAAATTAAAGGGGTTCGCTACCGGAGGAGATTTATATTTGATGGCCATTCAGACCAGACCAGGCGACGCGTGTTGCGCACCCACTGCACTGGCCGGTGCTGCACTGCTGGACCCACGATGAAGAGAGTTGGGGAGCGAGGGCGGGGGCAAGGGCGAGGGCGAGGGTGCGAGAGATGAGAGTTTGCTGGGCACGTTTCGGTAGCGAAACTTTGCATAGAGGCTGGTTATGCCGAGCATCAGGGGCAAGATCTTCAAGGACGATTCGCCGTCATACAAACTTTTATTAGCGAAGAAGTACTTACAGTACAGGTACAGTACAGGTACAGTACAGGTACAGTACAGGTATAGTACGGGCTGCTTCTGTTTTGGGGCATGATCGTGATATGTCTCAGTCTCAGCAAACACACCCGACTAGGTAGCACTTGTGGAACTTGTACGGACTTGCGCTGGCACTCGCATCTTCTCCAACTTTCTACCCGTACCGTAACCTCTTTTCTTTCTACGACGGAGCTGTCTTTTATATCCTCTTTCCTTCACTCTTCGCCTTCACCGATTTCTTCACCGATTTCTGCCACGGGATTCGGGGTGACTACTGCAGTCGACACCAACTCCTCCTCCTGACCCCTCCATGAAGCCTTGAAGCCTTCCATTGAATCCTTCAACATGTCATACACCAGCGCCCGCGGAGGCTCGGATTCACAGCACCAGCGAAGGCCTGTACCTGTAGGGCAATCAAATCAACAGCCTACTGGAAGGGTGGCGCGTCAAGCAGAGTGTACGTACTTCCTTTTTATAGATGGTCCTGACCTACCCTACTCAAATCTCCCCTCCTACCCCTTCCCTTCCCTCCCCCTCCCTTCCCTTCCCCTCCCCGCTTCCCTTCCTTATAATCCATATACTCCATACGCCCAATCCCCTCGACCATCTCAAGCGCCGGAACACAATCAACACAAACATTCTCCGTACGGACTCCTCCAGTACCTGCATAACTCCGCTTTCCACAGCAACAACACCATCCGCCGCGCAAGCTAGTTTGGCGCCGGGTCTAGTTCCCAAAAGGAGACGACGGCCTCGTGGACGGGACCTCGAATTTATAGAGCCCCCGCTTTGAAGCAATCTTCAACGGTTGCTGGAACCAACCCAATACAATCGCATCTCCCTTTTCGGCGCCTTCTACTCGAGGAGAGCAACCTCGCCAACACATCGCCAACTCTTTTGACCCTGGCCTCTTGAGCTAACTCCTTCGCTCTACCTGCAGATCATCAGCCGTCACGAATCATCCAACCACAGTCCGGGCAAATTGAGGGCGGCATGTCTGACAATAACTACTCAAACCACCCCCCGCGCCTGAGTGCGACCTTCATTCCAGGGCACGAAGATGACTTTTACGTCCCAGAGATAGTCTCCCCTGCGCCGCAAAGGTAGGACACAGCTCACCCCAACAACCAACCCTCCTCTCGCCGAGACAAAGGGGCTGACCCCGAATATAGGATAATGCCCGAGGTCCCCTCGAATATGCAAGAGCAACTTACCCATCTTGAACAACATCCTCCACCATCACATCGTATGAGCAGCGCCTCCTCAGTCTCCGGTATGCAGTCTCCTCCCTTCCTCGATCAACATCGCATACAGAACCAGTACCCCTCAAGCCAACAACATGCACGAGGGCCTGGATTCACTGCGAGCTACGAACACACGAACGCCTCCGCGTACCAGAATATAGATCGGGACAATGTACAATATGGAGGGGGGAGGCCGGATCCAGATTCTCCCCGATTCACACCTTTCCCTAAACCCCGGGATGCCGGCCCAAATGTGCCTCTGTCGGACGAAGATAAGGAGGAGGTGTTGGAAAGGGCAAGAACGTTGGTCCTCAAGTCCACCGATCCAGAGATGCAATTAGCTTGGGCCCAGGATGCTCTTTCGTGGGTAGAGGTGGCAAGTCAGTCTGCAATCCGGATGCAAAGCGAAGGACAACCCGCAAGGTCCATGACTCCAAAAACAGAGCATTCGCTGAGAGTAGATGCTTTGAGCATTGTGAGCTTTCTAGCAGACCAACACCACCCAAAGGCAGAGTTTATGCGGAGTATGTGGTTTGAATTTGGAAAGTTCAATCATCCCGTGGACAAAAAGGAGGCGTTTTTGGGTTATAAAAGAGCCGCTGAGAGGGGATATGCTCGTGCAGAGTACCGAATGGGTATGCAATTCGAAAGCTCCAACAACTCAGCCAAGGCGATCGACCATTACAATAGAGGTGTGGAAATGGGCGATTCGGCAGCGCACTACAGGTTGGGCATGATGACATTGCTGGGACAGCATGGTATGCCGCAAGACTTCCGCCGTGGTGTTGATTTGGTTCGCTATTCTGCGGACACCGCAGACGAAAACGCGCCCCAAGGAGCTTACGTCTACGGAATGCTTCTTTCTCGAGAATTGCCCAATATTTCGGTTCCAGAGCAATTATTGCCCTTCGATCTGAATGACGCCAAATTATTCATTGAAAAGGCAGCATACCTTGGATTCGCCAAAGCGCAATTGAAGATGGCGCAAGCATACGAGTTATGTCAGTTGGGTTGCGAATTCGAACCAGCTCTTTCTTTGCATTACAACGCCTTGGCGGCTCGTCAAGGAGAGGCAGAGGCGGACATGGCGATTAGCAAGTGGTTTTTGTGCGGATACGAAGGGATTTTCGAAAAGAACGAGGAGTTGGCTTTCACATATGCAAAACGGGCAGCAGCAACCAAGATGGCTACGGCTGAATTCGCAATGGGGTACTTTTACGAAATTGGAATGTATGTGCCTGTAGATTTGCAAGAATCTGCGGCGTGGTACTCGAAGGCAGCGGATCATGGAAATAAGGACGCTCTAGGAAGAATCGATAGTATCAGGAAAAATAGCACATTGTCCAAGAGGGATCACGAACAGGTTGCCATATCACGAATCAAGTCGCAGCATGGCTCTCAACGAGGAGGCCGACCAGATCGATTTAAGCAACGAGCGAACCCTATGCCTTCGATTGCGGACAACATGGTCGATATGCCAGACCCAAATAATCAATACGATGGAGTTTCTGGACAGCTCAAGTCTCCAAATGGTTTGCCTGCACGGCCCAAGTCTGCTGCACCATATCCTGAAGACGATATGGCTCCCCACAACGGTCCAGGAGGTCCTTTCAATGGCAAAGGCCTACGAGGTCAGGGTGGTGGACCTTTGGCAGATCAAGCATCTTCGCCTTTTGGGATCAAACCTCTTGGACAAGGCTACGATCAAGGACCTGGTAGAGGACAGGATGGGATGCGCGCATCAAGCAGTATGGGAAATATGCAAGTTCCTGCCGGGCGAGGTCAAAATCCCGCCGGGAGAGCTGGCGCTGGTTCTACAGGCTGGGATCCTCAAGGACAGGGCAACTTTCCCCCTCAGCAGCAACAAGGAGGTTTCTTACCGCCGGTTGATATGGGCCGTCCTTTTGATCAAGGAAGACAAGGTCAGAAGCCAGCTCCTCTAAATCCAAACAAACCTCAACCCCAACCACCACATCTTTCGGGACCTCAAGGGCCTCCACCGAACTCGAGACCACAGCAGCCGGGTCAAGGCTATCCTCCAGATCCAAGAGGTCAACAGGGCTACGGCAACCCTGGAGCCAACCGTCCTCCTAGAGCAAGCTCAGCAATGAGCCCTCCACCTGTTATGAGTCCCCCACAAACTCCAGGATACAACCCACATGCTGGAAATTCAAGTCGTACTTCTCAGAGACCGTCTCAACATACCATGTCATCGCAAGGATATCCTCCTCAGCACACCATGTCATCTCAACGTCCTACATCTTCACACACTGGCTCAACTCATGGTGGACCAAACTCCAGACCATCTTCAGCTGCTCCATCGACAGCACCATCAACGGCTCCCTCGGTAGCTTCTTCTGCCGGGTCAAGGAAACCTGGTAAATCTGGGCCCGCCACCTTTGAGGAAATGGGTATACCTCAAACTAAGCAAGACAATGAATGTGTAAGTTTTTTTAATTTCAATCTGTTGTTGTAACCAAGCTAATTCAATACTAGTCTGTCATGTAGAGGTCTTTTTTTCCCCCGGGCGCTGCAAAATATAAGGTTAGGGTTACTCGTATGCATTGGGTTTAGTATGGGTGCATTTTGATCGAGCGGGCATAAAAGTGGCGTTGGGTCTATGGAGTTGTCTTAACGTTCAATTGAGAGGGTTTATTAAGATCTAAGCATTTTGTAATATTGTATATATCCCGAGTAGAATGATGAATAAGTGTTCTATTTATGTGGTGGGTTTCAACACTTTGGCTCGTTTTTCCCGGGTTAGAGTGGTTGGCAAATATTTAGAGAGGTAGGTTAATTGAGGGAAATAACTCAAAAATAACAGAGCTAGCTTACTTACCAGTTCTCGACTTGTTCACTCGAGTTTTATATCCTGTTCTTCAAGAAATTTAGGTGTTTCAAGAATTGCCATTGGTGCCCATCGGTGCCATCATCAGCAACTTATATTTTTCCTTGGCGGCGGCTCGAGGTTCTTTCTACACACCTTCAGCCTTTTCACACGAACATCCCTTGAGACGCGGTAATCATCATCTCTGGGTGCAGTGTTGTTTCTAACCTTCTCCTTCTCAACCATTCGACGCGTTTCTTGTCCGGGGTTGTCCTCGTTCTCTGACCGGTTTTCCCTTCACGGTGGAGCTCGACAACGACGTGGGTTTGGATTTGGATTTGGGATCGTTTGAATTCTAGATAACCGTTAGAGAGAACTGGGAGCTGGGTTGGTGTGAATTCGGGGTTGAGAAGTTTGTGCTTTCGAAGGTGTTGATGGGTGGACAGAAGCACCGGGTCGACGGCTCAACTTCCAAGCCAGCAGAGCAGCACTTTCTATCCCGAGGTTTCTTGAGGAGCATCACAGCAGACACGCTTCACTTCTTTTCCGTGATTTCTCTCGACATACGACGCGGCTTCATATATCAGAGGCTAGCCTCGGGCTTCCGTACGTCTTCTGGCTCCTGACAATATTCAGAGCTGAGGACTGAACGGGTCCTTATCATCTTGACAGCCTATCTACATCCTCCACGACTCCAATAGCTACTCTCGACACGACACTCCCCCAAGATGGCACCCCGCGCCCCCAAAAAGGAAAAAGACGCAACTCCCAACCGCAGTCCCTCAGTCGCCTCCAACACAGCCCTCTCCTCCATCTCCGAGACCACCAAAGAAGTCACTCCCTCCCCTCTCAAGCCGAAGAACGAGGATGCCAAAGTGAAGAAAGCAAAACCTGCCGCCGACAAGACGAAAGCCGCGAAATCAAAGGCCGAAAAAGCTGAAAAGGCACTCGCAGCCACGGCCACAGAACCAGGACAAGAACCACCCTCAATCAAACCCTCGACGATGAAGCGTACACCCTCCTCTGCCTCCGTCGCTTCCACGATCCTCCCGTCTTCTCCATTGAAGCCCAAGAATGAAGATGCGAAGGTGAAGAAGACGAAACCTGTTGCGGAGAAGACGAAGGCTGTTAAGGCTAAGGTTGAAAAGGGTGTTGCTGCTACTGAGAAAGCTGAGAAAGCTGAGAAGGTTAAACCTGAGAAATCAGCCAAGGCTGGGAAGGAAGTTAAGAAGGAAGCAGGGGGTAAAGAGAAGGTGGAGAAAGTTAGTGGTGAGGAGGCGGAGAAGATGATTTTGGGGTATCTAAAGGAGCAGAATCGACCGTATAGTGCTACGGAGATTAGTGCCAATTTGCATGGGAAGGTTTGTTTTTCTCTTCAAACCCCTCTCCCTTGTTTTTTCTGTCTTTTGGAGGGTGGGTGTTTTGGGATAGAGAGGAGTTTGGGACGAAGTGCTAATGAGTGGGGAATAGGTGGCCAAAACCCTAGCCGATAAACTCCTCAAGGAAATGGAACAGAATGGTCATCTGCAGGCCAAAGCTACGAATGGGGATAAGAAAGGATCGCAGTGGGTTTTCTGGTATCCTCAAGTATGTCTCTCACCCCTAGCCTTCTTTCTCCCGCTCCCTCTTCCTATTTTGCATCAATACCAGAGCTCACAAAAACCAGGATCCCTCCTCAACAGCCACCCCCGCCGAACTAGCCGCCTTTGACACCGAAATCGAAACCCTAACCTCCATCACAATCCCGCCCCTCAAATCGACCCTCAAAACCCTCAGCTCTTCCCTCCATACCATCCTCTCTACACCATCAACACCCGCTCTAGCTGTCCTTGTCGAAGAACTCCGTACGAGCATGGCCGAGAAGAAAGTTAGACTCGGAGCCTTCCAAGGAGAGGGAAAGAAAGCAGTAAAGAAAGAGGATGCCGATAAGATTGAGAAGGAATGGCGGTATTGGAAGGATGCCCTGGGACGACGGAAGAAGTGCTGGAAGGAGGTTGAGGGACAGCTGCTTGAGGGGATGTCGAGGGAGGAGTTGTGGGAGAAGGTTGGGATTGAGGTGCAGGAGGGCGATGAGTTGTGGTGTAGGTAAGTGGGTGTTTGCTGACTGTGAGTAATGTTGATGTGAGTAATGTTGATGTGAGTAACGGGGATGCTGGTGTTTTGAGGAGGTTTTACGGGTTGCTTTGCTTTGCTTTGGCTGGTATTACGAAACACGGAGAACGACAGATGGAGGAGTTTGAGGGGGGAACGATATCTTGCATTTCACTTAGAATAAACGCTTCGCATTTAGATGGCTGGACACAACAGACAATGGATTGCGGGCATGGGAAGAATTTAGCAAATGATCAAACGACTCCTACCACTACTGAGCTTGAGATGAAATGAAAATGGAGAAGTACTCCTTCTCAACACCACTCTCCATCCCAGCTTTTTTGCTTCTTCTGAGAACTCAATTATCCAGCTTCTCGAACACAACTTTGCGACATCCTATATACTTCAGGTGAACTCCTCTCTAATTTATTCCTGATGTCCTAACTCTCAACAAATCCCTCTACCTAAATACCCCGCTCACGTCACTCGGGGGGAAAAAACAAGCAAAAAAACACACACCCCTCTCTTTGACTGTTCCTCTACTGAAGTGCCTACACTACTCCTCAAAAAAGTCCTTCTTCCTTCTTCCCCTCTAGCGAGCGATTAGACACGAGTGACCAAAATTTTCAAAGAAGAGGTACCTGACTTCTCTATAGACAGAGATAGAGGACATGGGAGTGACATTGATAGGTAGGTGGCGCTTGATCAGATCAGTTTAGATGGACGACCCGCTGTCATTTGTGGGATTTCAATCTCCTCCTTTCCACTTCCTACATTGTTTAGCTGCATTTCTTTGTGTGTGTTTTTTTTGGGGGGGGGGGGGAGTCGAGGGATTCGATAGTACCTATACCTAGGTTCTTATGTATCCTAATAGCAAAGGTCGCTTAAAAGAACTGCTTAATCGCTTAGACCACCTCTCACCTAATCTGCTTCGCGTATTAGGTGAGGGAGGGTAATACGATAAAACTAGTAATATAACCACTTTTACCACTTTTACTACCCCCTCCTACTAAAGCTCTATTATTCTACTACTAATAATATACTAGTATCTTAAGAAGTTAAGGATTAAATATAGCGTGTTATCTGGTTCTTTAGTAGTAATCCTTATACTAAAATTACTAAATTAGCTAAGGATTTTAACATACTATACTAACGACTTTAAAAACAACTTAAAAGATAACTAGCCTCTTATATACACAGCGGACATAATAAAAAGCTTATAATGCCTAAAGATAAAGCTCTTAAAGAGTACCTCCTTCTCTTATATAGTACTAGTAAATCTACGAACCTTAAAACTCTTGTCCTCTCTATAAACCAACTTCTTTAGTATAATAAGGAGGAGATAACTATATTAAGAAGGTAGAGGAAGGTATAAATGGCTAGGAATAAGGACTTCTTTAAGATAATATAGATAAAGCCTTTCTTAATAAAGAAAAGAGATATATATATTAAGAAGGATATAGACAACTACTTTTAGGACTTCGAACGTTCTATAAACTACTAGGGTATTTAAAATAAGGATATTTACAACTTTAACAAAACTAGGTTTTAGATAGACGTTATATATAGAGATAAGGTTATTATTTTAAAGGATTATAAAGCTACTTTTATTTCCGATTTAGAGAATAGAGAATTAGTTATAGTAGTTATAATAATAAACTAGAGTAGAAAGAAGGTTCTACTAATAATTATCTTTAAAAGCGTATATTACTTATAAAAGCACTTTGATAATACTATAGATCTAAATACCTTCTAGGCACACTCTAATATAGTATTTATAAATGACCGCCTTAGCCTTAAATATCTTAAACACTTTAAACTTTTTATAAAATACTTAATATATAGAAAGTACTAACTTCTTCTCTTTAATAGCTATAGTTTATACTTAACTTAGGACTTTGTTAACTACTACTAAGAGTATAATATCTAACTCTTCTAACTTCTCTCTTATCTTATATATGTTCTTTAGCCTTTAGATATTAGTGTTTTTTAAGCTCTAAAACACTAGTTTAAGAGAGCACTTCTAACTAAGTTATATAATAGCGTAAAAGAGGTAATAAAGGTAGACTTCTTTTGGTTTTTCTAACACTTCTAGGATAGAACGTTTATACTAGATACTATTTAGTTATCGTTTTATAAGATAGGTCTTATTCTACTAAACCTAGAACTAGTTTTATAGAAGCTTAAGATCTATAAGAGTAAATAGTTAATAG
This sequence comes from Hymenoscyphus infarciens, assembly GCA_001414345.1. Taxonomy (NCBI): domain Eukaryota; kingdom Fungi; phylum Ascomycota; class Leotiomycetes; order Helotiales; family Helotiaceae; genus Hymenoscyphus; species Hymenoscyphus infarciens. The sequence continues at coordinate 128,795 of LLCB01000006.1, read as the reverse complement.
AAGAAGAATAAGAGGAAGAAGAGGAGGAGTTATTAGATAACAATATATTTCTAGTTTTCACTACTCTACTACCCTATACCCCCTCTCCTAAACTAACTTTTATAGATTAACCTACTCTCTTAATAATACGTATAAGAAAGAAGGGGGTAGATTATATACGTATATATATAGTAGAAGCCCTTAAACTCTAATAACTAATTACTCCCTTTATTATTTATATATAAGATAAACTCGAATCTACCTCTTAATCCTTAATACTTAAAGATATGCTTACTTTATATAGGTTATATAATATCTCTATAGCTAAGGAAAGACGTAAACTAATAGTAGATAGTAAGAAGGTAGTTTAAAAGTATAAAGAGATATATAAGTATTAAGCTTTAAAAGATATAAGAGAAGAGAGAGTAAAAGAGGATTAAGTAGTAAATATAAGGAATATAAGGATTATAAGAACTTAGAAGCTAAAATAGAAGCCTATTTTTAAGTAGCTTTTAGAAAAGGTTTCTAGAATAGAAGAATATAATAGTTAGGTGTTTAAGTTATAAAAATATAATAGTTGTAAATTTCTCTTTAATTTATTTAGATTTAGTATCTAATTTTTGTATAAAAGTGGTTATATTACTAGTTTTATTATATTACCCTCCCTCACCTAATACGCGAAGCGGATTAGGTGAGAGGTAGTCCAAGCGATTAGTAATATTAGGTGAATCGTAGTAGTAAAGATATTATATATAGGAAGAAGTATCGTTGCTTTCAGATAGTTTTTAGTCGCGCTGTGGTTAGTTGGTAGTACTTGCTCTCTATCTGACCAGTGTTCTTTATCATTTTGTTAGGCAGTGTATAAGTGTTTTGTGGCCTTGAGTAGACTTCTTAAATAGAGGTATAGTAAGCTTAATAGTTAAACTATTAGTATATATATAAGTTTATAGAAATAAGCTACTTAAAGTTATTGACAGAGGTGTATGTTTCAAGTTTACAGGTTTTCGTGACGTGATATTGAAATTGAAGAGACTCTAGTAAGCGAACATAATATTAAGTAAACTAAGGATTATATTTAAAGGCGAGATAGAAGTGGCGAGTAAGCTATTAATTTTGTCGAGGAAGCTATAGCATAACAGATAAGCTATAGTATAACACGTAAGCTATAAAACATCGAAAAAGTTAAACACTATAATTAGGAGCTAAGAGTAGAGTCGTAAGTAAACTGTTCATTTTTAACAATAACAATTTAAACCCACAGCCTCGGAGGCTATGCCCTAGAAACTGAGACAAGAAATAAGACAGCTCTTCAGACCTACCGATTTATAAGTAAGATACTAAATAAGAGGTGCGTGTAAGTCATCAATTGTCTGGTAAGTTTAACAAACATGGCGTAAAAAAGTCAAATACGGTATTTAGTATTCGATAGTAGCTTTTATTTTGACTAGAAGAGAGCACTTTAAGAAGGTTGAAAGGGTTTAAGAATGCTAGGTAGTAAAATAAACTAAAATTGTCAAACGGTGTAAGAATAAATAACCTTAGAGGTTACGTAAGATAGACTACAGAGTTAGAAGGTATAAGATGCTCTTGGCCGATTTTTTGGTTTCTAGACAGAATCTAGAGAGACTATACAAAAAAAAGAAGAGGATAAGTAAATTTATTTTAATAGCTAGTATTTGTTTTTATAGATAGAGAGGATTTAGTAAGGTTAGTATAAGGAATGATTAGATTAGAGTAGATTGAAAGCTACTAATCTAATATAATTAAGAGAATTAAGCTACTAATCAAGATCTAATCAAGATCTAATTAATTAAATTATATAAATTAGATTAATAAGCGATTAACTGATTAATAGCTAAAACATAACTAGAACGTGACTAAAATAAGTTCTTAATAAGTTTTGAGATACTCTCTAATATAAAAGAGTATATTCCTTAGTTTAATTATTAAGAATAAGTAGATATTCGTAAAACAAATTAAAATCTAAATAAGCTAGATGTTTTACGTACTAAATTTCCTTACTTATAAGCTTTTTTCTTACGTAAAAGATATAGATAATCTTAGTCGATCTAATCTACTCTAATTATATCAACTAGATTAATAATCGATTAACTAAATAACTTACACTCACGCTAGGTAGAGTGAATATAGATTTATAAATTATAGATAGCTAGTTATCTTATGCTTTCTTTTAACACAGAGTTGAGTGCACGTTGAGGTTCTATTCTCTCTCGCTTAGAGTGGAGAGAGGAGATTCAGGAGAAGCAAGAACAGAGAACAGCGAAGTAAAACTTCCAGACCAAGATTCCCAATCTCCCTCAAAATATTCTCTCACTCATCTATCCTAACCCCATCCAAATCGGCCTTCCTCGTTTTCCCCCCTTCCTATTTCAGCTCCCCCACTTATCCCATCACTTCTCCCTTCCATTTTCCCCCACCTTCAATCCCACCAATAAAACCCCTCATATCCCACATCTTGTACTCCACTTGTTAACCCTGTAATCCCACAAACCCTCCTAATTCATCAAAATTCACCTAGTCCTTCATATTTCAAGATTATCTGGAGTTAGTCATCAAACCAAAAAAGCTTCTGTGGTCCAATGGTTAGGATTCCACCCTTCCAAGTTTTTCCCTGAACAACGTGAGGTGGAGGTTCGTGTTCGATTCACGGCAGTTGCAATACAACAAAGTGTGTATTAACTTTTTGCAGATTATCTGAGGATAAGTAGATACATGTCGGGGTGATTTTAGTATTTTTTTTCCCTCTAGAATAGATACAGAAGTTTCTAGGGGCGAGACTAGCTAGGAAGTTAGTCGTAGACAAGAAAAGTCCCGAAAGCAGCAAGATTGAGTGGGAATCCTAAGGTAGGGGAGGGAGCGCGGGGAGATTTGATTTACAAGTAACCAACCAACCAGCAGATTATGCCCGCGTCGGAAAAAGGGAGTGAAAGACCATCAACTGCTAGAATTGGTAGCAAAGTAAGTAATCCCGAGTACTTATAAGTCATGCGAAATGGTAGGTATACTTACTTACCTTCTTATCCGAGAAGTGAAGCATCCCCCCCCCCCCCCCCCCCCGCCCCTTGCCAAAAAAAAAATTGGGAAAAAATTTACGCAACTTCCGGCATAGAGGTTCTCCTACCAAAAAAAAACTCCGCGCGACTAAATCGACTTTTTAGAAATAACACTACAACTACACACCGTAGCGACAAGCAGATACGTGTAATCGTCTTTTAAGAGCCTATTCCTCTAATAGCGAATCGTATAGTATCAGACTAGCCTTTAGTTAGGAAGAAAGACGCTAATAGACGTGTTTATAGCTCTTACCTCTTAGCTAAAGCTCGATAGCTTAAGATACATAGTAACTATAGTCTTCTAAGGAAGAAGAGAGTATTACTAAATAGTATTATAATCTCTTTCCTCGATTTAATTATTAAATACCTCTCTATACCAGAAGTATAAAGCGATTAGAGTTAGCTCTAATAAGCTATTTAGTAACTCTAAACAGACTTCAAAGCCTATAATATATACTAAAATACGTCTATCTAGAAGCTCTTAGATAAAGGTAAAGGAGCCTAAAAGTAGTAGCAGAGCTAGAGTACGTCTACTAATATACTAACTTATACGTCTGTTACTAGAAGTGCTAGCAATAGTGTTAGTCCTACTACCTACGTGTTCTCTTCTACCGCGAGAGCCTCTACTCTTAACAGCCTCGTAGCTAAAGAGATACGTATACTTATTAACTATAGTATTACTAAGAAGCGTCTACGAGCTCTTCTAAAGCTATCTAAAAAGCTTCTATAGTAGGTAAATAAAGCTATTACTATAGTACTCGGCGTATACTCTAGCTATAATAACAATAGCGTACGCTCTACTACGAAGACACTAGCTATACTAAAGTAGATAGAGGCTACTAGGCTAATAAATAGTAGAGACGTCTTTCTCTACGCTAGTAACCCCGTAATAGTAGAGAAGATAGTATACTATAGAGAAGAATAAGTAGGCTTTTTAGAGGAAAAGGCCGCGGTCCTAGTACTAATATAGAGAGTAGTTATATCTTCAATACTAATTAAATCGGTAGATATAGAAGACTAGAAGGCTATAGCTAAGAAGCTATATACTACTAACCCGACTCTTATCTATAGCTTAGAAGAGATCTTAGGTATTAAATAGCTCTTTAAACAAAAGCTAGAAAAGAATACTAACGCTATTATAGTAGAATTCTATAATATAGAGATTACTAATATCTATATTAAGATACGTAAAGTAGTATAAGAAGGAGCTCTCAAATCTATATAATAGTATAGCTAAAAGGCTTAAGTTATCTAATACTTCTACTACTATAGATATAACTATATAGCACGTATATATAAAGCTAAGCAAAAGTATAGCTTCTATACTATAGACTATAATACTAAGAACTACGTAGGTAACAAAACCACTTATAAGTATACTAACTATAAACTCTTATACGCGGTATTCTTAAAGAACTACAAATTCTATAGCTAAGCTATAGAGAGAGTTAAGAATAAGAGAAAGCATCTACAGCTATAGCCACTATTCCTAGTAAGGCTAGTCCTTATACTATCAGTCTCCTAGTAGAGAAGTAGAGCTATAATACTAGATAAAGAAGCACCGGAGAAAGAGAACGATAACCTATTCGTAGGACTCTCTACTCTCTCTCTCTAAGCTGAACCCACTATCTAAGACGCTTATAAGAATGTTTAAATAGAAGAAGGAGTAGTAGAGGTAGATAAAGTATCTCTAGTAGTAGTAGAAGGAATCGTAAAAAGATTAAGAAAGAAGAGGGTAAAAGTAAGAGTTACTTTATAAAAGCCTATCTTATCTAAACCCTCTATCTTTACTACTCTTACTAACCTACCTACTACTTAATAACTATTCATAGTACTAACTAACCTAAGTAATATCTTTAGTTAAAATAGCTAGTCTTTTAAGACCTTAAATATACTAATCTAGTAGCTTAAGCTCTAATATAGAAAATTCAACAGCTCTTCTATAAAGCCTAGAGATAATAAAAACATTAGTAATAGATATACTATAGTAACGAAAAGCGGTAAGAGGGCTATAAAGAAGATATACTTTACCTCTATATCTAAAGTTAAATAGGCTAGGCTTACTAGTAATAAGAGATATAATAGCCTAGTATAAGAGCACGATAAGATCGCTAAGAGCTATACTATAAAAAGAGTCGCCGACTACACTAGTATAAGATTAGCTCTAGAGTTAGAGAATAACCTTACTAATATCTCTTCTAGTATCTTATTAAGTTTAGAGGTATTATCGAATACTCTATCTATAAACGTCTTAAGTACTAAGGTTATAAAGCGTCGAACCTCCTCTTAAACTAATTAATAAGTATATACTAGTACTCTACTCTCTCTATCTTATAGTATAATATTAAAAAATTATATAATATAATAAACCTACTACTATAAAATAAGATAGTATAAGAGTATAATATTATAGTAATTCAAGAGCTATAGCTAAATAGCTACGATAAAAAACTTACTTATAACCTCTCTTAAGAAAGATTTAAAGCTTTTATAAGTAGATAGAGTAAGCTACTTATATACTTTCTTATAAATAGAAAAATTAATTCTACTTTAGTAAGAGTTATTAGTAGAGGCGATTATCTATACTCTCTCTATATTATACTAAAAATAGGTAATAGTAATAAAGTTATTACTATTTATAATATCTATAACTCTTAATAGTAAGGTTAGCTAGATAAGACATATATAGAAGAGAAATAAGAAGATATTCTAATCTAATCTATTCTACTAGAACTTAACATAGTACTTAAAAAGTATAGAAATAATAAATAGGTAGTAGTAGAGGACTTTAACCTATACTATGAAGAGTGGTTTAGAGACCTGCTATTACTTATATATAGTTAAAGAAGGAAAGCTTAAGCTATAGCGTTACTAAGTATAGTAGGAGAAAGACATCTAGAACTAGTACTACTAAAAGGCTTAGTTACTAGACTCTAATCTAATATTCGATCTTACCTTATTAGGACTACTATTAACTTAAGTTAGTATAACTCTAGACTTATAGACTCGATCTAGTTATATAGAGTCTAAAAAGACCTAGATATAGCTACTAACTACGTCTTAGTTAAAACAGTCCTTCTTATTAACTATACGCTTACTCTAGTTATAGTTAATAAGGACTTTAAAAGAATAGACGTAGAGCTTCTTAATATAATACTTCTACTACTTCTTCTAAAGTCTAAAATCTATATTATAGCTAATCTAGATATAGTAGTCGATCTTACGATTTAAGTAGTCTAAGTAGCTATATAAGCCTTAATACTAGACTACGTTCTTACTCTTAAATCGATACCTAGCTTTATATAAGAGTATAAAGAAGCTATTTAAGAAGTTAAGCGTATATAAAGAAGGTAGAATAGATTAGATAGTATAAAGCATAATCTAAGAGCTTTCTAAGAAGCTAAAAAGATAAGAAAGAAGCTAATTACAATTGCTTAAAGAGATATTTATAGAGATAAGGTATTAAACGTATAAGATAAGAAAGAGCTATAAGCTTTAGTAAAGTAGATAAGATTAAGGAGGTCCTAAGCCCTTACTTTTACTTCTAATCTAAAGAGAGGAGATAGTATAATAGTAGAGGATATATAAGCAAAAGCTAATATACTATAACGAACCTTCTTTCTATTCTCTCTTAAACTCGACCTCTTAGATACCTACTTTTATCTATATTACTCTTTTAAAAAGCTTTAGACCTTAATTTAGAAATATAAAGTAAGAGTAGTAATATAAGAGATATTACTAGATAAAGCTCTAAGAGAAGATAGAATACTAAATAGAGTTATTTAGATAATAGCTAGTATTCTTACTCTATACTTTACTAATATCTTTAACAAGTTTATAGAACTTTAGTACTACTTAAAGGGGTTTAAGAAGTCTATTATAGTTACTTTATATAAGCTTAGAAAGAAGACGTATGCTAAGCTTAAATTATACTGTTCTATTGCTTTTATAAATACGATAAGTAAGGTTATAGACTTAGTACTTATTAAAAGGATCTAGTACTATATAGAGAAATACTTTATACTATTGATAACTTATATAAGAGACTATAAATAATTATTATACGAGTATAATATATACCTTTTACTTAAAAAGATATACTTAGCTTAGAGAAAGAGAAAGATAGTAAGCTTACTTATACTTAATATCTTAGAGGCCTTTAACTATACGTTATATAAGAGGCTAATCTATAATATAAAGAAAAGAGGCCTACCTTTAGAAGTTATTTACTAGATATCTAGCTATCTTATAAGAAGGACTACCTAGATTAAGCTATTTAAAGGTATAAGCGATATATATAATATAATAACTAGTATTCTTTAAAGCTCTTCTCTCTCCTCTATCCTCTACCTCTTTTATAACGTAGACCTTATTAATATTAGTAAAGGCTACGATCTGTTTATAGAGTATATTAATAATATATACTTCCTCGTAGAGAGCTATACTATAGAGGCTATAATTTAAAAGCTAGAGATTATATATTATAAAGCTAATAACTAGGCCTAAAAACACGCCTTAGTATTTGCTTCTACTAAGTACGAGCTTATCTACTTTATCTATAAAGGAGATAAAAAGCGTATCTACGACGAATTCTAGCTTATTAATCTAGAATAGAGTAGAATTATTAAAGCTATACCTTATATCTAATACTTAAGAGTTATTTTAAACTCTAAACTAAATAGTATAAAGTATATAGAATATGTTAAGATTAAGATTAAGAAGTTGATTTAAGTACTAAGTAGTATAGCGAGGTTAATATAGAGTGCTTTAATAAGTAATATAATCACTCTTATAAAAGCGATTATTATATCTTAGATCTTATTTACTAGCTTAACTTAGTAGATATCTAACCTAATAGTATAAGGTTAAAAGACTTATTAGAAGAAGATAATCTAAATACTAAATACCTTCTAAAAGAAGGCACTATATATAGTAACTAGAGCCTTCTAAACTATAGTAGTAGTAGTTATTAAAGCTAAAACCGATTTTCTTCTAATTAACATTTAACTAGATCGTACTAGTATAATCTCTATAAACTAAATTAAAGTATTACTTATATATATATATATTATAATACTTAGAAAGAGGAGAACTATTAGAGACAGCTTAGCTTATCTCTCCTCTCTCTAAGAGCTTAAATATAAGGTATAAATAACTATTAGACGACGATAATAAGAGAGAATTAAAAGGAAGATCCTAATTATTACTAAACTATAGTAGTTACTACTTAATATCTATATTACTCTAGATACTAAGATAGTAGTAAAAGAATATAATAAAGTCTAAAAATAATCTCGCTTTATATATATATAAGTCTTTATAAATAAAAGCGATATTAACAATCGAGTTAGTATAGCTATATAAGAACTATATAGAGAGTAGATATATAAAATAGATATTAGACTAAGTAATTAGTTTATAGTCTATAGAGCTAAGCTTATTAGTATATAGATAGCTCTTAGTATAGTAAATAGGAGAAGAGATATAGTAAAAAAGCTTACTATCTTTACTAATAACTAAGCTGCTATTATATTATCTATAAGACCTAGAAACTAGTCTAAGTAATTTATTCTAAGAAAGATATACTAGCTATATAGTATCTTAAAAAGAAGAAACATAGAGGTAATAATTTAATAGATCTTAGTATATATAGATGTCCTAGATAACGAAAAGGCTAATAAACTTATAAAGTAAGCTACTAGTTAGCAATTAAAAGAGGATAAGAAGAAGAGGTTACTAAAAGCCTTAGAGTAATATATAGCATAGCTCCTATAGCTTCTATTCTCTTATAAAAGGATAATTAATTTAGTAGCTAGATCTCTTTAGTATTAAAAGTAGGACTTTAGAGATACTAGTATACTATATAAGAAAAGATAGATAAAAGAGAGGATCTCGCTATTTTACTATACTTAATAACTATACTAAAACCTTATAAAGGCTAAATCTTTAGTACTAATCTAGATAAGAACTAAGAAGATTAGCCTAAATAGATACCTATAGAAAAATTAATAAGACAAATAACCTATAGTATAAATATAACTAATTATACTAAACTATTAAATATATACTCAAAGACTATAAAGACTTTAAAGATTTATAACTAGAGTATATAGGAGTAAAGTATACTAGTAATACTAGAGTCTTTTTTTTAAATAGTAAACTTATACCTAAAACTATCTCTTTTATACTTATAAGTAGTCTTTTAAACTAATTTATAGTATATATTAAAACATATTCGCCTCTATAAATAAGAGGCACTATAAAAGAGACAGCTAGAGCGGTATTACAACGATTATTATCTATACTAACTAAGCTCTTAAAGGGGCTGTCATATTATAACATAACATATACTAGATTAAAAGATAAGGTCGAGATAGAGGTTATACTTAGAGTTTAGATTATTTAATTTATTTAATTTATAGGTCTCTTTTATCTTTCTTTTATTAGCCCTAGATACAGAGCCGATGGCTTATAACCACATTTATAGACTAGACTTAAATAGTACGTCTATATATCTGCTAAAACAGATAAATAGACTATTAATTACAAAAAAAAAAAAAAAAAAAAGAGGTTCTTCTACCAAATTTCAACTTTTGAATTACAGCTTGTCTGCGCTCTAATTGCAAGCTTACCCAAGGAGTAACTCGTCGCTGACTCGCGAGTAACTGACAGCTTACTCGTGCCTTGACTAACGGCTTACTCACCAGTAACTCACAGCTTACTCGTGAACAACCTATAGCTTAGCCACAAGCTTACTCGTAGCTTACTCGCAACAATATTTGACGGCTTACTCAATAGACGGCTTACTCAATAGTGAGTAATCCATAGCTTACTTCTGGCACTCACAGTGAATCAATCCCCTTAACTCGGCTATCAACCGTCCCCTCATTGTATAGTCAACCCTAAATCATCCCAACATAGCACGTCAATATCCCACCAACTGTTCACCCATCTTCATCTTCATTCACAAAAACACAATTCACAAATTTGTTTATTCCGTTTATTCACATCCGCTCGCTATCTCGCTACAACTTGCTCCCATCATCACATCCCTCCTTCCCATCTCCATTTATCATCCACTTGACAGACACATTCGTATATCATGGAAGGTAGGATAGCAGCAAGCGCAACCAAACGGTATGTATCTCTGACTTTATGCAACGTCTTCATCTCATATTATGCCAATCCCACCCACTAAAAAAAGAAAAAAGTAGGGAAAAAAGAAAGGATCAAAAACGCCAGTTTCCACGATCTTTGTCCCATTCCCATATTTGCGCATCTTGCCCCATTGAACGCCCGTGAAAAAGAAGAAGTTTTTAAGAACAAGAAGAGAAAAATGAGGTTGAATCCAGATCCAACCTGAGAATCTCGTTACCAAGTTTTTTATGTTCTGCGAAACTTGGGTTTTGCGAATGATCGATCCGGAGTTTAACTGTATTGGGTATTTCGGTCTATTTTACAAAGAGTGGCGCAAGTGTATCTGAAAGGTGAGTCGTTGGTTAGACCAGTATCAGTTCTTCATGAAGGTGTGGCGTAAAATAAAATATTGGGAGAGTCGAGGGAGGGGAGATCGTGTCGTTCTGGGTCATGAGGCTGGTCGTGTAATTCGGGGCTGTACTTGTACAAATATCAGACAGCATTATTGTTTCGAAAGTCGTGGCGCGGGTTGTTGGGAGTTGATATCGCTGTAGCCGGGGTTGATTTGTGCCGAGCCCTCCTCTGCCAGCTTCTCCAATTCGAGCGTATGTCGGTAGTGTTGAATATCATGCTCATCGAGTACCGAACATAGCATCCAATCCACCACCGTTCGTCGAGTTACCATTTCGAAGTGCTCCACCAATAGCCCCTAGATGAGGACTTTTCGTGCTATTCGCATAAGTCCATCCGCCACTGTTTCTCTTCTCGCCCTTCTTTTCATCTAGATCCTCCATGCCCTCCATGCTGAAGACAAAATCTCCTTGCTCTTCGTCAATTGGTGTCGTAAATCTTCCACTGCCTCCATTGCCAATGCTACCAGAGCTAATTTGTCTATCGCCAGTCAGAGCGGCTCTTGGAGCTGAACCGACTGGGTTGCTGGCAACACGGGGGTGAAGACCGCTCTCACTCGCACCAGACGACAGACGAGTTCGTTGAAGACCTCGTGAAATAAGGGACATTGGATTTTGACGAGGGGGAGAAGCGAGAGAAGAAAAGGAATCGCTTCCGGAGGTCGCTCTTCCAATAGGCCGAGAATTTGGGCTTGCACCAGGGTGAAGGGTCGAGTTTCGTAGTGGCGAGCCGACATGCCCAAAGGCGGATGCGCGGGAAACTGCCGCACGTTCTTCCTCTTCCTTTTGTTGGCGTTGGAAGAGTGGTCCCCATCTCGATGGACTGGCATTAGATGGTGAGCCAAATTTCGATGGGGTATCATTGCTTGGGGTTCCGGTTCCGCTGTTTATTGGTCGTCCATCATCGTCTGTCGTGCAACGAGATCCTCTCCGAGCTTTTTCTTGGGGCGTCATTAGATCCCTCAAAGTCTCTGGTAGATAGTCCTCCTCAAATGTGAAAGAAGATTCCCAATCCTGATCCACAGCCTTTGGCAAACTTGAAGACATAACTTTTGGCTTTGCGAATCTCTGTGAATGCATCATCCTCTTTCCAAAGTATTCATCTCCAATAGGTGCAGGCGGTGATGCTGCCATACCGTTGAATCGATCTTTGGTATCCTCTCCAAAAGCCGAACTATGCAAACTCTTCAATGCATCAGAGGTTCTTCCGTCCTTGGCAGCTCCAACCGATGATGGTGGTGAATCGATACCGAATTTAGATGGAACCGAAGATGCGATGGGTCCATGCCTAGCAATCCACGACACACCGTTACTGTCGAAAGAAGCTGGCAGAGGAGCATCCAACACACTGAGACCTTTGGTGGCGGCTACTGGAGACAATCCATGACTGAACCGATTGATATCCTCGTCTCTTGGAGAACCGTAATTAGAACCAGGATGCGAAGCGTAGCTGGTGTCAATCGTTGGTACATTGATATCAATGCTTTGCTGACGACCTCCCAATGGCGGATAACCCTCTTCTTGGGCTGAGAATGGTGAGTATTGTTGGGTGTATGGAGATGGAAGGACCGCATTAGCACGATTGAAGGAATTCGTAAGAGCAGATCCAGAAGTTTGTGGGTGGTATAGATCGGTGTTCAATCGTCCTCCCAAGTTCAAATGTCCTGCACCCATAGGACCTCCCGGTTTGTAGTTGACTCGTCGGCCGTCGGGAAGAACATGCACGTTTGCGCATTTGGGACCGAACTTGCAGTTACCCTGAAACAAGGTTAATTAAGCTTGATCTGAAGCTGGGATCGGATTCGGGTATGTCAACTCACCTTTGCAAAGTATTTGCATACATTATCGTTCGTACTTGCGAGATCGTGGCTGAATGGGCAGGCAGAACCAGCCTGACACATGCCTTGTCGATAGAATTTGCATGGTACATGCGAAGTATCTGCGAAAAGTCAATTATCAGCATGAAGGTCAAATTTTGTCCGGGTGAAGCTATCGTCTGGTGATGTTACTAACTTTGTCGTCCTGGTGGACTTCTTGGACCCTCGAATCTTCCCATGCCGCCGACTGGAGCTGGTGGGGGTCCACCGTTGCCGTTACCGTTGCCGTTACCGTTGCCGTTCAGCGCAGTTGGCGGAGGAATATTCAAGGAACCGGAGCTCATATGGCGATATTCTGAAGGCATATTTGGCGCGGCTTGACTGAGCATAATCTGCGAATAGGTTTAGCGGGTTCCGAGGTGCAAATGAAGGCGACAAGAAGTTGTGTACGAGCGTTCGTTGCAGGTATCGCGACCCCGCCTCGAAGTGGGGGACGACTGGTCTTGTCGCGTGTAAGATTTGTGGTGCTAATGAGGTTTGTGGGTGAAGATGAGGAGGTGGAGATGGAGGGAGAGCAGAGGTCGGTCAATGTTGGGAAGGGATTTCCTTCCGAGAGGTATCGTGGTGTTTTGGGAGTAGGTGTAGGAGTAGGTGTAGGAGTAGGAGTAGGAGGAGGTGTATGTATTTGAGGTTGAGTTGCGCTGCGCTGCGCTGCGCTGCGCTGCCTCGAGGAAAGATTCACCGCCCGGGGGGGAAGCACGCTAGTGATTGGTCTTCAGCGTCTCTTTTAGCTCAGCTTTCCTCCGAGCGACACGCACATGCACAGCTCTCGTGAATAGCGTACGACGTCGATTTCTCTCTCACCACGCGCTTTCTCTGGTGAGAGCGCTACTTGGATGCCAAAGTATATCCTCACTCACCACCGAGGTGCCAGGGCGGTAGCAGCAATTGCTAGCGGTGTCGACGATTCGGCCAGTCTGATGGACGAGATTTCATACACAATGGCGCAACCCTGCCAATAGCGATTCTCTACTGGATTAGGACCACAAGCCTGAAGAGCCGGCGCAACCACCAGCAACACTGCCAGCACCAACTTGCAGAACTGCGCCAATTCAGCCAATCCGCAATCAATTCCCGGCGCTTGACGCGTCTACGGTACGCCAACAAGGGACCTGGATCAGATGGAGAAAGAGAGCTTTTGACGGGTGGAATCCGGACGTTGAGGGTTTTGCTTTTTCCTCCAGATGAGGGCGATGGCGGAAGAGAGAGGGACCTGTCTTGACTTGCTTCTGCTTCACCCACGCTTCCCCACAAAGCCTCGAGGCATGGGCAACGACAACAACGATTGAACCTTAGAGAGGGAATGTCTCGTGATGGCAAGAGTGATTCAACGAATCATTTGCACCGGGGGAAGATACATCGGTACGAATCGTACGAATCACGACATGCAGATTGATGCAGCTGTGGCGATCCTGAGCAAAGTTGCCTTCCTTCTGGGTGCTGCACCCCCTCTTATCATCCCCCTCCTCCTCGAAAGCAAAACACTCTAGGTCGACAGAGTAAGCATGACACGCATTTGATCACGCACGACTTGCATCGGATGAGCTCGTCGAGGAGTGGGGGGTTGGGAGCTTGCTTCAAAGGCACCCTTCTATCTTGAGGAGGGTGTCCTGTTTGGGCCATCTACGTTCTAGGCTCAAGATATTGAAGACATTCATTGCCCGATAAGAATCATCACGGTCTCTCCCAGAGATCATGGATGTCAAAAGTCAGGAGTAGGAAAACCGGACGACAGCGGACGAGATCAATGCAAACTAAAGCGTTTCTAACTTCACCGCTTGTCGTCGTCTGGCTGGCGCGGTTATCAAAATATGCGCTCCCAGCTTCCTCTTGGATCACCGGCCGGGAAGAGGACCGATCCTTCAAAATAACCTTAATTCAAGATCTGCGAGGGAGGGATAGTGGTACTTGGGTTACCTACTTGTAAGCAATCCATCCTCTTTTTTCATATTGCTCATACACTTTCAACAGGGTGTAAGAGGGGGTCATCTGACGAAATGAATCGCGCCCTCCCCTACACGGCATGTGAATGTCTGGATTCCCATGTTACTCGCAAAAACACTGTACCCCACGTTTCCCACACCCCTTCACACCTCTTTCCCTACCTACCTTGCACATCTCAAGAAGTAGTACAAAGCCTACTATCACCACAAAAAAACCAAGCCACACTTATCCACGCAAGCCACCACATCTCCTTCACAAATGCCGTTACTCCTTACATTGATTTTCCGTACACGAACCGATCGGTTGGTCACTTGCCCTTCTTTTCCCTGGAAAACCACGTTTTTACGGTATCACCTGTGTCAGCCGCTTTCCTCGTTTCCAGGATTCTAGCCCTGAGGTCTCACCCGCTGTGATACAGTTGGTTGCACGCGGACGCCTCTTTTTGTGAGCAAGGTCGGTATCTTCGGCTCGGAGGTTTTCAGGGTTAGTAAGTATGGAGTTTTGAGGGTGTATTGATTTTGGTTGGTGTTGTGGTTTTTGGACAAGTTTGGTAATTTGGTGTTTGAGTTGGTGTTGGTGAGGAGGAGGATACGAGGTGGACGTGGGATGATGACGAGTTATATGTAGATGTATTTCCTGTCGATCAGACTGGGTCTTACTTGTTGGTTGCTGGAAGTTTCTGTTTGCATTCCTAGTAGGCCTGGCTGTCATCTATTCTTGTTTTCCTTCGCTTTCTTCTTCCTTGTTTGTCTTTGGGGGTTCATCTCTTGTCTCTTTTGGCATACAATCTTCTCGAACCAGACCCTCAAAAATTGCAAATGCAACCGGTGACTTGGTTATCAAGCCAAATAGAATTAAGCAATTACGTCAGTGTCCTCGTATGACCCTCCACCACTTAATTGAAATTCCTTGGGAGGAGTTTCCGGAGGATTAAACTTAGAAGTGTCCTTGTCTGTTGTACGAACCTCCACAGGTCCCGCAGCGGAATATGGAATACTCCATAGAACATTACAAGCGATGAAATGAACTCTGCCATTCAAACGTCCGAATCTTAATTCGAGAGGTCACGACAGAATTTTTTGCGCTCAGAGCTATAAAATCCTGGTCTGGCACCGAAGCTCTCCTCATGATCCCAAATTTTAGCAAACTTTCCCATTGGGAGAAGGTTTTGCTTCTACATCGCGGGTCCCTCGAATGATGTGGAGTATTGTAAGCTGGTAACTTGTTTTTCACTTTTTTTTCACTGGGTTCTGCGGTGTTGGGGGGTTCAGATGATGTTTTCGAGAGATGCTTGGGAGATTTACTGTCGAAATTTGGGCCGCTGTCGAATGGCGATTTAATCCCCGATTGAATATTTTGAAGGTTGGGCTCTGAGGTTTGTAGTACTGGTTTTCATGGGAAGTATGGAGATGGAGTGGTGACTGGTCGGTGTATTTTCATTGGTTGCTAGTAGGGTTTAAGAGGGGCTCGTCCTACTCCAAAATGGCTCAGTGATCTTAGAATTGTTTGTATATATAGTTTGGATCGTCTTGGGGGTGTATTGGTATTATGGTATGTAGGAAGCGGGGTTTGTTGTGTTGTCTTTTGAAGAAGAAAAATTGGTCGATTCAATGGGGGGTGTTTTTTTTTTTTAGTTGAGTTGGTTCTGCTTTTGGGCTTATGTGTCTTACATGGGGATGGTCTTAAATCCTGAGTGACCTTGGAGCTTGGTGATTTCTGTGAATGCCCTTTTTTTTTTATGTCGAAGGACCTTTGAAAGAGAGGTGTGTGTTGTTGTCTGGGCAAAGGGGGTCGGAGGGTAGCAGGTAGAGTTGTTGATCGCGATTCTTGGAGGGTGCTTTTTCAACCCGAGAGATCTTGCTAGAATCCGAAGAACAAGAAACAGAACTGAAGGGAGTGGGTTGTTAGAGATATAGTTCTGGCGGAAGACTGCTATTTATATTAAACTGCTCGCTATGATCCTTTCGACTGTTTCGTTGCAAAATAGGTGCAGCCAGTTGTGGCTTGTGGTTATTGTCGTCGCAATTGAAGGGGGGGAAAGAACTTGGTGCTTTCTGTCACGACGACCCGCGAAATGAGTGCTCTGCATTAGAACAGGCAGCAAATGCAAGGGAATTGCGTGAACGGGAGAGAGAGAAAAACAGGCGGGATATGACCAACGCTATTGACACCAAAGTCGGCTGGATTGAGTCCATTATTACTCTCGTTTGATTTCATGTCATAATTATTTGATTTTGTTCTCGCGCGGTGGAACCTGGGGGTGGTAGAGCGCTTGCTGATTTTAAATCGTCGCCAGCTGTTCGTTCGTTGCGTCTTGTAGTCAAATATGCTTGCGAGTTTAGATACTTCTTTCGTTTCATTGCTTGGATATACCTAAATCCGGCAACTTAGTTTGTATCCACTCACACCTTTGATGAATCGCTAAGCGAGCAAACACCTGAAAGCCATGAAGCATTACAAGTTGATGATCATTATTACAGGCCAAAGGATGAAAATAAACTACGCGGAGAGGATATAATTAGTAACAAACTTTATAAGTCCGGTGGAGCTAGAATTGAGGAGGTAATATCTCGCTTACGGATGATCAATGAGTATCACTTGCCTCGACCACAATAGGGTCCCGGATTTTGGAACTTTAGACTCTAGCTTTCGAGACATCAACTACTACTGCAGCTAACAGTTACCACCAAAACACGGTGATCATAGAAACATTCCAGAACTTCGGAACTTTAAAGTCCATCGGACTTATTGCGAAAGCAGCTTAAAGCCGGATTTGGAAGTCACCACGGACATGTTAGAGTTGTTTGCTTTTCCACCAAACAGACTCTAATATTTCTCGGGTTGGATTCGCAAGTAACCAAGACAATGATTGCTGCGCAACGGGAGAAATGTTCGCTAAGTCGTACGAACACCAATAGGGAATTTTCCTAACCCGAGTTTATACTTTGAAGTGTCACGGCTAAGTTGCAACCGCATACGGAAACAACGCGATATACCTTGGAGGGTTTGAATATAAAAGGGATCAATCTCTTTCAACATGTTCATTCACATTTGCACCCTTCTCTCAACATTATCTCCAACCCCTTTCTTCAGCCAAAACTTCCCCATCCACCATTCCCCAAAACACGAAACCCAAAATGCTCTACACAATAACAGCTTCCCTCACCGGAAAAGCCGGACTCAACCCCACCGAATTCCGTACCTACTACGACACAACTCACGTCCCCCTACTGCTTACAATATTTGGTTCCTCATTTCTAAGAACCCATACTAGACATTACATTACCCGCACACCTATCATTCCAGCTTCAAATGATAAATCGAATGACAACTACAAAGCTACAGTTCTTGCCAGGACCCAAGAAGATACCGGGTATGATGTTTATGCTGAAACGATGTTTGAGACTGAGGAGAAGATCATGGGCTTTTTGGCGAAGTTGAAGGGGGCGGTGAAAATCCTGATGGGATTTGGAGGGCGGGTATGAAACTTTTATAAATTACCTTATGTTTTACATTGGACTAGCTGTCCCGGGGGAGGCGGTTAATCTCCCTTTCCGCTCTATTCTATAAGAAAAGGTGATGTGCTGATATTTTCACAGATCAGGATAAGTTTTGGAACATGGAGAAGAGTTTCAGTAAGGCCGTTTTGGTTGAGGACCCTCTTGTCACACGAGCTCCCGAGTGAGAATCTTGCCACTAAAGTTGTTGCCGTGGTTGCTGGTTTTGCTTGCCAGGGGTCGTGTGAGGGTTTTTAATGTAAATTGGAAGTCTCGAAAGCATCTTTCGCGGTTCGATATGTCGGGGAAAATTAGCCGTAAGCCGGTTCATGAGAAATACCTGTGTTCGATATCGGGCATTTATCCCATTCATTAAAATCCCTTTCCCACTTCCGGTATCGTTGGTTCTCTAAAAATATCTCTAAAGACGGCAAATAGGAAGATAGCTTCTCAATGAAGCAGTTAGTGGTTGCTGCACTAGTTAAGAGCCTGACGTTTAAACTTCGAGGATCCAGCACCCGGACAACATGCTCCTGCCAACAAAAGAGTTTTGAAACGAGAGCGAGTTGAACACTTACTGCCGCCTGGACCTAAAAGACCTTCCTCCGTGTAAAATATTGCTTATTTTTGAGCAGACTGGGAGAACAATTTATCTATCACGCCAAACAATGGACCTTCACTTGAAAACATGATTCTATAGGCGGCTCCACTAGACTCGCCCGCTGAAAAGTGTAGGAATCGAAGAACTATTCATGAACTCCTAAGAGAGTAAAAAGCAAGTGACTTGAGTACTTATCGAATCAAACGCTTGGAATTCGGCAGCAATATTCGACAGCAAACTTGTTTTCGACAGCGAGAGTAAGGTATACTCAGGGTGGTGACGGAATTAAATAAAGGGCAAAGAATCGTTCGTCGATGAATTTTCGCGAAGGAACAAAAATAGGAGCGAAGGACGAGGAAATATAATTATTAGTGTGATAGTAAGAGATTTGAGTATTGCTCTAACAACATCCCACCATTTTACCTCTCTTACCCCACTATATAGCAATACTATAAGTCTGAATCTTATAAAATATTAGAAGAATAGTTTATATATGATTCTACTACTATTTAATATATAGTAGCTATTCTCTTATATCTAATAACATCGTCTAGCTTAACAACTATTCTATAAGTAAGATATCGCTAGTCCTCAGAGTTCTATAGTTCTTATAAGACTTCTATTAAGTCTTCCTAAGTCGTAGAAGCCTTTTCTAACTTCGTAATCTAATGCTTTATCTACTGCTATACTTTCTTTATAAGGTTAAGGTCTAGAGAAGAGGGAGGCTAGTTAAAACTGTGTATTATTCTCTTAAGTCTTTGTAAGCGAGCAAACCCCTTATAAACCTTTACGCCGTTCTCTATAAACCTCTACTATAGCTTATCCTCATCTATTATTATTTTTAAAAAAAGTTATAGAAGTAAAAGAGTTAGGATCGAGGTTAAAGTACGTCATATATTAGGGCGAAACCCTAGCGTTGTGGTCGGTGTTTCACTAAATTAGTCTACTACGTGAGGTGTTGTCAGAGAATCTCTTAACTTTCAACTCGACAATGGATGGTTCTGAATATCAAAAGGTGCATTCTCCTTCTCCTTTTATCTGTCTTGATGCCCCTCAATCAAACTGTATTACCACTTGGTGCCAATTCTTGATCTGACGCAGCCGACCATACCTCCAAGAGGCGAGACGGCTTAAGAAATGCATACAAGAAAAAAGTGGAAAGAACTTTGAAATGTCAGTTTGGAATAGATAAGTAGAGAGGAAAATGCAGAGCTTGCAGAGCTGAGAATGTCTACCCTTCCCAGCCACCAAACGCCAAACACCCATATATGCCGTCTATCACACACATATCGTACCTCTTAGAACCCCATATAATACACCCGTACATCCCCCTCCTCAGTCGCAGCTCCCATCCTTCCACCCAGTCCTCCACCGCTCATCCCATTTATTACAATCAAACTCCCCCTTCCCCAGTTTCCGATTAACCTCATTATGCGCCTCACACATCCACCTCCCAAACTCGTCCCTACTCTCCGTCCTCACCTTATTGCTCTGCATCCAGACCTGGAAATCCTCCGCACAAGTCCAACACGGATACATCTTTCCCAGAAGACCCATAAAGTTCCTTGCATTATTTTGATCTTGAGGTGTAGGTTTCTCGGGGAAGGCGGCGGTGATGGAGTGCAGGAGGGTCCAGGAGGATCGTCCTAGGGCCTCGACGTCTGGGGGACATTCTTTTGCGATGGGTAAGGCAGAGGCGGATCTGGTGGAGAGTTTCTTGGTTTGGGATGTGAATGAGGCGAAGGAGTTGCATGAGCGGCAGCTGGAGCGATGATTAGTTGTGTGCCATATTTCTGGTCGAGAGTCGAAGCTCACGGTTTCCCATCTTTCCCCAGTATCACTCCCTGCGCATTCCTCTTTGGTTTTTCCGCAGAAAACGCAGTTGGATGAGCATCGTTTTTCGTTTCATTTTCCCGGGTATCGTCTGCCATTTTTGCGTTTATGATTTAAGTTGTCAAGAAGAAAGGGACGAGGCTTTGTAAGAACCTCGAAATCCCGACGGCGGCGGAACCCCAAAAGATATTGACAAGGATTAATTTCCAGCCTTGCATCGTCATCCTTCAACCCCAAACCAAACGCATCCTCCGATCATGAACACCACTCCAATCCTCCTCTTAAAAACAAAGTCCGTTCTCAATGATGGATACCTCGAGCAATTCTCCTCCTCTCGCGATGATCTCAAATTCGATCCCATATTCGTGCCAGTGCTCGAGCACCAACTTCTAGATGCGGGCTTAGATGTAGTGCGGGGTTTACTTCAGAGCAAGTCAATCAGCAGACAGGACAGCGCAAAATATGGAGGCATGATATTTACTTCCCAACGAGCCGTAGAGGCATTTGCGAAACTAGTTGAGGAAGGCAGAGGTAGGTAGGCGTTCAAGCATAACTCCCTTTCTGGGAGCACCAATTGACAGTTCATTCACAGGTGACGAAACATGGCCTCATCTACAAGATATCCCGATATACACCGTTGGTCCTGCCACATCTCGAGCATTGCGATCAATTCCTCAAACCCCACCATTGAATATCTTCGGCGCAGAGACTGGGAACGGGGAGGCTTTGGCGCATTACATGCTGGACCATTATGGGGAGTGGTACAAAAACCGAGCTATGAAACCCCCTCTACTATTTCTAGTGGGAGAGCAGAGAAGGGATATCATACCCAAAACACTGATGGATCCCACACTACCAGCAGACCGCCGCATCCAAGTCGACGAACTAGTAGTCTACGGAACGGGGGTCATGGAATCATTCGAGCAAGATTTTAGCAGCGTTCTGGATTCCACGAAAGCAAGGGACACGAGGTGGGTGGTGGTATTTTCCCCAACTGGGTGCGAAGCAATGCTGCGAGTGCTGGGCTTGCTAGACCAGGGCACGGGGAAAGTTAAAGCTGGGGGTGACCTCAAGAGCAAGACGCCGAGGACGTTCATTATCACTATTGGTCCTACGACACGCGATTTTCTGAAGGACAGCTTTGACTTTGATCCTGATGTGTGCGCGGAGAAACCGAGTCCTGAAGGGCTGCGAGCTGGAATTGTCAAGTTTCTGTCGGAAATGCCTTCATGATGAATGTATTCGAGAAACCGGCAAAAAAAAAAAGAGGATGATTGTACGAGTAAATCCCTTTTACGAAATATCAGAGTTTGAGAACCTAGAAAAAAACTTGAATACGAACAGCTTTGCGGGATCTCGACGTATGCGCCTTTGAAAGAGATAGGTCGGGGCGGGGTAAAGCCTAGAAGTGTCGAATAAGGTAGGTAAGAGAAGTGAGCATTATTTTGCGAACCCCCCGTTTCTCATTACTTTACTCTGTTCTGAATAGTTACAAATATTATCCGAATTCTTTTAGGAAAATTAAGAATTCTGATTCCCCTAGAACGTGCTAAACCCGGGGGAAACCCCGCTCACTGTTGAGGTCTTATAAACCAAAGCTGTGAACCTCTAAGTGCTCTTAGAGGCTGACCGGTCTAGTTAGGGTTACACTATATTTATGTTCTGTGGCCTAGCTCAGGGTAGCCCTTCCAGGTTGTGTACGGGTTTGGGGAGGGCTACCAAAATTCCCCACTCCTCAACCCATATACAGAAACCCTGGAAGGGATAATTCTTCTGAATCCCCTCTATATTTATCCTCAAAACTGTATCGCGGGGATGGAAGTGTTGAGTGTGCGTAGGCTTCATCTGCTGCGATGTAGTGGGAGAGGTACCGTCGATGGGTTTCGGGAATTTAATTCCAAGTCGCTTTGTGTCGTCCTGGTCAAAGGTCACTTCGCATAAATGTGTGATGGATAGCCTTTCGACCGCCCTTTCTAACCACATTGTCCTGTCGCAGTAGGCCTTGCAGACGAAAAGCTTCGCATCGGGGGGTAAGCTCCGCCAGACGACGTCCTGCCTACCTAGCCACCTTGGGGGTTGTCAGGTTCCGAAAGAGCAGCGACGACTCACCACGAGAGTGAACGATTGTTTTTCCCTTTCTTGAGTTTGCAAACTCCTGCCAGATCGTCTGCCTTGTTGGAGAAGGCGTATATGTTGGGCTCTCGAAACCGAAAGCAGTAACGGCATTGGGACGTGTTCCTCGACCATAAATTCCTAGGAATCACTTAGCATGGAAGACACAGAAAACCGAGGAAACAGGTGCGCATACCTCCACGACGAAAAACTCCAAGCCATCAAGAAGAAGGAAAGAGTTCCTAACCCAACTCCATACCCCTTGAAGCTGAACCTGCAACCATTCGCCACAGTGCCAATGATAGGAAGACTGTGCCAACGAGGAAGAGGCTATTAATTTTCAACGTGGTGTTTCGTTGATAGACTATTCTTATCGATGCTCCAACCGTTAGAGGGATAAGTGATGGCGAGCGCCTTGCCCGGGTTCAGGGTGGAGATGGGTTATATCAACGAGGGAGAAAAGGGTGTTGAGATGCTGAAGAAGAAGAGGAAGAGAAAGGAAGAGGGAAGAGAAGCGAGGGTGGGCGAAGATTCGTCGATGCTCTCCCACTTCCGAACACCTCAGCTGGGCAGCTGCACGCGAGCGAGAGGTCTTTCTTATTGGATGCTACCTCGCTGTAGCAATTCTATTGTGCTGTCCTTCCCCCAACGAAGAACTGAGTATGCAACAAAACATCCTCTCTCCCAAACCCCAGCACCTCTGATCTAACCATCTTCCTATACCTCTTTCCCACCCGATCGACCATATCCTAGATTTTGCAAGATGCCCGTTCCCTGCTCTCCGGTACCCTCATGTGCGAATTGTTCTCGGTCAGTTGGAGCTATTATTTAAGCAGGTAGTTTAAGGAAATTAGGAAACCAGTCTCCTAAACGTGTTTGGAGAATAACTGTAATTGGCCTGAACTATTTCGTACAATGGGCCAAGTAGGTGATATAAATGTCACATATGGAAAGCTGATCTTTGGTGATAAGGAAGATCAAGTTGGTAAAATAGAAGAATTCTTAAATAAGGTGAACTCTTGCTTAGCGAGGCGAGTAATATCTCTGATAAGTTGGGAGGACGGGCTCCTCCTCGACTTCTATCTACTAATATCTATCTATCCTTTGTAGATAAGTAACCTCTTATTATTAGCTAAACTGTGGATCCACCTTAATATTTATCATACTTACTAACTTATACGTAAGTGGTATTTAGAACGAATACTCTCTTTTTTTTTAATAAAAACAAAAGAGAAAAAGAGAAAGGTAGTTTATAGGTAATATATAAATAGCTCGACCTTTCTATAAGATATTTCTACGAGATATAGGTCTTAGTAGTAACCTATAAATAGCTGGAATTATTACTATAGTGTAATTCATAGGTACTCTACGAATAGCTATATTTCTAAATAAGAGTAGTATTCCTAGGTATTCTATAAGTAGCTAGATAGATAGCATTTATTAGGATTTCGTTCTTAAGCTTTTAGATATAAATAGACAGGTTAGCTAATAAGTTACTTTCATCTTAATTAGATTAGTATTATCTTTTAGATCGATCCTTTTTTAGAAGATCTTCTCCGCTTCTTTCCTTATTTTAGAATTCTAACTACTTTATACATAGGTCTTACTCTAAGCCTTATCCGAGGATTATTAGATATATATCTATAGTATAGAGCGCGAGGGAAGGTTGACGTTTTACTAGTTAGTATCTATTAGTATTTACTACCGCTTTTATATAATCTATCGCGAACCCCCTCTACTAAGCCTACCTAGCTACGACAATTAAAACTTATCTTAGATCTTACGACTTCTTCTTAAATAAAACATACTTAAAATAGCATCTAATTTACTTACTAATTCCCCTCGATATCACTCTCGTAGACGTCGAAGAACAGCTAATAGTCCTAATATTCGTTATTAGAATAGCCCTTCTTAATAAATTCTTCTCTAAGCTTCGTATATCCCTACCTCTCTTTGGCGACTAGCGGTATCAGGCTCGCTCTCAGGCGGAGTGGAATGTCGCCGTTTCATGGTGTAAGTTCCATTATTCGCTCTATAGATATATTGTTAACTTTGACTAGTAGGTTAAGAACGTGCTTTGGTTATCGTTGCGGAGAGGCCACGTCTAATAACACCCCTAGAGCAAATGCACCTGTACTTTCCTAATCCATGCTCACAAACCCGAACTGTCACTTTTTATACAAACCGCTAACCTTAAAATAAAGAATTTGAGCAGTTTGCTGAGGTAAATTACGAAGTCTTCTTAAAAAATTTGGGGTTGAAAGAAGAAATCTGCTTAGGTGAGAGGGTTGAAGTGACTTCCGAAAAAAAGCAAGCTAAGCTCGCGGTGGTGCCACGTAGAGGTTTATTATCATGTTCCGTCTCCAAAGGGATTAATTACTGCTAAAAAAGAATGAATTAACTCGTGTCAGCGAGCTGACGGTAGAAGGAAGTCTGGGTTTAGATAAAAGGAATTCATTAGGAAAACATCACAGTACTTGTTTTACAAATGACAGTTTGCCAAGCATAAAATTACAAAGTTTCTCCAAAGCGTTGTATTTGGGAAAGGGCCATCAAATTCTAGAACCAAGAAGGACCAAGAGAGCTCGCTTGTCAAGAGGAGATCTCCTTAAAATTGGAAGCTTTATTTTTTCGGAGTACACATATTTTGCGCGTCTTGGAATTATTCTTCCACCATTCATATAGAGTCAACCTTCAGGCTCGAGTTGATTATGGTCACGTGTAATTCATCTCCAAAAATCGTGATCAGTTCATAAGGCTCTGCTGTCGAAAATTGCGCTCTTTGCTGGATCAAACAACACGGCCTAATTATGAGATATATCGCGCTTTTGTCGCTGGATGCCACGATTAGTTCAACATCATTTGATCTTTTGACTTTCATCGCGGAAACTCCTGTCGACCATATGTGAGACTTGGTTTCGACGCGCGAGCGTGGGACTCTGCGTCCAGAGTCCCAGCCTTTCTTATTTGCATCGATCAGTTTTCTTGTTGTATACTTTCTTTGTTTCTTGGGGAAATCGCAGTATTGTCATTTCTATTTATATATATTCTACTTCACAATGTTCTAACCCCAAGTCGGAAAAACGCGACCGGCGCCAATGGTGGTGCCGGTATTCTATGAGCTTTCAGGGAACCGCCGTTCCCATTGAATAAGAGAAGACAACATCGGACGAGCAAAAAGCGACGAGAAATCCGTCTCCGGCACGCCTTCCTTCCCCTCCATGTTCTTGAATCTGAAGTTCCGCACCAACGTCGAAATAATTACCCCAAGATTCACATATGCGAACTTTTCCCCGATACATCGATGTCTGCCCGCACCAAATGGTAGGTACGGACTTCGAGTTCCCTTGCTGACATTTCCATAGCCATAATCCACCATATCCCCATCCTCCACCTCCTCAACCCTATCCTCCCAACGATGCGGATTCCATGTGCTGGCATCGGCGAAGAATTGGTCGCTGAGTGCCGTAACACTGGGGGATGCGAGGAGGATGTGGTTTGATGGAACGAATCGCGTGCCTGGAACTGGAAGCGGGTTCTTTACTTTCCGCATAATGGAATGGAGGGATCCGTGGAGACGCAATGTCTCTTTGACGGTGTTGTGGAGAAGTGGAAGTTTTGCCATGTCCGAATACTGGAGAGATCGAAGCTCCTTGCCACCGCCTAAAATCTGCAATTGTTCTTGGTACAACTCCTCCGCAAACTTTGGTTCAGAAGCCAAACGAAACATTATCCAGGAACTTGACACGGAGGAAGTGTGTTGGCCGGCCATCAAAAGACATATCATCATATGGGCGATCTCATGATTGCCACATGATCTGGCAATGGTGTTCCGTCTTTGTATTCGCACCCCATGAGATGCCAAATCATATCGCTCCCCTTCTCTCCGCCATTCTTGCGTCGATTGCGGACAATATCGATATATATATCCCTCATCGTATCGCGAGCTATATCTCTCTTTCGATTATGTGGGAGTGGTGCCCACGGGAGCATGAAGTTGGTCGGTCGAAACCCCTTATCAAGGTGATGGTACAATCCAGCGAATTCGGCTGTGAGTTTTTGGCGAACCTCCTCTCCTTGCAGAGCGCGAGCTGCGGTGAAGATCGTGATCTCACTCATGGCAGCGGAAATATCGATCGTTCCCGAAGGACCTTTCAATCTGGGAGAAACCTTGACATAATCAAGAACCTCCTGCTCAATCAGTTGAACATGCGCCTCGAGGGCTTTCTTGGTTAAGCCGAATTTGACGAATTTCTTCTGCTCCATGAACTTGGAGTTCGGACAGTCGTACACCACATCGGAGCCGAAAACTGGAACAGTGAGAGGACCATAAACCTCTTCGGCATTGACGTCCTTCAACTTTCCGTTCAGAATGAATTCGTTGCCATCGAGGCCAAGATATACGGTCGTCTTTCGTCCCAGGAGTATAAATGTGAAGATGTCGCCGTAATTCTTTCTTGAGGATGCAAAGAAGAGCTGTGGTTCTACGCCATATGCTATGGTGCTTCCAAGAAAGGGTATCCAGTGGAAGACGACTGGGGGCTCGTTTTTGTTGTAGAAAAAGAGCTGGCGAAAGACGTTGAGCACGATTGAAGCCAGAAAAGCGGCTGCGAGGTAGCCTACAGCGTGGACAGAGTTTGTCATGATTGATTGCCTGCTTGATCAGTGTTACTGGATATCTTCATTCTGGGTCCTCGGGGTAGAGGGGACTTATACTGAAGTTTCTTGTCCACGAAGCCAAGTGGCTCTCCGGCTCTTAGATACTCCCTACCTTCGCAAATCCGAAGCAATCTCGAAATAAGAGTATAATCATGCGTTTACTATTCGTTGGTTATGTGTTACTCTCTGCCGAGGCCACGGGTCGCCAAGCGAGGGGACCGTTGTTCTGATTGAGCCACTGAGAGCAAAGATACAGAACCCGAATACGAAAACGTTTCCTAGAAAGACACAGCTCGAGCTGGATACACCGCAGAGGAAGTCGTCTTTACTTCTAGCAAGGCTATAAAACACGAACACGAACACGAAACAACCAGTTCTACCATTGAAAAGTATTGCGTATGTGTATTGCTAGCATGTATTTAACATTCAAATCAGTTATAGACCTTCGCAGTCAAACCTGGCAGGATTTCCAAGTCCTTCTTATCATACGTGTACTTTCCATCTTCTGTAATCTGGACCTGGACTTTTCCTCGTCGTTGCTGCTGCGTTTGGCGGAGCTTGACCCATTCTTCGACTGTGATGCGCTTTCCGAGAGCGGTGAAACTGTTTTCAGTTTTCTCGGTTCTTTGCAAG
This sequence comes from Hymenoscyphus infarciens, assembly GCA_001414345.1. Lineage (NCBI taxonomy): Eukaryota > Fungi > Ascomycota > Leotiomycetes > Helotiales > Helotiaceae > Hymenoscyphus > Hymenoscyphus infarciens. The sequence goes on along the minus strand of LLCB01000006.1, from coordinate 101,039 downwards.
ACTGGACTGTTGGTGATTGGGTCTAGGTAGACGTGGTTGTTTGGTCTGAAAGATATTAGTTGCTGTACCATAAATTGGAGTGTATAGGGGAAATACCGAGCGAAGTACAAGACACCCAATCGGTCGATATGCGCCTGATCTTGAGGAGGAACATGAACTCGATGGATGCTGCTCTTGAAGTACCCTCCAGTAAGGGCAGACAATGCATCGCAAATATTGACAGTTATCGTTCCGTTCTGGGGTTTAACCCATTTCCATTCCTCCTTATTATTCAAGATCTGAAGTCCAGCAACCGGTTGACGGAACAATAGAGTGATGGTACCAAGATCTGTATGGCCAGGAGTGTACAATCCACCTACTTTCTTACTCTCTTCAGCTGTTCGAGCTGCGTAATGCATGTATCGCAAATGGTCCTCTCCACGATCGTTGTACGCATGGTCCTTCACCAGTTGGTCTTCCGGGAGTTCGAGGACTGTTGCGAGGACGCGGAGTAGTTTGAGAACCACTTTCTCGTGGATGTCCTGTTTTTTTCAGTATCACTTCAGAAGGAGGGTAGTGGGAGTCCTAACCCTACTGAACTTTTCAATTTCATCAAGATGGTCTTTTAGTACTGCTGGTTGCTTCTGTGCCTTTTCGTGGAAGCCGTCGAATTTTGGGATGTTGTATACTTGAACGTTGTCGACGATTCCTTCTCCTAGTCTATGTGGTTTTTAGCTCTTGCTTTTGGAATTTTCACGATTGGAGTGGTACTTACTGTCGAAGTCCTGCGGGACGATATCCATTATACTCTCCCCTGTCCAAGTCCGCTTGGCTGTAGAACTTGAGTTTCTCCTCCAAGGGAAGTTTGTAAAACTCCCGGCCGAGAGCAAATTGTCTGTCAACTTCTTCTTGTGAGATTCCGAAGTTGGTGACGTAGAAGAAACCTATCAATATGTTAGTTTGCCAATTTTAACGTGAAGTTGTCTGGGCAGCTGACCGACATGTTGGGATGCGTGTTCAAGTTGTGATGCGAGCTTTTCTTTTCCTCCAGGCTTGTCCCATAGTCCAAGATCAAGTGTGACGAGTTCTGCCCAGTCCACTACTAAACATTAGTGATATATCTTAGAATGCAGCGGAGGACTTACAGTTTTCCTTGGTTTCTGGGACTTGTTCATATGGAGATATGGTTGAGGAAGGCATTTCCGGCGAGTTGATAATTGGAAAATGAGGGGTGTAATATGCTACCAAGGCAAGGATACGGCAATCACCACTCGCTATGCCTCTAATGTTTGGAGAAGTTAGTCTCTTATCTATAGCAGATACTTCGGCACGGCTCTTCCGTCTTGTTCCCTCGAAAGAACTACTCTCGCATGATCATGCGGAAGGAAACATCACAGTCGATATTCTATTCGATAATCAACTTGTGCTGTGTAAGCTGTGTAAGCAGTCATGGAATATTCAGTTATGGCGTCACAATCCAATTTTATGGTCGAAGAATGGGTGTCGTTGGGAGGTTGTTTTGAACTTGGTGTTGTCGACCCCTGCATGGAAAGCACGCAATAATACTTACATATTGCTACCCTATCTACCCCTCACAGAAACCGTGGTACTAGAACTCGCCGCTATCACGTTATCAGGCGCCTCGACAAAAGTTGTCTTCTATTGGATGTTCGGTTAGAAGCGTATGGACCACAGCAATGGTTTAATACTTTGCTTTCATCAAGTTTCTCCCTGCTCCCCTAGCCGTCGAGAGCCGTTGATATAAAGGCTTAAGCAAGACATTTCAGAACTTGGCATCGACTTTCCCTGAAAATCGGGGTCTTATGCACGAAGGTACTTATGGATAAGTACCCCAATCTTCAGCTCATTACAAGCGCACACGCTCCATTAAAATCATTCTCTCAACCTCCACTCTTGAGGAGAAACAATCGCGGATGTCGCTGCTACAGGTGTTTCATGTTTCTCGACCTTTCTGAATAGCACGCAATGGCAAGGTTCTATGAGCGCAGAGTTAAAGAGGGGGCAATTGGAGATTCCAATGATCTCAACGGCCATTGAGACGCATATGCGCAAAATGACAAATTTGAGGATTTCAGAGAATTGCTAGTGTTCTTCTCTTAAGAGGCACAGTTGTGACATGTGATCACTTGTACTCTATCAGGAGACAAAAATGTAGGATCAAAGTTATCTTTGTTTCCCCGAATTGATCTGCGATCATGGGTGTCTCAAAGGAAAGCCCAGTTGAAACAACTGTTGTTGTTGGATCCAAGGAAAATATCTCTCGTGAGATTATACAGAAAGGTGTGAAGAAAAGAGGGCAAGGTTATATTTGGGGTACGTTTGATAAGTCACCTGAGGAGAGACATTTCATGTTTAAACTTGATTTCGCGCTTTTGACTATGGCGTCTCTTAGTAATACCCTTGGAAGGATTTCTCAAGTCGTTTATGCTGACTATAACTAGGATATTTCATCAAGGCTCTCCATCAAACGATGCTTTTGTCTCTGGAATGCACGTTGTTCCCCTCCCATATTACTTCTTAGCACTGACGGTAGTAGGAAAGGGGATTTGAACTTGTATGAGAATCAATTTAATTACATGCAGACATGCTGTACGATAGGTTATGTGATTGGAGAAATTTCTTCCAATCTTGTGCTTACATGAATTCGACCCACTATCTGGATTCCTTGCTGTGAAGTATATTTGCCATCTATCATCTATGGTGTCTCGACTTACGTTTGCCCAGTTGAGATGGACCATTCTCACCTTTTCACTCGCTCGGTGCACCACTGCGAAACAGATCTATGCCGTGAGATTTCTCATCGGTAAGTTTCATCCCTTCATTGCCCTGAAAGTCGCTAAACAAACAACCGGGTTGGCGGAAAGTGGATTCTACCCCCGAATGCAATACATTATTGGAAGTTGGTGTATTTAGCCCTCAAAACCCCTTTCTCAAGACGGAATTCAAACTCACCCATTTCCCAGACCGAAAAGATGAGCTCGCCAAGTGATCATGTATCTTCCATGTTAGCTCTGCACTGTATCACATGACTGGAATGATTTCGCTGGATGGAATCCATGGTTTAGCAGGCTGGCAATGGCTCTTTGTCATCGATGGAGCTACCGGGCTTCCAATTTTTATTGCTGGGTAGTTCATCTTACCAGGTGTGCCCGAAATTTACAGAGTCTTTTATTTCTCGGCTGATGCAAGATTTGCCACGAGTGTTTTGTATTGAGTGTTTGCTAATAGAATAAAAGGAACTCATTTTCGTAAAGAAACGGATGGGGTTGGAAGGGAGGAAGGAACGAGCTCTGTATATGAAGTCTAAGATCGTACGGAATTTGACTTCTTGGGGGATTTGGTTGCTGACTCTGTTTTATATGTGAGTACTTCCTCTACGTCCCGTGTTTCAGGTCTGCTAATAATTGTTTCTTGACAGATGTTCAACAGCAGTGGTATCAACTGTCATCCAGTCTTTGCACAGTATCTGAAAAAGACAAATTACAGCGTTGCAGAATTAATAGTTAACCGACTGATGTAAGAGCAGTTCAAATTGTCACTGCCTTGTTTTACGCGTGGTTGTTAGATAATGTGCTCAATGGGTCCTGATGGGAGCTAATTATGAGTGGCGGTGTACGTCTTTACTGTCTAACCGCAAGTTGAGCCGTTTAAATGCTAACAATATCATCGCAGGTCACAAAATATGCGTGGGTGTGTCCTTCGCCATCTGGGAAATACCAGAAGGATGGCGATGGTTCAACTACTACATAGCAAGCGCATCTTCTGGTCTTTCGGGATTATGCATGGCGTAAGATTCTCTCTTTCCTTCTTCTCTGCTCCCAAAACTCCCACTAACAACATCCAAGATGGGCCCACATAGTCGGCAGCATGAATGAGATGGCCTACGTCGTGCAAGTCTGGCTTCCGCTCCTTATTTGGGAACAAGTTGAAGCACCAAATTATTGGAAAGGCCTTATTACCGTTGCTGTTTTAGCTTTTGCTATGATGGTTACTGCTTTGGTGATCAAATGGTTTGTGGCGAGGGATGCAAGGAAGAATGTTGGGTATGATACACCGGAAGTGGTTTCTGAGCATGTGGAGAGTCAGTCGGTTCTGTGGGATGGGAGTGAGGGAATTTACAGAGCTGTGGTGGAAAGGGTGCTAGTTGAGAACGTAAAAAGGGATGGCTCGCTTAGAGAAAAGGGCTTAATTTACCTGACAGTAGGTAGGCAATGCAATTAAGATCATTTATTTCTCTAGGATATCCTTTCAATTGCTGGGCAATGCATATTTTGCTTCTTTTGCAAGCGTGAGGTGGGGAAACTACCACTTCCTGAATTTTGAAATTGATGAATTCAGCTCATAAATGCAGCTGCTCAGATGGTGGATATGGTTTTGACTGGGCGGCACATAAGAATGAATACATAAACGTGAAGCCGCATCACTGAGTTTGCCCGGAAAACGGGGTCATAGGCCGCAGGTTTATCAGTTCCTCATGGTCGTCCCTTGTGAGACTGAGATGCATTATTCTGTGGGATCTCATGTCGATTTGAAGACCCATCAGACAGAGATTCCCCCGTTGCGGAATTTCAAACGCCTGTTTAACAAATTGTCACTCGTGGTGTATATTATGGCCTAGTGACTTTGCTCATCCGGGTCATCCCCTTCGCGGCTCAAGTTTCTCGACCGAGTAGAAGTTTGTTGTGAAAAATGTATAGAGAAAGGCGAGGGGTGATTTACCAGAAGTTCCTACTCAGACTAAAATGATTACTGATTATCGGCGGGTAAAACTTTAGGGATGGAAAGAGCTGTGGTGGAAAGGGTTTCGATTGGGTGATAGTGGTCGCTTAAGTGTGAAGGCAGAGTGTGCCTAGCTTATACGAGTGCAAATGATGGGGGAAAACTAGTATACGTTAAGAGTTCCAATTACCTAGAAAGCCTGCATCTCCGTTAGAGCTCAAAACTCTAACACATCTTCCCCACCGGCAGATTTCGTCGCATGTTGGTTTTGAATTCAGTTCGCAAGTTTAAGATTGCCTTTGTCTATCAGTACTGCACTCTTTAAACTTGCACAATACGACTGCATCGGATTAGGTGTTTTTTTAATTAGATTTATCTAAGCATCGCCTTTATTGTTGTAGGAGAACTTCAAGTCTGTTGAATAGCTAATTGCTCTTTTAACCATGGAATTCTCTATCATCCACCAGGGCCGAATTTTTAAGCATATTTTTTAAAGTTAAAAGAAATCAAACGGGCAAGGTTTAGCATTGAGCATTGCTAGGGGTGGCTTAAAGTGTAGTGGTATGATCCGAACCTTGTCGAATGTCGCATGTTAAGAAGTCATTACTTCAGGTAATTCTCATAGATAGGTGAGCGTTGCGGGTTACAAGAGAGCTCAACATCCTGAATATTTGAGAGAAGATACTTTCACTAGTAGAAACTCTCGGGTTCTTGAGGAGTCGGAATATTACCAAAAGAAAGTTCAAGAGCCAAGGGATACTCCTTTCAGCCGAACCAGAAAACAAATTCGTCTTGGAGGGGTAGGTGCTCTCAAAACCTTATTTCGGGGTAGCCCCAAACGATCCACAAAATGTTTGGGCCAAATATTTCCACCCCTTAGAAAGGAGAATGACTCTCAATACTCTTCCTAGGTCATATTATATATAGCACCATTTATAGTTCGTCCAAAGTCAAGCAGCAATGTTACCTAAATTGACGAACACTATTCGAGACAACAGTACTTGCACCCTTTGTTTTGAATATCAAGACTTTTGTTTTGACCAATTGAATGAGAATTTTCCATCAAGGACGAGCCATTTAGATGATTCTCAAAGAAACTTTTAGCTTGGCTGAAACTGGTCACGCTGTGTTGGCGACCCCCACTCCCCCGCATCTTGCACGCATTTTGCCCTGAATTTCAATTCTTCCGCTGATCTGCACAACGGAGAAATGTGGCCGCGAGCTTTAATTTCGCAGGTGATATGCAATGCTACATCCCTCTGGAAAGCAAATGGATGAAAATGCGATAACCATCTCTGAGGGAATTTCCACAGCTCTTATTCCAGCTTCGCATCCTAATTGGAGGGTATGTAGAGCAGGCAACGGACGAGAATCTTGGATACGAAACTCAATACCACATCACACAATCGAAGGGCATATTGTAAGTGGGGACAGAAATTTGTCGAGCGAAAGGTTGTTTGTGATTTACGACAGTTTCTTACTTCAACCCCTCGTTTTCGCGGGGGGAGCGGGTATCCTCCATCAGAAAAGGGATTGTGTGCCCAGAAGGGATACGGAGGTATTCACAATTTGTGACTAGTGAGTTGTCGAGATTACCAGGTCCTTGTTGACCGGGGCAAATCACGCGGCGTTATGTGCGAGTGCTGCAAAATTTGTCCGTCAATCTTAGCCTTTTCATGTGTTTATATATCCTGCGTTCCACATTTATGGTACCGGCGCTGGCCATTCGAGTAGAGTCTCTCTCGTCTGTATTCTCCAACCCACATCTTGTTCTTTCAAGATGAGGTTCTCTTCTACGTTCGCTGCCGTTGTTGGGTTCTTTGCTTTGAGCATCGATGCCATTACACTCACTACCACTGATGCCGCTTATACCATCGATACAGAAGCTACAAATGCTTTTATTGTGTCAGTTAAAAGAAGTAGTTGCGATATCACTTCCATCAAGTACTTAGGTAGTGAGGTGCAATACCAGAGCACGTACTCCCATATTTCTTCCGGATTGGGAACGGCCACAGTCACTGCGACATCAATCACTTGTGAGTTTGCGGAAATTCTTACTTGATATTAGTGGTTTCTTCCGCTGGGGGATACGATTTCTAACTCGTTTTGCAGACAATAGTGTCAAATACATCAAGGTCACTTGCGTGACATCAACCTTGACGCAGTATTATGCTTTCCGTGATGGCGACAGTACAATCCACATGGCGACATATATCACCGCTGGTACGTAATTTCCCCAACTTTTAGAAAATAGAAATTAATTCCTCGCCAGAACCAACCATTGGTGAACTTCGTTGGATTGGAAGATTGAACCCTACTCTTCTCCCCAACGATGATTTTAACCAAGCATCTGCAATCGGAGGATCTACCAGCACGGTCGAGGGCGAAGATGTCTTCCTTGTCAATGGACAAACCAGGAGCAAGTTCTACTCCAGCAAGAGATTTATCGACGACAAAGTCCACTGTGTTTCTGGTAGTACCATGAAGGCTTGCATGGTAATTCCAGGTACTGCCTATGAAACTTCTTCCGGCGGACCATTCATGAGAGACATTGATGCCAATCCAGTCGGAACTTACACTGGATTGTATTGGTATATGAATTCCGGTCACATCAAGACGGAAGCTTACCGAACGGGTCTTTTCGGTCCCTACGCATGCCAATTTTCTCGATCTGGGACTCCATCCGGAGATCAAGACTTCTCTTTCTGGGGTGGATTGTCTATCACCGGATTTGTTCCAGTCGCTAACCGTGGATATGTCAGTGGAACTGCCAGTGGTATCGCGGCAGCATCATTCCCTATTGTAGTTCACTGGTACAACACAGCTGCTCAGTACTGGGCCACCGCAGACGCATCGACCAGCAAATTCACATCCCCAGCAATGAAGCCAGGAACTTACACCATGATCCTCTATCAAGGCGAACTGAAAGTTGCAACCACCACCGGCATTGTGGTCACAGCGGGCGCAACAACAAGCAAGAGCATCGCAAGCACCTGGACAACACCAGCAACAACCCTCTTCCAAATCGGTAACTGGGACGGTCAACCCACTGGTTTCCGAAATGCTGCAAACCAACTCCGCATGCACCCAACCGATTCCCGAATGTCATCTTGGGGACCACTCACTTACAAAGTGGGCTCTTCTTCTCTCGACGGTTTCCCAATGGCTGCAGTCAAGGGGGTCAATGATCCAGTTACCATCACTTTCACTCTCACAGCTGCCCAAGCATCCGCAGCTGCCACCCTTAGAATCGGTACCACTTTGAGTTTTGCTGGAGGAAGACCATCAGTTGTTATCAACTCGAAAGCAGGCACAAACCCAGCTGCACCAACAACCATTGACTCGAGAGGACTTACCCGAGGTGGCTACCGAGGTTATGGAAACATTTATGACTTTCCTATTGCTGCAGGGGGGTTAGTCACTGGTAGCAACACGGTAAGACTTCTGGAGAGCGGATAAGTTGTTACGATGCTCATGTTGATTTTTTAATTAGATTACAATCAGTGTTGTTTCCGGATCTAGCGGAACAGGATTTCTCAGTCCCAACTTCGTAAGTGCTTCTTTGTTTTGTACAACGGTATCGTTTGAGAAATAAACCTCGCTAATTGTTTTCAACAGATCTTTGATGCTGTCCATCTTTTCAGATAGTGATACTCGGTTTTGATCATGAACTGAGAAGCGGGTGTTTTAATTAGCTTTGCAAATATCCTCTTACATATTATTATTCAAAACTGTGTATATTCGATCTAGTAATACATTGCAAAAGAAACCTGCAACGCACCTTATTCTTGCTGTGAACTTGAGTCCTGCTTCAGGTTCGTTGGTTCAATTAATGAGCTTCGCAAACTTCGGTCTCTGTACAAAAGCGCTGTCCATACCTGCAGGCCCATACCCTATAGTTCAGGCTTTAAACCCTGCAAGGAACCCCAGTGATTAGCCTGTTAAGCACTGTATGCATGGATGTGGCTCAGAGACCCCCTCTCAATGGCTACAGGCGAAACCCCCTGAAAGAACATCAACGAAGCGTTCAGGCGGTGAAGTTCAGGTATAAACTTATAATGACAAAACACTTCCACCCTTTGGTTAAATGGGCATCTTTTTTTGCTATGATCAGCAATTGATTTTTGCGCCTTATTATGACTCATATTCCATCACTAGTTATATACACGTCTAAGAAGTTATTCAAACACTTGGCTGGTGAATAACTATTGTAGCTCTCGAAAACAAGTCAACGAGCTACAAGTATAGCTATTAAGAACGAGAAGTCACTTCAGGTCTGTTTCCACCCCGTCAACCTCCTCCAGTCTCTGGTCTACAAAAGTAGGGCCTCCCTCCTTCAAAACTACCTCCCTTTGTCACAAATATTTGTCAAAAGAAACTTCTTTATCGAGAAGGTTTCTATCAACATAAAAGTCCAACACCAACAGAAGCCCCAAGAACATCATCAAAGCATGCCGACGCATTTTATCAAAACAGGCTTTTGCTGCCAAAGACCACGAGGCTCTGAGCGAATCCTCGAATGCCCACTACCTTCCGGAACTTGCGACGGTATAAAGAGCAAAAAGGAGTTTCCGGATGCTCTATGCGAGATATATAAAACTAACGCTACTTGCTCCGTATGACAAGGAATGTGAAGCGAGGCTTCGGAAAATTAGCTCATCATAAATGAGGGGCTGGAATGTGTTGGGACTTAGGAGGAACATGGAAGGGAAGGGAGCTTCGTTGGATTTTCGGGATTTGCGACTTTAGAAGGATATTTAGAAGTAGAGAATAGTTAATACCAACCCCTTTCTTCTGAAAAAGAGCCCTTCATTACTTATATTTGTCTACTTGAACTCTTTGGTAACTATAAATATTGCGCTGGGAATATTTAAGCGAGCTACTATGGGTGTCGTAACTTATGTCCAACTGGATGTTATGTGATACAAAGTCAAAAAGTAAGGATCTCCGATGCTTCTTTTAGCTTATTATTCATCGCAGCTACCTTATAGTCTGCGAGATCTACAATTCTGCTACAACCGAGAAAAATTAAACTCTCTCAACCCTGTCTATTTGTCGAATCGACAACACTATCCCTGGCTTACTAATTGTGATAGAGAATCCCAGAGCCTTAACTATTAGCCTACTAAACCGGGATTTATATCATTTCCTTCTATCGTAAACAATCAACTACCTAGACTTTCCTATACGCCTTCTGGTTAACTTATAACCCCTCCCTCAGACCCCAAGTCCCCACTGTAAAAGGCCTAACTAGGCACAACCTCTGTCACTCTCATCATTCCCATCCTTGAATACATATATACATAACATCCCACCTAGCTATTCAAACCTACTCACAAAAAAACATTGTTATATATTATTCGTCGTGAGAATTGCAAGCTTCACCTTCGGTAGTAACCTCTCCCAATTCTGACTCATCTCCCTAAGTGGGCTAGATGACGGTGACTTGTCAAGTCTTCCAAAGTTCTAACGTCAGATTTCTTGTCCCATTCCGAACTTTTGATAAGCGAGTCCTTCCATTTTGGGATTAGAAAACACTCTGATGCCGATTCCGTTCGCGACGCGTGCTTAAAAGGGCCCAAAAGTCTAGTGAAGGCTTATTGATTTCCAAACGCCATAAAAAAAGGGAAAAGTCTGGAAAAAAAGCAGCAAAAAATCCTTCACCCTTGCGGGCGGCTAGGTTTAAACCAGACGAACTGAACGTTTATTTATTTAGCACCGTATCCTTAGTGACATCAATCTGACCCGGGCTGTTGACCAGCTGTTTCTACCATGCCTGGTAGACCTAGATCCAAGCTTCCGCACTCCCAGAGTTGACCCCTCTGACCCCACTGGGCCAGCCGGACTAGAGACTTGTTGATTGATGTGTGAAGGGGTCTTATTTGAAAATATCAACGAGATATTTACATTGTGGGGTGGGTCCACTTTGGTGTGCCGAGAGTTCGCCGTGGTTGGACGGTTGAGTTTGGTGGATGGGAGCGTGAGGGCATTCGCAGATAAGTGGGGCACTTTTGACGCGACGGTGTCAACAAAGGAAATTTTCAAAGCATCGTCTTGCATGCAAAGACGTTGGCAGAGAGGGGGGAGGGGGGGGGGTTACGAGTTGGATATCAGAATAAACATAATCATCTCAGTGCAAGTTTAGTCGTTGGAAGCAGACCACCAGGGGCAATGACGCTCTCTGCGCTCTTAACAGTTCGCTCCTTCCTTGACTTGAACTTGTCCCACGACCTGACCCTTATTTCGCACAATATATTCGGATTGTCCTGAAACATCTGGGTTGAAAGCGGGACGGGGCCTGGTTTTCGCAGAACAATACTTGAAACTCATACCAAGCACGATTAGGCAGTTCAATCAACCAAAAAAAACATATATTTCCTGTCGCATGACATCACACCTAGTTAGCAGATTAATTCAGGTTGCACGAGGTGCAAGTCGTGATGTGCTTCTCAAATACTCTGGGTTGGGGTGGATGGAATCCATAAGGAACGGGCGACGACAACATTGATGTTCAGAGAGCAAGCCAGTAGTTCAACTACCAAGTAAGCCAGTGGCGCCAGTGGGTAAGCTAGTAAAAATTCAGCAAGCGGAACGTGAAAAGTAGTCTAGGGCTTGAGCCAATAAAGTATGCCAGATAAGCTAGTAAATACCTAGTAAAGCTAGTAAGTTGTGAGTGGGCTAGGTTTGGCCGCTTACACACAGCTTATTTGCAGCTTACCTGGAAGGACAACAGGAGGGTGCGAATATCGACCTCGTTTTTCTGACCAATCGTGGTCCTTTTTTACGCGCCCATCTATCGTCCCGGTTCCCTTATCAAGTTCACTTTTTACTTCGCAACATAATTTACAACCAGGAAGATACAGTAGACAACGCACGGAGAACACCAATTCTAAATGTAGAGAAGGGGTTCTACACAAAACCATAGCCATCCTATATATACTAGTCTAGGTAATAATTCTAATCATCATCGCCTCTTAGTTCTTCTTCAAGTACCAACAGTGTGAGCACAAATTACTCAATTAATCAATTATTAATTTGATTAATGACTTTGGATTACTCTGATTAATGATTAGCACGTGTGTTGATTAGATTAGATTAATTAATCTATTTTAATCATTGATTAATTGATTAATATAGTTAATATACTATATATAGTATATATAAAGCTTATAAAGCTTATAAAGCTTAAAATTAGTAATTAGATATGCTATTAACATATGCTTATTACTAAATAACTGATAGCTAATTTATTAAGACTTAAAACAATGAAGTTACGTCGTAAAAAGACTACTTAGGAGGTCTCGCTTAAGCTCTCGGCAGTGCCGGAGCGCCACCCCGGGGCCCGTCCCGGTCTCCGATAACCCAGGGCCGGTCACGTGCCATACTAATCAATTAATCAATTAATAATCTGATTATTGACTTTTAGTTAATCTAATTAATGATTAGGACCTCATTAATCTATAATTAGATTAATCATAGGTCACTAATCTAATCCAATCTAATCATTTCTCACACTGAGTACCGAAAAGTTGCAGCGGTGATGTAGGATGCGGTGCCTAGGACTGCCAAAATTGCGAAGGCTGACCAAGTGAGCGCCAGAAACTTGCCACCTACACTTACTGTGAGGTAATCGCTATTTCTCTCAATAGACCGCGCCGCCTCATTTGCAACAGCAGTCACAATGACCGACGCAATGAAGATCCAAGTGTCAAGAGCCTATTTTGGTATTAGTTCGATACATGGAAAAGATAGGAATAGGGATAAACTTACAGCTACAAAGGTCATCGCGGTTACCGCAAATGCTTCTCCAAACGGAGAAGGTAAGAAGGTGAGCAATCCAATTCCAATCAAGATACAGGCCCAGACTGCCGTTAAAATGTAAAACACATAAGCGACGTGGAAATGCAGATTATGAAACTCGAAATCCAGCTATAAATCTTTAGGGAAGAGAGCAGCAAGGTCGGGTTTAGTGAAGTTCGGATTCTCGTGACTGCTTTCGAGATCGTTGGATATCAGTTGTCTAAGGTCAAACTTGGCTGTAGAAGATACGTCAGCGTTTTGTTGAGTACTTTGGAGGGAGGCAAATAAGACAACCATACCATTGTTCGAAGGCTTGGAGCAAGTCACATCGACGTAAGATTTCGAGTCTTTGTCATAGTTCGAAGAGCACTGGGTCGTCAGGTAAAGTTTGTAGTATTCGTGGATTGGCAGTTGTTTGCTTGGCTCGGTTCCGTTGATTGCTTTGAGACCAGTGGCATTGACAGACAGGATGTGAAACTCGGAGAGCGCGCCGGATTTTGGTTGACCAGCGATGATACACAAGAGCGTGAGAATGAAGACAACGATCTGCGGCACCAGTGGAATGAGTTGCCACAACATGACAAAAGTCGTAGGCTGAAATTACTGAGAATACGTTTGAAGGGGTGGGTTGTGGAGTCTTGGTGCTCGAGACCAAGGGAAGTCCCTAGGAATCTCCGATGATTCGTTGAATAATTTGCTTAGTTTGAGTTTTGGCATGGGATCGCTGGCGAGGGTTGAAAACAAATAGATACAGAGAACTGTTTCTGTTGGAAGATATAGCAAGCTTTGGGTGGGGTCTAAGTTAACTCAACTATGAATCATGGAGGCTTACCCCAAACACGAAAAGGGTGCGTGAATCGTCTGTGAATGAGTCTGTCAACAAAGTTTATATTTTCCAAACCGTTTTCCAAATGCAGAAGACTCAATCTTGAATCAGAATGCGCAAAATTGTGGAAAATTGCATTATATAATGACAGCTTCTTCCACAGACGCCGGTAGCAGATTCTGTCTTGATGCTTATCAGGAAATCACTCGACGTCCTGAAAACATGCATTTCAAAAAAGCTCTCGTAACCTCCTCGCGATGCTTGGGGATGGACTCGGGGGAGTAACCACTTCCCAGACTCGAAACTCACCCTTTTTCCATTCGAAGGATAGAAATTAAGCCGAGATTGGGAGCATATCTCCTCTCGCTGTACCCCAAGCGCCTAAGAGCCTAAGAATCCTGGACTTGACTCTGCGTAGCATCTCTTTATTGCCTCGGAAATTTTTACGATAGTACAAAGTATTATCCCAGAGCATTTAGAAGAGTTGGAAAGTCGATTTTCCAATTCTTCAAACCACCTCGGACAATAGATGTAACTGTCTGACCCTTCCGCGCATTCCTTGCAAAAGCAGGTGTACTCGAAGGAAAGCGTGTCTCTCTTACCAATAATGGCAATCGAAGTTCTGCCTCGAGGTGAATGTGATATCCGGGCTCCTGTAACACCAACGTTTCCCCTCTCTCAGAAGCAAAGCTGTCCCCTGAGGTTGGATCTCCAGTCCACCTAATATTATATCTCCCAGCCCGTGGTGGCCAACGTCTTTGGGTGTTCGTTGGCATAGCATAAAGAAACGTTCCTCATCGCAGTGCCAATGTGTCCCAAGCCCTCTCCATATCCCACCATGTCAAATGCAGCACTTCATTCAAATTCAAGTGTACCGATCGAGCTTGGAAAGAGGGTTCGATGCTCGCAGTTCGTGGTACCGCGAGGAATGGGATCGAGAGGACGTTGTGACCTGCATTGTTGTGGCAGATCCAGAATTGACATACATCGTTCGTGGGTTGAGAGGATGTGTGGTTGCGTTGGACTTTGAGTTCTCAGCCTGAGGCGGCAACCTCTTTCTGCCTCTCCTCGTCAAGTCCATATCTTTTTTCAAGAGAAAAAAACACCCGGTTCTACAAAACCCACCTGTGCAACAAACTTTAGACCTTCAATTGACGGACCGGAGTTTGATCTCTTACCCGAAATGCTATCCGGATATTCATCCGAGATTCAATTCGTCGTGTCTGGACTCTGTGGTGGTGTAACTGGTGTTGAAATGACCAGTCGGGTTGAACCTCTGTTACATAGATAGGTGACGTTTGGTATCGGTACCCGCGAATCAGAATGGGATGTAGTTCATCGTATTCTTCCGCGATTCTCCATTTGGCAGTTGTAGGCGGTACAAGTGTGAGAGCGGGGGTAGATGGCGGGGCACTACCAGCTTCATTTGGTGTTGGCGATAAGCAGACAAAGACAAACCCGGATTATCGAGGTCATATTTAACCATCTTCCCCTTCTTTCTTACGCCGTATAGTTTGTTGTTCTCATTCTCTCTCATATTCCTCCTCTTCCTCCAAAAACGTACTTCTTTTGGTCGATATACTGCAACGTCATGTCTGTCGAACAGATTGCCACCTCCCTCCCAATTGTGGGAGGAAAAGCGGCACCACAGCATCCTCTTGGCCCATTGACTGCCTTTGAGATTACTGAAAGTTCACGCTTGATCAAGAGTTCCTGGCCGGCAGACACCAAACTCCAATTTAAAAGCATCACTTTACAAGAACCCAGCAAAGCGGAACTATCTCCGTATTTGGCAGCGGAACACAGTGGCCAGTCGACCCCCACTATCGACAGACGAAGTTTTGTTGTGTACTACATCCGTAACACTGTACGTACAATTGAAGATATCCATGAGTTGGATTTGGAATTGGGTTTCCCCAATGCCAGAACCTCGTTACTGACTTGTTGAAGGATAAACTCCATGAAGCAATCATAAACCTGAGTGCAAGTACGGTCCAGAGTAACTTGCGTTTGGGTCCAAACGTGCACAGTAATGCAGACGGGGATGAGATCGTCAAGGTCGAGCAAGTCGCGTTGGCAGACGAGGGAGTACAAGCGGAAATCGCAAAACTTCAACTTCCAAAGGGCACTGTCGTTATCAGTGACCCTTGGATTTATGGTATGATTTCCCTACCATCTAATCACCCAACTGGAACTATTGTTGACAATTTATAGGCTCCGATGGAGTCAACGAGGGACTCTTCTCAGACGAAAAGAGAATGTTTCAATGCTTCCTCTACATTCGGGATCCAAAGAATTCATCCGAAGCAGACAGTAACCATTATGCCATGCCACTCAGTATCTCGCCTGTCGTTAGTGCCGAGACCATGAAAGTTACAAGAATTGATTACCTACCAACAGGAGCCGATAACACGCTCAAAGAGCCAACACCATATAAACTCCAACCGCCGAACGAGTACATCCCGGAAGCTCAAACACTTCGAACCGATTTGAAGCCACTCAATATTATCCAACCCGAGGGTGCCTCATTCAACGTTTCCAACTTCAGTGAGCAAGGTCATACGATTGAGTGGCAAAAATGGGCATTCAAGGTTGGTTTTAACCAACGTGAGGGAATGGTCTTGTATGATGTTCATTATGCTGGTCGTCCACTCTTCTACAGACTATCTCTCTCAGATATGAGTATCCCATACGCTGATCCACGCCACCCGTTCCACAAGAAAGCAGCATTTGATCTTGGTGATGCTGGAGCGGGTATCATGGCCAACAACTTGCAATTGGGTTGTGATTGCCTTGGGTCCATTCATTACCTCTCGGCAGTACTCAGTGACGACAAAGGAGATTCTCTAGATATGCCAAACGTTGTTTGCATCCACGAGCAAGACAACGGTATCGCATGGAAGCATACGAACTACAGAACGGGCCGGGCCGCAATCGCTCGAAACAGAGAGTTGGTCCTCCAATCCATCATTACCGTCTCGAACTATGAATACATTCTTGCATTCATCTTCAACCAAGCCGGAGAAGTGATGTACGAAGTTCGAGCAACAGGTATCCTCTCAACCCAACCAATCGACGAAGGCATCTCCGTTCCATTCGGAACAGTGGTACACCCCGGAGTCCTCGCCGCCCACCACCAACACATCTTCTCCCTACGCGTAGACCCCATGATTGATGGACCCATCAACCGCGTCGTCTACGATGAAGCCCACGCCATGCCACGTTCCGACTTCAACCCCCACGGAGTAGGCTACACCGTAACCGAAACACCCATCACTACATCCGGCGGCTTTGACCTTGACTTCGACACCAACCGAACCTTCAAAATCCAAAACTCCTCCATCAAGAACCCCATAAACGGCAAGCCAGTCGCCTACAAAATCCATGCTCCCCCCTTCCAAAAACTCCTTGCCGATAAAGATAGTTTCCACCACAAACGAGCCGAGTTCGGCGACCACAACATATACGTCACCTCCCACCGTGATGACGAGCTCTACTCGGGTGGGAAATACACAAATCAGTCTCGCGGTGGGACAGGCGTACGAAGTTGGGCTGCCAGAAAAGATAATGTTCTTGATGATGATGTGGTTGTTTGGGTACAATTTGGTATCAACCATGTTCCTAGGATTGAGGATTTCCCTGTTATGCCGGTGGAGATTATCAAGGTTTCTCTCAAGCCGGTGAATTTCTTTGATAAGAATCCGGCGCTGGATGTCCCGCCTAGTGTGCAGAGTTTTAATAAGAGTGTGCTTGCTAGTGTGGAGCATCAGCAGGAGGTTGGGAAGGCGGTTGTGGGGGAGAGTGGGAAGCTTTGTTGTGTTGATAGTAAGTTGTGAGGTTGTGTTTTGACACCAATGAGTTACATTCACGTTACTTTTACATCTCGTTGTGTGGACGAGCTCAAGAAAGTTGAGATGTTTATCTCGAAGCCCGCTTGAGCGTGTCAGCACACATGATGGTCATCACGAGTTTCCTTTCGCTCTTGGATACACGCTTTCTTCTTGGATATATAGGGAAGCTACCGAAAACTATTTGGTCTATGATGGCGTTTGGATATGGGTATACCGTTTTACTCCAAACCCGTTGTTCAGTTTCAGTGTTTCTTATGACTAGTAACATACGGTTTGTTCATGGGATACAGTAGCAAGGCCGCACATGATTCATTTGTTCAGACTTTGCGAAAACCCAGTCGACCACGAAACTCCGTCCACTTGTCAAGGCAAACCAAATTTGCCTCTGATTCTAACCCAAGGACCGATAATTCGCAAGATAACGTAAAGTCTCTGGCGCTAGCTGAAATTTCGACAATGGCAAAAGATCCGATGGTAAGACACTGAAAAAGATCTCTCAAACAAGTGAGAAAGTAAAGGAAGAGTAGGTCATCCTCAGTGAGCAAAGACAAGAGAGGTATTATCTAAACCTAGCAACCAACCTCTTTGCCATAGCATCTTCCGGATAATTCACCAACCCTGTCTTCTTTCCTTTGGCTGGTCTGAAACCATGATTAATCATCTTGTAGTTAATATCAGCTATACTTGAAATTTGGGGTTGCAGTCTTGATTCGTCTCGTGGAACAATACGACTGGACCATACACACCTAGATCTCACAGAACGAGTTACTGATCCGACTCTACGACTGACTGCTACGTGATTGTCAAAGTTAATCTAGGAGAACTAGAAAACCAAGTTTTTGGTCCTTTGAGCTTCGCTTCGGAGGATGGGAGGAAGTGCTTCAAGGGCATCTCTTTTTGCCACCTGGCACAGATTCCGACAGTCTTTGGTGAACTAGAAAGTTCCTGGAAGCATCCGAGATCCTTGCACTAACCGAATAGCTTCATGCTTCCTCGTTACGAAGTCAACAATCGCATCCACTGTGTTGCTCCTCGCTCAAATTCAACTTTAGTATTCTCATCCCCGGCAAGGAAGAAACACTTGAACCTCTCTCAGATCAAACCCACGAAGAGCGCATCGGAAACAGCAGTACTGGATAAGACGGTGAGGACTGACTTCACTGTCTTCCACTCCGTAACAAGTTCACCATCAGCATGGGCGATGTTTGTTACTCATCCGTTTGGGTGAATTATAAATGAACTGTTGAAGCGTACTATGTAAACCAGCGAAAGGAATGTCCATACACAAAGCCATCAACCAGGGCCTGTCAGAGGAAGATACAGAGATGGACCAGTTTAAGAACTTGCTGCAATACTCTGTGAAGGTTTTCAGGCCGGCGCGGAAACCAACGAGTTTCGTCTCAAAGCTTTCTTTCTTCTGAGTGTTCTAAAATTCCCATTTTCTTGCTGTCGAAAGTTTTGCTGCGGTCGATTCCTAGCTATTTTCCCCTCATGGGGCAAGGTGTAGAGGTGACAGATGGGGGGGGGGGGGGTTGCCAGTTCCAACGTTTCATGGGACCAGCTTCGTACACACCATTTTTATCACAACCACACTCTAGTGGTAGCCCAAACAGAAAATTGGTTACCTAAGACCGCATTTTACGTTGGAAATATATTCGCAGGAGTCTAAAACTTCGTTGAGAGATATACCTTATTAGAGGACTAGCTACCTCCAAGGATCTGCTAGGCTAGGATGAGGTTATTTAAAATGCTAGAATTGTTTATAACAGAAATAACAGCACTTAGAGTAACCCATCGCTTAGGAGGAAAGGTGGTAATATATATGATAAAAGGAGATAAGATACAAGAGTGGCTATTGTTGAACATCCGTACCTGTTATATAATATAGGTCTTCCTAAACCCTCTTATATATAAGTAGAGAGCAATTCCTCTCTAGAATTACTTAAGTAATATAATTATATTAAACCTTATACTATTCTTTTAATAGGTTATAAGCCTAGAATTCTACTTTGAACTTATTAATTAAATTACTACTAAGTTCTTAAATAATTCCTTAACCTAGTATAAGCGTGTTCTACTAATAGATATATAAGTTATTATAATTTAAAAACAGGATCTCTTATATCTATTATACCTAGTATTATTACCTTTAATTTATCTTAACACGTGTTATAATAAAAGTACTAAGGTATCTAAGTACTAAAATACTAGGTCGACCCCTAACCTAGCCTATATAGCTCTCTAGTAGTAAAAACTTAGCAATCTTAAAGAAGTTAAAAAACACTAACCTCTTAATATACTACTTAGATAGCTTATAAAATTATATTAATATAAGTAAAAAATTTAAAATAAATGTATTAGAAGAAATAAGGTCTTAGAAGATTACTAAGAGCTAATTTAAGATAAGTTAAGAAAGGCTAAGAGTAGTTTTAAGAAGACGCTTCTTAGCCTATTAAATAATAAAGAAGATAAGATAGTACTTACTTATATTATACTTTAGACTTAATCTTTTTCTCTATTATACTTAAACTCTTCTTTAAACTTATCTTAAATACTTTTATAAAGACGACTTACTTAAAGACTCTAACTATATACTCTCTAATCTAGAATCTGAATCTAAATCTAAAACCGAATCTAAAACTAATACTAGCTCTAATACTACTAAATTATTCTTATTAGAAAACGAACTTCTTCCTCCTTCTCTAAGCCTTATAAATATCTTTAGACTCTATACTAAAGAACCTTTATCTATTACTTCTACCTCTTCTACTCCTACCTCCTCTACTCCTAGTATACCTAGCTCTTCTTAATTATATCTACTGAAAATCAAACTTAGAATAATATCTAAGAGCTTAACGAAGCTAACTAGACTAAATAGGAAAGACGAGTCGTTGATAGCCTCTATATTAAAGACTACTACTATAAGTAGCTTATTACTTATAAGAAGTAGCGACTAGATACTCTCCTAGTAGTATAAGCTATAGGTCTTAGATAAGCTGCTATCCTAGAGCTAATAGTAGCTAAGAAGAAAGAATATAGAAAGGAGGATAAAGAATAAGTTAAATTCTTAGACGTTAGATCTTATATAATATATAGTAAGTATAGCTTCCTAGCTAGGAACTATATTAAGAATAATAGTAATAATGTTCTATAACTTCTTATAAAACTTAAGAATAGATTTTAGCTTAAAGGATTAATATAATTTAATTAACTTATAAGTAAGCTCTTATCTCTATAGCTTAACGTCTTTACTTCTATCTAAGAGTATAACTCTTAGTTCCTCTAAATCGATTATAAGCTCTTACTTATCTTACTAGATACTAAACTTAAAGATCCTTAGTTTAGTTAACTTTATATATTTAGCCTTACTCTAGTATATAATACTTTTAAAGGATATTAGGCCTAGACTTATAACTATATTAATAATACTAGCTATATTATATCTATTAGTAAACTTATAGTAGTAGTTTAAAAAGAGGAATAGTATATAACTATAGATACTAATAATATAATAATAAGTATACTTACTTATAAATAATCTAGAATTAATAAAATACTAAAATATATATATTATAGTAAAATGTATTATCTAGAAGTAAACTATATTAAGAAATATCCTTATTTAAAGCTAGCTTATAATAAGCAAATAACTAATAAGGTAGCTATAAAAGCTATTAAATATAAGAAGCGTTCTTACTTTTAAAGTAATATCTAAGATTAAAAAAAGAAGTTAAAAGATAAGAATACTAAGACTACTACTATAGTATTTATAAGACTATTAGTTATTAACTAAAATAACAAAGCTAACTACTACTCTATCCCTTATTAGGCTTAGATAGTATACCTTATACTAAACCTTAAAGTACTAAGAGCCTTAACACCTAAATCCTTATTATAAAAATAGATTATTAATAGTAGATACTTTAAATCTATTTATTACTAAAAGTTACTCTTTATAAATCTAAAGCTTCTAAACTCTAATAAACTATAAATAGTAGTAGGTATTAGTAGAATATAATTACTTATTATCTTTAAAGGAATAGTAAAGTTAGTTATAGAAATAGAAACTAGACTATAGATACTACTACTCTCTAATATACTCTACTACTCTATTCTAAGAGCTAACCTTCTTTCCTTTTTATAGCTACTAAATAAGAGGCTCTAAGTAGACTTATAGAAAACATATAAGTATATTTAGACTCTATTAAATACTAAAACTCTATATATCTATAAACTTACTATTAAAGATAACTTTTAGATATTAATACTAGGAACTCTTTCTAATACTATAATTTAGCTTATAAGACGTAAAGAACTTCTAGTACTCCTAAGCTAATATAAGCTTCTACTACGCTCTCGCCTATATTCTAAAATATTAGCTAAAGCCTAGATTGTCTATACTAATAAGCTAGTAAATATAACTTAGTATACTTACTTAAGATATATAAGTAATAAAGTAATTAAAGCACTTTATAAAAGATCTTATAATATAGATAAAAAGACATATATAAAAGGCTATATCTATACTATCTACGTAGAAGGGTATCTAAAATTAGTTCTTTATTTAAGCTATATAGAGCCTAGATATTACTTTATAGAATTAGTATATATAGACGTTATAGGACCTCTAAAACCTAGACTATTTAGTTTTTAATACTAGGTATACTTTTATTATAATAAAATAAAAGATATAGAAGCTTATAATATAAAATATAAAAGTAATATATTAGCTTATTTTAAGGAATATAAGGCTACTTATAAGCGCTTTAAACAACGGATCTATTATATTTATAGTAATAATAAGAGTAAATATATTAGTACTACTCTTAGTAAATATTTTAAGAAAGAAGGTATTATACTTAAAACTATAATCTTAAATAATCTTAAGATAAATAGAGCTATTAAACGCTTAGGCTAAACCTTATAGTAGATAGTAGAGATAATAAAAAGGCACTATCTTAACTTTTATATTAACTACTTTTAGCTTAAATTATTATAAACCTTTATCTATCTTTACTAAAGACATATTTACATAGCTACTAAAATTTCCCCTTTTAAGGCTATTACTAGCTTATACTCTTATATTAATTATTTAAGAATTATAAAGTTATAGTATATAGTTCTTAAAAATAAGCTTAAAAAGAGTAAGCTTAAAAAGGCTTAAACTTTTTCTAGACGTCTAATAAGCTATAAAGGAGATTATATTAAGTAGATCTAGACTACTAATAAGAAAATCGTTTAGGCTAATAATGTTTATATTAACAAAATATAAGTTAATTTATAAGTAAAAGAACTAGTATCTAAAGTCTTTATCTCTAAGATTACTCTAGACTAACGACTTAATAAAGTAGATCCTAATTAATAATAAAGTAAGATAGTTAATCTTAAAGTTAACTCTATATTTAAAATTAAAAGAGCTATTATAGATACTACTAAAGTAGTTATAAAGCTAATTAAGGAGTCTTATAAATATAAGTTATAAACTACTAGTAAAATACGCTAGTAGGAGATAAAAGATTAAAGACCTATATCTCTAAGAGAAAGGAGTTAAATAAAGAAACTACGAGTATATCTAAGACTAGGCTACTTACTATCTTTATCTAAGCTTAAAGGCTCTAGATTTATAAAGCTATCTAATAATTTAGAAAACGACATCTTAGTACTTTATTAAAATAAAGAAGTAATACCTCTATCTACTCTACTACCACTGAAGCCTATAATCGTTATATATTATAATCTAGCTATATCTACTACTATAAGAGTATTAAGGTTATAAATACGTTAAAGGTTATAACCTTCTATAGACGACGATAGCTCTAACCTTAGTAGTCTTAGAACTTTATTAGATAACATAGTAGACTATATAGATAACTATAGCTTTTAACTAGTACTCTCTTCTAACCTACTACTATTCGCTCTTATCTACTAGCTAATTAACAAGTTATAGTTTATAGTAGTACTACTAGCCTAGGTATAATATAACGTTTTTAAACTGTAAATATATAAACAAGCCTACGCCTATACTAAAGCTAAGAAGTAGACAGAGGCTAAAGATAAGGAAGTAGACTCTATTAAGGAAAATAATATTTAGAAGATAGTAGATAGACTAGTAAACTAAAAGGTCCTTATAAGTAGATAGGTTTATAAACTTAAAATAAATAACAAAGGCTAGGTTACCTAGTATAAGGCCTACTAGGTAGTCTACAGCTTTAAATAAGAAGAGAGTATCGACTTTAATAAAACCTTTACTACTATTATAAAGCTAATAAGCTATAAACTTATCTTTATAATCACTACTACTCTAAACTAGGAGATTAAATAGATAGATATTAAAACTGCCTTCTTATATAGTAATATTAAAGAAGAGGTCTATATAAAACTCCTAAATAGTAGAGAGGATAGTACTAAAGTCTATAAACTTAAAAAAGTATTCTATAGATTAAAATAAGCTTCTAAAGTCTAGTATAACACTTTTTATAGCTTTTTAAAAACGCTTAGCTTTAAACTACTTAATATAAATACTAGGGTCTTCTACTATAAAGACATTATTATTATAGCCTATATTAATAACCTTCTTATTACTAGTAGTTTAATAAAAGAAATTAATAAAATCAAGGTAGTACTTAGTTAACGATTTAAGATATTCAATCTTAGACTAGTAGCCTTCTATCTTAGAATAATAATAACTTATAATAGAAGGTAACGTACTCTTTAGTTAAGATAATACGTCTATATTAAAAAAATACTTTATAATTTTAATATACTTAAAGCTAAGATATGTTATATGCTAATAGAAGTAAATAATTATCTTATAAGTACTTTTAAAGACTATAAGGCGTTAAAGACCTTTAGATATTAATATTAGTCTATAATAGGCTTACTTATATACGCTATACTTAGTAATCGACTAGATATTGTCTACTCTATGTCTATTATAAGTAGATTCTTATCTAATCTAACTAATAAATATTAGATAGTAGTAAAACGAATTATACGTTATCTTAAGAGTACTATAAGCTACGACTTAGTGTTTTAAGGTAAGCTTAAGAGACTTATAGGCTATTTAGATACTAACTAGGCTAGATACTATAAAACTAGATAATCTACTTTTAGATACCTCTTTAATATTAGTAGTAGCGCTATCTTATAGTTATCTAAAAGATAGGCTATAGTCTTACTATTCTTATATAAAGTAGAACTTAAGAGAGAGATAAATACTATAAATAAAGCTATTTAGCTATGACGTCTCTTAGACTAGCTTATTCTAGAGACTAAACTAAGAGTTACTATAATAATCCTTTATAATAATTAAGAGGTTATAATACTTATAAAAAACCCTATCTACTATAACTATACTAAGTATATTACTACTTAAGATATTAAGGTTAGAGAAGTATAAGCTAAAGGATATATAAACCTTATGTTTATTAATATAAAAGAGTAAGTAGTAGATAGACTTATAAAACCCCTTTTTAGGAATACTTTTAAGAAGTTCTAATTCTTAATAGGTGTTAAGAAGAGGGGTATCTAAAAGCTTAGTAGAGTATTACTATTACTCTATACTTACTTAAAAATACTATAAAGCTATATCTAATACTTTAAAGAAAATAAAAGAAGGTTATATAATATACTCTTTATACTTATACTATTATACCTTTAGATACTAAAGAATAGATCTAGTACTTAAAAAACGTTTTTTATTATAGTTTTTAAAAGTTATATAACTATATAGTATAAATTATAAGAGGAGATTATATTACTAAGACTAATAATTTATATTACGTAGTCGGCTACTTAGCGCTCTAGCTACTATACTAACTATCTATATATACCTAATACTTAAATATCTTATAATTAAACTCTTTTTATTATCTATAAATTATCTTTTTTTAAATACTTATTCTACTTAAAAAATGTTAAATACTAGAAACGCCTCTAGTATAACTCTTAAGAAGTTAAAAGCTATTACTCTTTTAAAAGAACTTTTCTTTAACTTCATAGATATTAATACTTAATACTTAAAACTCCTATTACCTAGAAGTTTAAAGACTAACTCTACTAGTTATAATATCTAGTATTACCTATCTAAAATTAATAATACTTATAATAGAGTATACTTACCTTACTAGATTATATAATACTCTATTATCTATTATATAAAGTAGGAAAAGGTAAACTAGTAAGATAATATAAATAAGTACTACTCTTTATTTAAATACTTCTTATATATCTTTAGCTTAGACTAAATTAAGTCTTAAGATATAATTATTATACTTATAGTTACTTAGATAGAAACCTAGGTTAAAATAAATTAGGTATAATACCTTACTATACTATAGTATATCTAGGTTATAATTATTAAACGAAAACTCTTTATAAGTCTACGACTTCTTATTCTAGACGCTAATACTGAAGTCGAGTATTAAGATACTAACATCGTCTCTTTTATAAGTCTACTTAGTATATAAAGGAAATTTATTAACTATCTATAAAAGAATAAAGGTATAAGAAACCTTAATATATAGATTAGTAGAGGAGGTAATACTAGCCTAGTTAGGAGATGTCTAGCTATCTTAAGTTACTTTATTTAAGACCTTGCTAGTAACTAGGACTATTTTAAATAGTAGTCTTAGAGTCCTAGTTACTTTAAAGCTACTAGTTTTAAATAGGTTACTCTTAGTACTTAAATTAACTCTTATAACTATACTCTCTCTATTAGAGCACTAATAAATAAAGTTATCGATCTCTATTCTTAAAAGCTCTTAAAAGGAAGAAAACCTATTCTAGTAGACCTAGCTTAAGATAACTCTAAGAGTGAATAGGCCTCTAATAAGTACTCTAGGTATAAGAGTACTAATTTAGATAATATTAAAGACGAGGATATAGAACTTATAAGAGTAGTAGAAGCAGTGGAATCTATAGAAGTAGTAGAACCTATAGAAGTAGTAGAAACTATAGAAGCTATAGAAGTAGTAGAACCTATAAGAGATATATCACCACTTATTATATAAAGTCTTAAAATTAAGCCGTCTCTAAAGCGCCGTCGTCTTAATACTCTACTATCTCTACTATACTAGGCATCCGCTATACCCTCTAAAGAAGCCTTTTAGATACTACTCCGACCCTTATTAACGAGGCCTACTAATATTATATATACTAAGTATAGAGGACTCTTAATCGAACGTTTTACTAGTATATAAAGGCGTATTAAAACCAATAGTACTAAGTATCTACTTAGTATCGATTAATCGATTAAAGTTAAAGTTAAGCCTAATACTAACACGTCTAAAGAACGAGATAAGGACATAAAGCATAAGCGACTTCTTATATATTTAAAAGAGTATATTAAGAATCGACTAGACTAGCTAACAGATTTCTACTATATCCTAGATAACTACGACTATATAAATAATATAAGTATAAGAGGAGATACTATACTAAGTAACTTAACTATAAGAGGCATCTTAGTATATACTATAGATATAGAAGGAGAGGACGAAGTTAATGCCTTAAATCAACTTCTTAAAAGACTCTAATCAGTCTTCTTACTTATATATTCTTCTCTAGCTTTTTATCTTTTAAAAGGTTTTTAGCTAAAGGTTTATTAAAGTATATTAGTATTATAATCTAAGAGTGTTTAGATCGAGTAGGAGTATTAAACATCTATACCTATTACGTAATATAGGTCTTCCTAAACCCTCTTATATATAAGTAGAGAGTAATTCCTCTCTAGAATTGCTTAAGCAATATAATTATATCGAACCTCATACTATCCTTTCAACAGCTATCACCCCTCGACGCCACTAGAGTGAGATAATTCCTAGGAGCGGTAGGATTTATCTAACAATTTATTAAAAATCATATAGAGATAAAGATACCTCTATTAAGACTTATAAGTAACGTCCTATTTAAATGAGGGAAACTAGAAGCCCTATTATTCTAACTCTTTAAAGAAAAATGTATAGCAGCTATCGAGACTAAGGAGACAAATCTCTACTCGAATGCCTTAAGGCATGGGGCTAGGTGTTATATCACCCAGTTCAGAGACCTAGAAGGCCCTAGTAGGGGTAAGAACGTGGAAGTCCCAATCATATACGACGCGTTCACATTCTCAAAACCTCAAAGAACTTACGGAGTCTACAAACAAGAGCTGTGTGCCATGGTAGAATTCATTCGCAAATACGATCACGAAAGCTCCACCTCTTCCGCCCACTCTTACATACCTGAAAATTTGTCGACTCTCAGGAAAACACCCTTGCAAAAAGAGAGAAATTCGATAGTAACTAGTCTTTCGACAACAAGAAACAAGAAACGAAAAAACCAAGAAGATAGCATGACCATTAACTCTCACGAGAGATGGAAAGTACAAAGTTCGGATTCTTGATCTTACGAGGACCGTGCGCCTTCTTTTCCCATGAATGGAAGGTGGAAGACTGCAACACCTTCTACCAAAAACTAATTTATAACCCTTCCAACAGCATTTTTACTTTTCCAAGCACAGTGGATATTGTACCCAAGGGTTGACCAAGCTCACTTCGCACTTCTCGGAGAAGTTGTTACTACTACATCAACCATACCACTTAAGTGATATTTGACTTTATACCAATAACATGAGGCTTGACATCCAACTTCCCAGGTTCTCATAGCATGTTTCCTAATTCCACCCGCGAAACAAACATGAACCTGGCATGCATACATCTTGTATATAAAACCAGATGCCTCGTTCTCCAAGTAGAGTTTATACCCAAACCAAAAGGCGATCGAAAAGTTTCACGAGCTCTCGGAAACGCAACAATGCCCCAGAATACTTTCCAACCCGTCGGGGAGTGCACTTCATTATATAAGAAGAAAAACCTTCACCGACCCAAAAACCTAGAGGCATACCAAGTCACCAAACCCTTTCGCGCGAGAGAAGAAAACTCGACAGCAACAAAACCTTCGACAGCAAGAGACGAGATTTGTAAAACAAAATAGGAGGTAAGCAACAAGACTGGAATACACATCAACGAAGTATCTCGCAGGACTCTCAACCTTGTTCCATCCGACCGGTTGACGAGCTGTCGTTGCCTAGTTATTCTGAACGTCTGCCACTTTTAAACGCTCCTTCTCGGGGTCTCTCAAGGCACGAACCAGTGTTTCTATTCCCCCCCTCAACTGACCACCCGAGTAAGCATGGGCTTAATTCCTCAACCACTCAGGTTATCAACGATATCTAGGTCCCTCACTATCCCTCAAGCAGGTCTCCCAGAGAGTAATATCCATAAACCACACGCACATACCAAACAAAACCGACAGGCCAAGCAGCAAGATGTGCGAGAGAAAAAAGAACTTATTTCATTCCCCATAAATGCATCATCACAAACCAGAGAAACCTAAGACTTTTTCTATGCACGCTAAATGTACTCACAAGTCACAATTCACACCTCTCTTCCCTCTAAGCTCCTCTTCATCTTCCTTTTGGTATTTCTCCAACCATGCCTACTTATCATCACTCCCTGTACATCTCCTACCAATAAGGAGGTCTCAACCCCGCAAAATTCGAGGCTATCGAATTATCACCACTCTCATCCTTTTTCCTCTGGCCAGTCAACTTGATTAATGTTAGCAGAATCCCAAAAGAAGGGATGTTAATAGGGAGGAAATACCTCCAACTGTACATGGCGGTGGATATGCACCAGCCAATCCACGTAACTCTGCGCCTCGTTATTTCGATCTTCAACTAATAGTCGCGCGAATTCATACTCGGCACCATCGAGCCCTTGTCGTGCGAGTTGGATGGTCAAGGCCTTGGAGCCACGCATTGTCTTCAGGTACTCGAGGATGTTTCGAACTTGCGCACTGAGATGTGTCTGCAGAACTGGCAGCGACGAGCTATATGGGTCTAATGACTTGAGTGAGTCTTTGTCCTCGCCGAACAGATCAATTATCAAGTTTGGTGAGGTTTGAGAGTGCATCCAGAGGTAGCAGTTTTGACCGTTATCGATGAGATATACGCCACCATCTTCAACACGCGAGAAAGAGCACCGTATCGAAGGAGGCATGCGCAGATGGCCAGATTCGGGATTTGGGAACCCGTCTTCTGGCTGAAGGTTGTGGATCGGTATCATGCGAGGATAAAGATAGAGGGATAGCTCAAGAGCTCCCATACCTTTGATGATTCGCATGTCGTGTACTCTTCGGTCTGTTGGTTCCTGTCCTCCTTTGAATGCACGGGATTTTATCAGGCCCAAGATGTACATGCTGAACTCCTTGAGATTTTCGGGGAGAACAAGTTGACCAGGAGGATGTGAGCCTGAGAAATTCTTGCGGTAACCAGCTAGGATATCGACAGTCTTTTCCGTCAAGGCGCCTCTGATCTCTTTCAAAGAAGCCGAAGTCATCTTGGTGGCAGCCTCCTTTGCGATTAGAGCATATACAGCATCTTGATCAACAAACTTCATGCAATCCTTGGCACTATCGCTGACGCTCGCAATGACGTTGGAACATCTGACCCTTCGTTCACCACTAGCAGTTGTATACAACAAAGCACTTTGGAAATGAGCATCAAGCTTTGCGTCGAGTTTTCCGTCGTAGCTAAACATGACACCCATCGCTTTGTCGGCATCCACGACTCCAAACTCAACGTCAGCTCCAAAAGTATGCTGAACAAAATTTCCGTGATACGATGAAACCTGCAGACCATTCGAGCATCGGACTTTCATCAGCGCTTGATATCCAGTCTCTCGTCTAACGGTATGCATGATTTCTTGCGCTAACTTGGCGGAATCGCGTGGGGAGATAAAGTTGGGGTAATAGAATGTCTCTCCACCAGTGGATGCCGAGACATGACCAATCGTGGCAATATCAAGATAACCACCACCTGGAGCTGCCAGGAAGAAATCAACACCGACACCTGCAGTAACCATTTTATCTGCCATCTTTCTCCAACCTGGATGCTCAGTGGTGAAAAGCTTCTTTTCTGCATCACCTTGTTGTTTGCCATCATCACGAAGGAATAGCCGGCCTGGGCCCCAAGTAGGTAGAGCTGATAATGAGCATACAATCTTTCCGCCTGTCTTCTCAAGCGCTGCTAATGCCGCTGTCAATGTCGGTAGTAGAGCAGGTTCCGGGTTTTTGACTTGAGAGAATAGTGCAGGAAGTTGGCTCAGTAATGAGGTGATGTTGGATCTGCAAGAGTTAGTAAGGGTTATGACCCTAAGGAAAATTTGGTAACATACTTAGCTTCATAGGGATCGACAAAGAGACCTTCGCTCAGAGGCAGAAAAGGATCCTCGATGTCCGGCATTATCAACATTTGTGCTTGATCCAACGCAGGCTAAAGATGTTAGTTCTCAATTACCCACAAAAAAAAAGGGGGAAAACCTACATTCATGTTGTAGAAATGTATGTCTTTATCAAATGTAACAAATCCAACTTTCGCTCCTTCTGGAATTTTTCGTTCCTCGGAATCAGGATCGGTCCCGTAAAGAGCAATCATAATGCCTTCGCAAAATGATTCCAGAAAGCCCTTGTTGAAAGCCTCCTGACCGACATCAATCAAAAAGAGCCATCTCAATCCAACAGGCTCCTTGTTCCAATATTCCTTTGGAACCAAGAATTCCACTGTTCCTCGCATCAATTCTGCTCTTGACTCTCGATCGACCCGTGCTCCTTGAGGGGTAGTGGCGCAGAAATATTCAGGGGGACAATCGTTTGCATAATTACACATGTTACAGACGAACTTGTTTCCTCCTGACCGGAAAACCATAAAAGGGTTGATATAAGCTCGACATCGGTGACATCTTGGGGGTCCTATTTCGCCAAAATCTAAAACGGGAATTTCCAGCTCTCCAGCCTGTAGGGGAGCAAGAGGTTGTAAAAGTAACCCGAGAGGAAGTCCGGTAGAATGAAGGGCATCTGAATTGGATGGAATGTTATTCATAGATAGACGTGTGAATTTTGGAGAGGCATTTCCTTGATCGAAAGCTACGAAAGAAACCGAAGCTGGAGGGGGTATATGGTGTTCAAAGGTAGGATACACATTGCTGAGGTAGTATTGTGAGAGGGCATCTCTGGAGCTAGGTACACTTGGGATTTGATCTGGATCGACTTGGCCCTGTGCTGAAGCTTGAACATTTGCAGCAAAACTGTCTGGATTGGTACCGTTTCTTGAAGCAAACTCGGCTGGAGAAGCAGCGTTTGCTGGATTAAATGGTGCATTGACGGGAGCTGGAAATTGAGACATCTGAGGGGTAACTTGCTGATTCAAAAACTGGCCACCAGGGGAGGACATTGCCGAAGGGTCCGAGTTTAAAAATTGCGAAGGTTGAACATTGCCTTGAGGGATTCCATTGAAAGCTGCAGACGAGCCAGCCGGTGCTTCCATTGTATGGTATGCGTGCCTATCCTTCTTCTTCTTCTTCCCGTATGTCGCAACCTCGCCCAATCCCAACCCACCCATCTGCGCTGCTAACCCTCCATCTTGTGATTGTCCTGCTTGGTTTGGGAAATACCCGGGGTCCTGGGAGCCTTGGTATGGCGAAGGCGCGCCCACCTGTGGAGTGCCATATTGAGGATGACCTTGAGGGGTATAGTTTGCGCCGGATGGAGGGCCATAAGGCGAAGGGGCCACTTGAGGGTTGAATTGAGGAGGTGCTACTTGTGGGCTTTGGCCTTGGTTTCTTGGGTCATTTGGATCGCCCTGGCCCAGAGAGTGGTAGAGTTGGTAGTCGGACATGGTGTATTGTCCTTTGGGGGTTTTTGCTACCGATTACAGGCAGTTGGCGATTTCTAGCGAAGCTCGTAGCTAAGGTAGATGATTTGGGAGATCAGGATATCATGAGATTCGATTCATTGCATGGAGGTCCTGCAGATTGTAGGAGAGAAAGGAGGTGGTGGTTCGTGATTGCGAATCTGGTGATAGTAGGTGTTGACACCGTGGACGATTTCAAGAATTCCCCTCGGGCCAGGCACTGAGGTGCATCCCTGAATGGCTGTCTGAGCTGGAAAGAAAAGCGGCATCACCATTCCGTACACAAGTATTATGGGGGTGAGAGGTGCCGCTTTAGACCTCGTCTGCTCTCCCCGCTAGTGCCACCCCTGGCAAAGAAACCTTGACGCGCTGCGCTTTCTGTCCTATCTCCATTTCCTAACTTGCGACCGTCAACACCTCCAAATTCACATCGCCACCAACTGAAAGCCGACGAAATATTACCGAATATTAATCGCCCCGAGTATGCGATACACCATATAACAAGGAGTTTGGATGTGTTGATGTGGAGGCAGAGGCAGAGGCAGAAGGCTAGGACCTAGATCACATTCACAATGTTCACTTTCTGCTCATTACTGGG
Source organism: Hymenoscyphus infarciens (assembly GCA_001414345.1). NCBI lineage: Eukaryota > Fungi > Ascomycota > Leotiomycetes > Helotiales > Helotiaceae > Hymenoscyphus > Hymenoscyphus infarciens. The sequence continues at coordinate 68,514 of LLCB01000006.1, read as the reverse complement.
CGCGCAGTCGGAATCAGCGGCGTCGCAATCCCTCCTCGAGCTCGATGGGGGAGTCAAGGTCTTGATAGATGTCGGATGGGACGAGACTTTTGACGTGGGCAAGCTGAAGGAGCTTGAGAAGTAGGTCGAGATTTCTTTTGCGGGATGTTTATGCTTTGGAGAGAGGCCGAGGCCGGATTTGGGAGAGAGCCATGTATAGCAGACATCAATCAACATCATTCAACTTGATCCATCCTCAATCATGGCCTATATTCTCTCATGATCACTCCAGTTTTGATTGTCCCGATGTCCATTCCACTCACTCATCCTGTGCCCATACTAACACTTCTTCCAGAGTCGTTCCAACTCTCTCAGTAGTCCTCCTTACTCACGCGACGACGGCACATATCGCAGCATTCGCACATTGTTGTAAACACTTCCCACTCTTTACTCGAATACCGATCTACGCGACGACTCCAGTTATAGCTCTGGGAAGAACGCTCCTCCAAGATCTCTATAGCTCGACGCCTCTTGCTTCTACAATAATACCCCTGGAATCCTTAACAGAAACCTCATACTCGTACCCCCAATCATCTTCGTCAGAAGAGGAGCGAAACATCCTTCTTCAGCCGCCCACCGGTCAGGAGATAGCTTCTTATTTTGCACTCGTTCATCCATTAAAATACTCTCAACCCCACCAGCCGCTTCCATCACCATGGTCCCCTCCTCTCAATGGGCTCACGATCACCGCCTACAACGCAGGTCACACTCTGGGAGGAACAATCTGGCACATTCAACATGGACTGGAGTCGATCGTTTATGCGGTAGACTGGAACCAATCTCGTGAGAATGTCTTGGCTGGCGCTGCCTGGTTAGGAGGAGCTGGTGGCGGTGGTGCGGAGGTCATTGAGCAATTAAGGAAACCAACAGCGTTGATTTGCAGTAGTAAGGGCGGGGAAAGAGTAGCTGTGTCGGGTGGAAAGAAGAAGCGAGACGAGCTTTTGATTGATATGATCAAATCTTCGGTTTCGAAGGGAGGAATCGTCCTTATTCCAACAGATTCGAGTGCCCGTGTGCTTGAACTGGCCTACCTCCTAGAACATGCATGGCGGACAGAGAGCGAGAATGAAGACAGCCCCCTTCTTTCAGCAAAGCCGTATTTGGCAAGCAAAAATATCCAGGCAACTATGCGATATGCTAGAAGTATGTTGGAATGGATGGACGAAGGTATCATTCGGGAATTTGAAGCAGTTGCCGGTGGAAACCAAAATCAACAGAAACAGGATGATAGGGACTCAAAAATGCCTGGGGGACCATTCGATTTCGAACACTTACGACTCCTAGAGCGAAAAGGGCAAATCGATCGAGTACTGAACGAAACCGATAACCTTGGGAGATCTGTTGGAAAGGTAATTTTGGCCAGCGATACATCTTTAGAATGGGGATTTTCAAAAGAAGTACTACGGAAGATTTGCGACGACAGACGAAATCTTGTCATTCTTACAGAAAAATTGGGCGTGCCATCGCTGGAAACCCCAAGTCTTGGCATGGCAAGAACATTATGGTCTTGGTGGGAGGAACGCAAACATGGAGTTGCTACCGAACCCGCGTCTAGTGGCGACAACTTAGAGCAGGTCTATGCTGGGGGTCAAGAACTGATTTTACGAGAAGCGAAACGAGTTGCCCTCGAGGGGAATGACCTTGGTGTGTATCAGCAATGGTTGGCCACAAGACACCAATTGCAAACAACGCAGGCTGGCGGGGCTACGGCTCTAGAATCATCTGCAGATGTGATTGATGACGCTTCGTCCGACTCCTCTTCTGATGATGAAGGCTCTGAAACCGAGCAGCAAGGAAAAGCTCTTAACATTTCGGCAACCATGGGTCAGGCAAATCGAAAGAAGATCGGCTTGAGTGATGAGGACCTTGGGATCAACATTCTACTTCGCAAAAAAGGGGTCTATGACTATGATGTCCGTGGAAAGAAGGGACGAGGAAAGATGTTTCCCATGGTCATTAGACGAAAGAGAAATGATGATTTTGGAGAAATCCTTAGAAGAGAAGATTTCCAGAGAGAAGAAGAGCGTGATGAAGTTGATGGACATGATATGCGACAACAACCTGGAAAATACGACACTAAGGATACACTAGGGAAGAAACGGAAATGGGACGATATTCCTATGGACCCACGGGGCCTTAAACGCCAACAACTACAAGGAGCACGCGAGAGCTCTGAGGATGGAAATCGAAATATGCTGGTGGATCCTAATGATAATTTCGAGATGGAGGTGGAAGAGATCACTGGCCCATCGAGGGCTATCATCACGACCGAAACTCTCGTTGTTGATCTGCGTGTAGCTTTCGTCGACTTTGGTGGTGTACACGACAAGCGTAGCTTGCAAATGTTAATCCCACTTATCCAACCTCGAAAATTGATCTTCGTCGGTGGTATGAAGGAGGAGACATCAGCTCTCGCCATTGATTGTCGGAAACTTCTCGCAGCCAAAATTGGTGGAGTCGATGAAGCATCTATTGATGTGTTTACTCCAGAAATTGGTGTCTGGGTTGATGCTAGTGTCGATACCAATGCTTGGTCCATCAAACTCACAGATGCTCTCGTCAAACGATTAAGATGGCAAAACGTGAAAGGATTGGGAATCGTCACTCTCACTGGTCGACTCGAAGTCACTTCTCGTGAAGCCCAAGATGCTGATCGCGAGGGAAGTCAAAAGCGACAGAAGTTAATCAAAGGGGAGGACGAAGGCGAAAATACTTCGACCGAAATCGTACCAGCAGCACCAACCCAAGTAGAAGTCCCAACCTTGGACATCCTCCCATCAAGCATGGCATCAGCCACCAGATCCATCGCCCAACCACTCCACGTCGGAGACTTGCGCTTAGCAGATCTCAGAAAGATCATGCAAGCTTCAGGCCACACGGCCGAATTCAGAGGCGAAGGAACATTACTGATCGACGGATCGGTGATTGTAAAAAAGACAGGTACGGGAAGGATCGAGATTGAGAGTTCTGGGATTATGGCCATTCCGCAGAAGGAGAGTACTTTCTATGCTGTTAAAAGCAAGATCTATGAGGGTTTGGCTGTTGTGGGTGGCTAGTTTTGGGAATTTGGCGATGGCGGGGTAGGGAAAGGGCGGTTTGGATTGGGTTGCATTTTTGAGGCACAGTTTGTAATATTAGTGTTTGTAAGAGCAGTCTGGGGAAGCGTGGCTCTGAATTATGCAAGTTTTGCAACATCATTTGTGTTTTCTGCTCTGCTGAGGTGCTCCTCCTTTCAATTCAAATTCCAGCACCCGCGGCAAGTGCCAATTCTTCTTCAGCTGTACATGGCGGTGTGTGCTAGGCAATGATCGCCAACTTGCCGTACCGTAGTCCTCTTACAACGGATGCTAGAAAGGGGCGTAGCTACACAGTCGTAAAGCATCTTTCGAAATACCCTTTGGCCTTCTCCTGCCTTCAAAACGTCCCTCATTTTGCCTTGTACTCCAAGCTGGGAGATAATGGATGTCAAATAGACGGAGCGCAGTAAGAAGCAGTGGAGAGAGAGAGAGAGAAGCTGGTTAAGCGAGTGGTGGATAGGAGAGAAATTAGAAGAGGAAGAGGCTGGGCAACTAGAGGGATTTTGAATTCTCTTGTTTTGCATCAGTGCATCTCAATGCTTGTTCTATTTCTCTGGGATTTGAGTTTTAGTACCATACTGCTCTGTGATACAAAGTATCTCACTCGCAGAAATCTCACCACACATCTAGGTAACAAGATGCGGGGTACTTGCGAGATCCACTTATGTGCGAAGAGTCCTTCTTATTAGTCAGTCTCACTCAACGACTTACAGCACCCCAGATTCGCGCCTTGTTTTCTTCCTTTCTTTCAGAACTACGCGATTGATCTCTTCGGGGCAAAATTCTGGAATCATGGTTTTGCTTTTCCAGCCTCTTCTCTTAGCGAGTATCTTGTCTTTTGCCACCAGCCAAACTATCGCCATCGCCGCTGAGCATGTGGAAGGAAACACCACTGAAGCAGAGAACCTTCAACTCACAGAGAGCGTGTTGAAGAATCTGACAGCCTTGTCACTTGAAGAAAATTCACTCTTCCATTTCGCTGGATCTTCTTTAGAAAGAAAGTCCGCCAATTTAAGCAAATGCAAGGTCTTTCCCAGTGACGCCTCATGGCCTTCCAAATCTGTATGGGATACTCTTAATTTGCTTAGTGGAGGTGCTTTGATTGAAACTGTTCCTATTGGTGCAGTTTGCTATAAGAATCATGAGAAGTATGATGCGACGGCTTGTGAGGAGGTTCTTGTGGGTTGGTCAGATGATGTGATCCAGTAAGTACTTTCCTTCGAGTCAAAAAGAACAAAACTAATAAAAAAACCAGCGAAAACGACCCAACCTCGATAATGTCCCCCTTATTCCAAGGTCTCACCTGCCAACCCCAGAACGGCAACACAAGCACATGCACCCTCGGCGGTTTCCCACCATACGTCCTCAGGGCAACATCAGTCTTCCATATCCAACTAGCAATAAACTTTGCCCGCAACACCGGTATCCGACTGGTGGTGAAAAATACCGGTCATGATTTCCTAGGGAAATCGACAGGAGCAGGTGCTTTATCTATTTGGACGCATAATTTCAAATCCATCGAATTTATAGAAAGTTATAAAACGGAATCGTATGAGGGACCGGTATTTAGAATGGGTGCCGGCGTTAATGTAGGCGAGATGTATGAAGCAGCCGATAAGCATGGTGTTACTGCTCAAGGGGGCGAGTGTAAAGGTGTTGGTGTTACAGGTGGTTATCTTGCTGGGGGTGGACATAATCCCCTGATTTCGAAGTTTGGAATGGCGAGCGACCAGGTTTTGAGTGTTAATCTCGTTACTCCGGATGGGAAATTTCTTACTGTTGATGAGACTCATCACCCAGATTTATTTTGGGCGATAAGAGGTGGTGGAGGAGCGACCTGGGGTGTGGTTACTAGTATGGTTGTCAAGGTACATCCAAAGATGGTTGTCTCGGGGGTTACTTGGTATGTAGAGTCGGGGAATGATACCGGTGTATCGACAGAGCTGTTGTGGAAAGCTATTTTTGCGTACTGGAGGAAGTATCCGAAGTATGCTGCTGCTGGAAGTTACGGGTATCAATCTCTATTCGGGCGGAATCTGGATCCGAAAATTGGGTATGGTTGGAGTATGCTTCCTTGGCTCGTTCCGGAGATGGGACTTGAGGAGTTCAAAAATATGACCGCCCCGTTGTTCAAGGAGTGGGAGGGGATTGGATTTGTGGTTGAACCGACGTTTTTCGAGTACGATAATTTCTATGAGGCCTGGAAGAATCATTTCCCTCATGGAACGGTGGGGATCTCAAATTGGAGGACGGCTTCTAGGTTAATGCCAAAGAGGAATTGGGAGGATGAGGCGTTGTTGGAACAGACCATGGAAACCATCAAGAGTGTGGTTGAAGATGGAAGCGCTTTCGTGCAGTATAATGTCAATGGAGCTGCACCGGAAGGGATACCTGATAGTGCAGTAAATCCTGCGTGGAGAGAGACCTTGATGTTTTTGATTGTTGGCAATTTCTGGCCAGAAGATAATGGAGATGCTTTGGAGGTGTTGAATAAGAAACTTACGAAGAGTTGGATGAAGAGTCTTATTGAGATTACTCCTGGTGCGGGTGGGTATCTTAACGAGGGGGATGTTATGGATTTGAATTTTGGACAAGCATTTTGGGGAGCGAATTACGAGAGGTTGTTAGCGATTAAGAAGGAGGTTGATCCTTGGGATTTGTTTTGGGCTCCGACTGCTGTGGGGAGTGAGGATTGGTTTGTTAGTGATCAATTGGATTGGTTAACTCTGCAGACTGGAAGGTTGTGTAGGAGGTAGCTTCGCTGAGGTGACCACTGAAAAAAGGCAAAGTCGGCTATTTTGTGTTTTGTGTTCTTACCTCCACGTTGATCCAATCTAGATGCAACAGAGCTTTGTACCCCTTTTTTTTTTTTTTTTTTTTTTTTTTTTTTTTTTATATTCAAATAGTCTTTTTAGCTACCTAAAGCCGGCGCTATGTAGACGTACTATTTATAAGGTTTTATCTAAAAGTAGCTTACACACTCCTTAGAGTGCCTATTGCTAGGCCTGCTATATATATATACCTCTACGCTCCTAGCTTTATATCCTAGCAATAGCTTAGTATCTCTTTCTATTCTCTCCGTTCCGATTCGAATTTAATGTTTTTAGTTGTTCTTATAGATAACCGATTTAGTACTTTATAATAGCCCTTATAAAAAGGGCTTAGTTAGCTCTCCCTTATATAAGACTAATAATAATCGTCTTCTAGTATACTGTCTTATATAGAACTATCCTCTAACATATCCCTAACCTAAGTTTCCCAGTTCTATCTTCTATTCCCTCTACTCTACAGTCCTATACCTCTTAAGAGGTATTTTACTACTTTATCTAAGAGCTGCTAAACATGCTTTAAATATCTACTAATATAAATAGTAGAGAATCGGTTCTCTATAACTAACTAGAGAATTGGTTCCCTACTCTACGGTCTTATACCTCTTAAGAGGTATTTCGCTGCTTTATTAAAGCACTATTAAATATACTTCAAATATCCTAATATAAATAGTAGAGAGTCTATTATCTAGTTATAAAAACCCCTCTATATTTATACTCCTGTTTATGCTACCTAAGCCTCTCCTAATTACTCTATCACCGTCGCTAGGGGTCCTTTACCCCTTCTAGTAATTCTCTTAACTTAAATATAGTATATGCTAACTATATAGAATAACTATTATAGGTATTACCTCTAATCTTAGGTCGGTATATAGCCCTTGCCTTCTTAGAGTTATATATAATTTCGTAGTATATCTAGAGTAGAAGTCCTCTAGTGTTAGCGGATATATAGAATCGACTTTAGAGGCTTTCTTAATTAGTTTGTTTTAGTAGTCTATAGATACTACTATTAAGTAAATAAGCTATATAGGTCTTTTTCGTCTATATCTAGTATATTACTATATATAACGTGGCTTCTTTGTAGAAGGTCGAGAGGCTAAAAACTCTAACGGTTATAAAAAGGGGTATCGCTACGTCGCCTTTTTAACTCAAACTTAGCTCTATAGACAGTTCTAGAGGCGAAATAGAACTGCTAGAGGTTCGTAGGATACACCGCGTACAGGTGTTGAGTCTTCGCATCCCTAGCTTTGTACCCCTTTCATGGTTTCGAGATTTGCTTAAGTCACAAAGATTTACTTACAACCATCCTCACGCCGATATCGGCCTGCACCATTCTCGGCAAAACGGCACCAACCAAGGCCCCCTGAAGTTTCCACACAACCTCATACTTCATTGATCATGAGGCTTCTTCTCTTCCTCACACAACAGTTGACAACATCCCAGATTGATATATCGAAGAGAATTGATTACTAAGCCAGGAAAGTGATCAATGTGGATACACGTTGCGCCCTTAGCTTCATTTGGGCTTTTTAATGGAGTCAATCCACGCCCTTAATCAATGCCAAGGCGGGATTTAAGAGCCGCGATGGAGCTTGTGAAGCTGGTTTACCAGTCGTTGAAGAGGATTTGTACTAGGATAGGAAGCTATAATTTTTGTCGATGGAGTTATTCCCGTTATTCCCGTTATTCCCTCTCTATTATGCTTACGTTTGCTCTCTTATTTGTGGTGAGAAAACTTTATTCGATGTTGTGGCATCACTTTCCTCAGCGCCAAAAGCTCTAGTTTGTAGCTAAATGCCACTAGTCGTTCTCTCGTTCTCTCTTGGACTAAAAACGTTTCTAGGCATCTTTTCTACCCCACTTTGTTTAACCATCAAGGGTGGGTTCCCCATACAAAAAATGCGCCACCCGCAAGTCCCATAACCTCAACCTTTCCACTTCAAAAAGAAGAGTCATTAATGACTTCTCAACCTCAATTGTAGAATTTTAAGTGTTGAAAAGAAACTCCAAAATCTCACACAAAGTTTTTCCGCCTATACAAAATGTCGTCCTCGAATCCTAGTCCCCCGACCGTTGCTTCGTCGGAAGAAACCCTGGAGAAGGGGGAGTTGTCTATCCACTCTCTTCATTCGTCATCCACTTCCGAAGCTGGGGATAATGGCGACATTGAAGCCATTCCACATACGGTAGCTTCCAACCCCGAGAAGAACAATGATGGTGGGGTTGTGGAGAAGATTCTTACGAAGATGACTACGAGGAGTGTACAAGATGGACCTCCTCCTGATGGTGGTTATGCCGCTTGGTTAATTGGTGTGTGGTTTTTGATTAGCTTGTTGTTTTATGTCTGGAGGCTCTGCGGGGTGGAAGAGAGTGAAGCCGAGACCCACGAAGTGCATCTTTGGTTTTCGAAGCTCAAAATGGAAAGAAAGTTTCGTCACTCCTTCTATTCCATGATACAGAAGCATTATCTATTTTCATGTTGCTATTAACTTGTGGTATTCTTGTAAAGGTGCTAATTTGAATCAATGCATAGTTTTCTTTGCCCATCTGGTGATTATGAATACATGGTATGTCACTTCTCAATCCCGCCCTTTACAATGACTTGAACTAACAACCAAAACAGGGGTTTTGTAAATTCATTTGGCGTCTTTCAGACATATTATGTTACGGCATTAAATCGCCCTCCTTCAGATATAGCATGGGTTGGTTCGGTTCAAGGTTCGCTTCACCCAGACCTCAACTCCTTTCCATACATATTCAAGGACCAGCAGCCAATTGGCATCTCTCCTCCAATCACTGTAGTCAAAGGAAGAAAAAGAGCTGACAAATTACCTAAACAGTTTTTCTTCTTTTCTTCATAGGAACCTTCTCTGGTCGTTTGACAGACGCTGGCTTCTTCCGTCCTGTTTTCTTCACTGGAACTAGTAAGCAACATCAAAAAAATTCCCATTTGCTAAACCATCTGCCCCTTTCGGGACATCCCAAAAACTCACTGGACAATTCGTCTCTAACTCTCAAACAGTCCTCGCCCTCCTAGGCATGTTCATGACCTCCCTATCCAAAACCTACACACAACTCTTCCTCTCACAAGGAGTCTGCATAGGAATCGGAAATAGCATGCTCTTTACTCCCACTGTAGCCATGGTCTCAACATACTTCTCCACAAACCGTGCTCTAGCAATCGGCCTAGCTGCAGCCGGCTCTTCAACTGGTGGTATCGTTTTTCCCCTCATGGTCCAGCAGTTATTACCAAAAATTGGCTTTGCATGGACAATAAGAGCATTAGGCTTGATCCAATTCGTATGTCTTGGGGCCGCCAATTTTGGGTTGCGGATTAGGACGAGACCAAGGAAGAATCGGGCGTTTATTGATAGAGATAGTTTGAGCGATTGGCCCTATCTTTTGTTTGCGGCTGGGATATTTTTCGTAAGTTCCCCTTTGTTGAAGCCCTAACCTAGGTATCTATCAGGCACGAGGACTAACGCTGCCAATAGACATTCCTAGGAGTTTACATAGCATTCTACTATATCGGATCCTTCGCTCGCTCTATTATTGGAGTCCCCTACTCGGAATCGATAAACCTCCTCGTGGTTCTCAACGCAGTCGGAGTCATCGGTCGAATCATCCCCAACTACCTCGCGGACAGATATTTTGGTCCCCTCAACACCCTTATCCCTTCTGCAGTCGTCTCTTCGCTCCTATCATTTTGTTGGATCGCTGTTACAGACCGAGGAGGTTTATACGCATGGGCTATCGTGTATGGAATATCCAGTAGTATGGTACAAGGTCTTTTCCCAGCGACATTGACTAGTTTAACTCCCGATTTGAGAAAAGCTGGGACGAGGATAGGACAAGTTTTTACGGTTGTGAGTTTTGCTGTTTTGGGTGGGCCGCCGATTGCTGGTGCTTTGGTGGTGCGAGGGGGTGGAAGTTATGTTTATACCCAGGTCTTTGCGGGTTTGGCTTTAGCTATAGGATCTGGGTTTTTGGTTGCGTCCAGGTTAGTGAGGAGTTCGAAGTTGTTGCATAAGATGTAGAGTGGATGAAAGAAGGTATGTAAACTCGAAAATTGGAAAACTGACTAGAAGAAGACAGATGATGACTGTATTGGAGACTAAATGTCAGAAAATATAAATAGATAGTTAATGTATTTATCAATTAAGAACATAAATTAACGGTAATTGACACAAATGCCACTTTTTTAATTAATAAAGACAGAAATGCCACCTAATTAATTTATTTCTGACAGAAATGCTACTCTTATACTATTCATTTATTTTATGTGCTTCTAGTACGTTTTTTGGTGTATTTGTCATTTATTTGATATAAGTAAAATAGTGGCATTTGTGTCTGAAATGGGTGGTATTTCTGTTAGGAATAAAATAGTGTATTCATGTTAGTAAAATAGTAGTATATCTATTAGTTACTATTTACTCTTTTTAGGTGAATCCCCGCCTAAAATAGTGAATAGTGACTGAGCATATATAGACCTTCTCTAAGTAAAGACATTCTTAAAAACAACACTAAAATATGTGTATTAATACCCTTAAAGTATATATAATATAGGTAGATTTATTTGATTTATTGATTTTTTAGTGTATTAGTATATATAAATGTATGAATTATTAAAATACTTCTACTAACAGAAGTGCTACCTATTTTAGACATAAATGCCACTATTCCTAATTCATTATTTTAGTAGTAAAATCACTACTAAATAAATGAATGGTATAAGAGTGGCATTTCTGTCTTTATTAATTAAAAAGGTGGCATTTATGTCAATTACCGATAAATTAATTCATGTTTTGTTCTGCTCTTCACCCAGTCTACCCAGTCTAATAGTTATGAGATTCGAGAACAGCCCCAGGTAATTTGCCAAAAGGTTCAGGAGAAACAAAAGTTCAGCCCTCCAGACTTCAGTTCTCTCAGAGTGGTTTTACCAGCGTATTATATTCCAATATAAAAAGATCCTTGTCCATGTTCTGTAATAATAACATTCTGAATTACCTTCTCTCTTGGAATCAGTGTAAGCCATGGTTGGAAACTTTCCCAAAGGTTTAGCCAGCGGACCTCTAGCATAGGATTGGCCTGCGTAAGTAAAAGAAAATAGTAATGACATAGAGGGAGGTGAGAACCGGATTTGAACCCGTCTGGTTTAGAAGAGGTGACTGGTTGACAACTTGAACAGCTTGGATTTGAATTGAGGAAATGAGTTCGTACCTTCTGAACGACAAGAGTAGTCAGATCTCTAGAGCAACACGAGATCAATACCCTATGTGGTATTCCAAAGCAGAACCCACCTACTAGAAGGAGCGCGGAGCATACCTGGCATCGCAGCATCTTCGAAAGAGTCGCACAAGAGGAAGGAAAATGTAGGTAGAAAAACAAACAATAAGCCAAAGAATTACCAAAAACATGAAAACCACCCAAAACATCGTGGGAATGCCTTGGGGGAGGAATAATAGCCTGAAGCAACAATTTCACCAGGCACCAACCCCTGTAGAAATGGCCTAGAAGCCTTAGAACAGTGGCTGTGTACACTATTGAGCGGCACAGGTAGAGGGGTTTTGCCTCAGAGCACCACCCAAGTAATAGGGAGGATAGTTGGGCCGCTGCCGCCTACACCTACAATTTCCTTCTCACTCGAGAAGGGGTTGGGTATTTGTATACATCTCCCCTTCGTATCTTTTGAGTCTCGAGCCTACCTCAACACCACTCCCAAGCCAGATAACCACCAAATCTCAACTCGCGAACATCTGCAAATATGGTCCGACAAGCTTCCACAAACCAGTCGCAGGCATGGGGCGCCCTCCCCTCGTCGAGAGAAATGGCCTTCCGCCGCATCTCCTCCGTCTTCCTCATGGCTGGTCTCCTCACCGTCCTCTTCCCCTTCACACCCTTCACCTGGTTTCTCCCCTCCTCTGGCCCCGACATTCTCGATCAATTCATCGCTCCGCCCCTCTATCTCGGCGCTCTTTTCGCACAATGGCGCATCGCGGGCGTCGTAGGGAATTTGATGGTTGATGTTATGGATGTGGGATTCGTATACCATCATGGCATGTATTGGACTTTCGCCTTTGCCGAGTTGGTTATTTGTTTGGGGGTTGGGGCTGCGCAGAATGAGTTGCTCAGGCAGGCGGCGGCGCTGGGAATTGTTAGTGTGCTGTGGGCTGTGGGCTGGGTTTGTACGCCGCTTGTTTATAAGATGCAGGCTTGGGATATTTTGAAATGGGTTTGGTTGGTTCTTTTTCTCCTTCTTTTTCTTCTTCTTTTTCTTCTTCTTTCTTCCCCTCCTAGTCTGCTGCTTTTCTGCGAGGGCACCTGGACTTCGGCGCTGCTATAGGAAGAGCTGGAGGTACTTGCGTACTAACTCTGAATAGGATCATGTTGGCTGTCGACCACGCCAGAGCTGGAGGTCGTGGAGGAAGAAGACGTTATTGAAAGAATATAGAATGATGGTTACATCATAGGGAAATATCGGAAGTAGTTTGGGAAAATGAGAGGTAGGGAATTGAAAGGTCGTGGCGCAACAGAGGTTACACAACGCTATAACTGGAGTGGCGTTCAGCTCATCGAAATTTCTAAAAGATATGTGGAGGAGAATATCCCGTTCGAGACATCAAAAATGGCTTTCCATTTGACAGCTAAATTCAAAATTTACTAGATCAGTTGAAATTATGTGAAAGGGAAGCAAGCTCGAGTGCCAGTACCATACAAATATCTTGATGAAGCCACCTATACCACACGTGGGAGCCGAAGAATGGGGATTTCAATACTGGCTTACCCTTTTAGGCAGATGACCAAATATGGAAACAGTGGAGAAAAGGGAACAAACTTGCAGGATGCAAGCTGCAAGTTAACCCCCCTGGTATGGCACAGCCGAGCGCTTACATTTTATTTAGGGGGAGTATCAGTTTCAAAGATCAGACGGACGTTGAAACCCATTTGTGTCGGTCCTAAATCAAAAGCTTGCTTTTACCATCACCAGATCCCCGAGCCCACCACAAATCATCCACTTTATAAGGAAATAAAATTAACCTTTACAGAATGTGTTCCTTCCAAGAAGAGGAACCTACATAACCGACCTTGAAACTCTCTCCGTCGTAATAAACTTTCCAACCCCACTATCTCCTGTCATGTATCTCCTCACCATGGCGTGCGAATTCGCGTTGTCGCCAGGCTGAGGTGTTACAGTTCGGTAAGAGAGCCGAAGATTAGGGGTCTGCTGTCTCTCCTTTGAACCCGTACCCCGTGTTGAACGTCATCCCTTCCGTTCTTCTGAACTCTAAGATTTGGATTTGGTGAAGAAGAGAAAACCTTGTTTTCCGTTCTTACTCGGGGGTTTAGAGTTTTGGTAAACTCTCTGTAAGCGAGGAAGCAAGTAATCCGCTGCAGTATCTACATACTTATCTTTGCATTGGTAATGGTAGTTTACGGGAGTTTGAAACTTAAAGTGAGGCGTTGAAACCGAAAAAGTTGAAGGGAGATACCGTGAGATAAGAAGCATTTTGATAATTTTGGAAGTGACGTTCATCTTCTCGTATAGGTACTCGTTCAGGTTGAATAGTTCATCGTCAGGGTTTCCCAGAGATGTTGAGGGAGCGCATGCAACCTCATTCCCGGTTGAGGGAGGACGGACATGTGAGAAACGTGTTTTTGATTCTGCATCTGCAATGCACGGAGATACCGGTATCCAATTGGAAAACCCTGGTTGATGCTGGCATGAAGTCGATGAATGAGTCTTTGAAAGGAAACAACTCTGGTCAAAATCAAATTGTTCGCATGATCTCAGCCCGGAAAAGAACAACTGCAAGATGACAGAAAGGAAAACATTCTAAACATAGAAAACATATCTGGTTTAAAAATGAAGGCATTCCCGTGAAACCACGGCGATATCCAAACATCTATATCTGAAACTCAAAAAATGCCACCCCCAGGTTCCCGATCCTTCGTCCGACTCGGGCAAACCGATTCGCCGTCTGTAAGGCTGAAAAAAGCTCTCTCAGACTCTGTCACATCTTACACAAGGCAGGGCAAGGAAGGCGTCAAGTTCACGACTCATGGACCATGATGGACCCCTAAACTTTTGATTGCAAGCGGCATTCAACAGGAAGGGAAAACCTTAATGCACGGCCCTGACCGGAGCCTTTCTCTCTCCATCAGGGTTCTTTCACTTGATTCCCCACCTCCACCGAAATCAAAAGCTTCATGCTTTTCTTTCTCCGGTGCCTTGTGTTGGCCGTCGGGCGTTCGGATGTAGTCGGATCACCAGTCGTGAACTTGTGAGATCGGCTTTGCCGTTTTCCGACTGAATGTCCTGTTTGGGAAGTGCAAAACACGTTGAGAACACGTTCTGAAAACGTGGCCTTGACAGTTTGTTTGGGAATGCTGCAGTTTGAGGATCTCCAGAGATTGAAGGCGGTTCGAGGCTTGGTGTGGAGGATTTGAGTTTCTTGCTCGACTTCCCCCGTACCTTCTGCCCTTCTGGATCGAACCTTATCTGCCCGACAAGAGAGATGATGCTTGTTGGAAGTTCATATCAAAAACGTGGAGTGATGGTCTTTGTAAGGATGATATGGCCTGGCGGTGTAGACGCAGAATAAAAAGTTTCATGAAAAATTCTTGGTTTTTACGGCTAACAAATTGAAGACGATCCTTGAGTCCTTGGTAACTTGGACTTGCAAGCCTCACAGGAAATATAGTAGAGAAGAAACAGGAAGTTGCCTGTAAGATTGTATGATCTTCTGATGATTCCAGAAGATAAAAATCTCCTGATCGACGAAAGTTCGAGTCAAGCCCGGGAATATATTCTTCCTTTCTTCCATTCGATGCAGTCATCCTGCTCCTCCAACCAGGTCTTTCCAAACTTGGTGAAAGAAGATCAATGCAGGGAGTGGAAGAGAATAAAAATAGGCGGCTTTTGAGATGGTCTTTGAGACGCCAAATTTCTCGTCCAAATGAAGTGGAGGTTGGCTGTGAAACTGCTGCAATGCTGCGTTCTGTTTGGTTCTCTCTCCCATGACCAGCCATGACTCGAAATCACCTCGCAGAAGGCAAATCCTCATTGGCCAGGTCGACAAACTTGGTGAATCTTGAACTCTAATTTGCATGGGATATTTCTCAGTTGACAGAAGCTCAAGTAGCTTGGTGGTTGAGATCTCACAGACTGAGTGGACTCGATAGCAATTAGCGAGGACGTCCACTTATCCAAAGCGCTCAAAGCAACGATTCGACCTCGATTCCGAGAGGGATTTGCAGTTGGCTGGATCGAAGAAGAAGGGGAAATCCTTCGAGAAGAGGTGTCAGTAATTTGCTACTTCGTAAGATTCCTGCACGGTAAAAGCCCACTCCAATGCAGGTTTGTGGAGGATAATGGCACTTGGCAAGGAACCGATCCACCTAACGTTCCGTGCGAATAGTTGGATAATTGGGCTCATACTTGCAACACTTAGGCCTAGTAACACTGAGGCAAGGCTAAAGCCTCTTGACAAGTGCAAAACGTCCTCGGCTGATGTTGAATTTCGTCTAAAAGATGGATGATACTGTGCAGTTAGCTCTTTGTAAGACCTGAACGACGTTGACCTACTGCATAAGCTTCTTGCCCACAACTCTCCTCTCGATATTCGCAATAGGAAGCCGCCGTTGACAAGGCGTTCCTCATCGGAGACGGAGATCGCCCACCCCTGACTTGCTCGAAGCTCCCCTTCCAGGTTGTTGGCCGCGACAATCAGACACAAATGCTAAGCAGAGGTGGCAGAGCAGACCATCGCGCACACCGGCACACCTTGTCCTGGATGGTGATGGTGAAAGCGGAGTGATAGTTGAGGATAATAAGGCCGAATATTGACTAGCCGCCGTTATTTAGACTGAAATCTTGAGTATTCCAGGGTCTAAGGTATAGAAAGTTGGTGCGAAAGCGCCAGAAATTAGACAAACATCGGGTGACAAACGCGTCCAGGAGTCCAGGACTACTTACTATTGTATTGTATTGTATTGTATTGTATCCAAGCAAGGTTGGCGACTGACTGAGGAGCGCGCTTTACCTCACGCCTTCCCCGCATTAACTTAACCTCCTGGTATTAGTCTTTGACCAAAACGAGCCATCGCCCTGACCGGAGACTCGTGGTCTGTGTCTGTGTTTGTGTCTGTGTTTGTGTCTGTGTCTTTGTGGTTCTTGCGACTTATATCCAGAGTTTACCCTCGACGTAATTCACTCCCGTCGTCACTGAGGTGTTGTTGAGTCGACTGACTGACCTCATCGCTTTTTGTTCGCGCCACCTCAGCCGCCGCCGCCGCCTCAACCTGCCTGACCTGCCTCGACCTGCCTCGACCTGACCTCCACCCACCAAAACCTCTCGTCTCCCGCAAAGAATCGCCAAACCACATCGACGACGTTCTCCCGAGCTGTCGCCGACTTTCTTCCATCAATCCCTCCTCCCAAAACCGTCAAGATCTATCCGCCGAGGTTTTCTCACGATATGTCCGCCTTTGAGCCGCCCGGCGGCAATGGCAACAACGCCAACGCCCACGGCAATGCAAACACCTACACTCTGCCTCAAGGTCAACAACCACCGCAACATGCGAATCACTCCCACCAGAACAATCATCATGGTCAAGGTCCTGTTGGTAACGATGGTCTGCCCATGAACCACCACCCCGCAGGCCATCCTCAACAACCGTACATGTTCGATGGTCAACAGCAAAGTCCTCCCCCTCACCCTCATCCTCACCCTCACCCTCATCCTCACCTTCAACACCTCGGACACCCACATCAAAATGCCTACAATGGTCACCCAAATGGCCATCATGAGATGGACGATGGTCATGGAATGCAAGGCCCTCCTCCAGGCTCGGCCGGTCCTCCCGCCGCTACGCCTACAAGTGGCGGAGAAGGGCAGAAGGGCAATCGATTGAGAAAGGCTTGCGATTCGTGCAGCATCAGAAAAGTCAAGGTATGCGACGCGATTCCATCGACTTCCCCTTCACATTTCTTAAATTTCATTGAATGCGACGCAACTTCCCCTTCACATTTCTTAAATTTCATTGAAGGCTAATCAATCACCTCCTCACCTTTAGTGCGATGAGTCCGGCCCGCCATGTCGCGCATGCGCTGCCCTCGATATCCCATGCACCCGCGAGAGACCAAGTCGCCGACGAGGTCCTCCAAACCGACATGCCGAAGCCATCAAGCGTCGCAGGCTGGAATCCCCATCGGGCGGCGGTAGTGGCAGCTTCTCGAACCCGACCTCCCCCAGTAACATCGCGGCGACCTTGATCTCCATCTCCAACCATCCCGTCCTCAACGCCGAGTCGATCTGTCCATTCTCGACTCTCGAGCTCCTCGTTGATGACTTCTTCACCTACATCCATCCTCTTACACCTTTCCCCCACGAACCGTCCTTCCGAGCTGCCTTTAAGCAGCGCGAAGATCTCAATAACCCCGCCTTTTTGGCATTGTTGGCTTCCATGGTCGGCGCGCTCGTAGCGTCGTTCCCTCGAAAGCCTAGAATCCATCTCAAAGCCGAGCGTCGCGAGCATCTCTTCCCCAACTCAATCTCTTTGGTAGAGCGCTGCCACAAGGTTGCTGTTGAGGCGCGTGGCCCTGGCTATCTGGACAAAGACCTCACGGTGTACGACGCGGCAACCAGCTACTTTTTAGGTTTGTCGGCTGCATATACCTTCAATTGGCGACAATGTAGACTTTACTTTGGTGAGACCTTGACGATGGCTAGAGTTCTGGGTGCGCATAAAGTCAAGGACCCTGGACTTCTAGGTGTTGGTGATTTACCTACAGTATTTGGTGAAGTCGGCAGAGATAAGTTTGATGGGACCCCTCAGCCACTTGATTGCATTAGACAAGAAATCGGTCGCCGGATTTTCTGGTGTATGTTTGTTGGTATTAGGTATGACAAGTCCTTCCCTAAGCCGAAACCGAGTTTCATAATAAAAACCATTTCCCGATTTTTTCAAATAAATCGGTTTTGTTTCTATTTGGGAAAGTGATTAGGAACAGGAGCGAATTTATCAGTGCTAACTCATTTATTCTAGATCTATGCAACAACTGGGCGCCAGCTTTGGAGAGCTTCTCATTCCCCCTTCCACTCCTAACGACCCTTACCCACCAATGCCTTTGGAGGTTGATGATGAGTACATTTTTGTTGACCACATTGCGCCACAACCACACAATGTTCTCTCCAAGATCAGCGGCTTCAACACAGGCGTCCGAATCTACCTTACAGTCTCACCCTTAGCAACAATGGAAATGGCGTATGGCATTGATGAAGTCTTTGACTGGAACAGACAGAAGCGTGTTTTGGAAGAATGTCTAAGAAACGTCAAGAAAATCTTGGATGACATCCCACCCGAGCTCCAAGTTGTACCCACCGCCAAGGCTCCCGATTTCGGTGCGAACAACATGACATACTTTCCTCCTCATGTTCCAGAGTTTATTGGTGCCCGAGTCAATGCGAACGGAGGTCAATGGCAACAGGAGAACTCCATGGAGCGAAGAAATCTTCAATTCGAGATCCAAAAAGCCAACATTTATGCCAGTCAACTAGGTACAAGGTCCTATATTGTCGAAAAGTATTTGGGTCTCCAGGAGTTGCAGGAGCAACGCGCTCAAAGCTCAGCATCCCCATCCGTTATGAACTCTCCAGGTTTGATGGCTGCCGGACTGGATGGCATGCTCCCCAAGCGCTCGCCAACCAGCAACTATGACGGCTTTGAGAATGTTGTGGCTGAGAGAGAGCTGATTGTTAAAGACTTGGTTGTGGTTCTCAACAGCATCACTCAAGTAAACATGGAGCCAAATGGAGGCAGCTTTGTAATTTTCCTTCTCCAGCGCACCAACAAACTGGGAGCTAACAACAATCCTTTAGATCAACAAAATTCGACAGATCGCTTCTACTCTGATTAGCACGCCACCTCAACGAAAGGGACCTGTTGCGCTGAATGCAGAGGCATACTTGAATCAATTCTTGAATGTCTTGATGCGGCTTGAGCGTGTCAGTCCTGGAATCAAGAGCGAGAATGGTGTGGTTACTGATGAAGAGGAGTTGCGTGCATGGGCAGATATGCGAGAGAACCAGATGCGATTTGCACAGGCTGGGGGATTCCTCAGTGAGATGTGAATCTAGTTTCTATCTATTTGGGGAGGGATAGTAGTCGTGCTTGTATTTGCTTCCTTCTTTCTTCTTCTGGGCAAATATCCTCTAGATGGTTGCCGAAATTTGATCACGGAGTTGTAGGGGATGAATAATCGACGGAATGGGAAACATGGTCACATCATACCGAAACATTTGCGAAGGCGGCTTTTAACGCACTGGTTTCTTCGCACGACTTGTATATTGCTAGCTCATGAGCTGCTCTCGATAGCGAGGGCATTTTAGCAACTAACTAGTTCAAGAAAATTGACATTTCACTGTGGCCCTTTGGGCGTGCTTTGATTTAAGTGAGCGAGTTGTAAGTTGTCTGATACCAAATGCTACTGTGGTGTTTATGGGTGAGTATGCTTGTTTTGCGTGCGCTCTTCTATCTCCTGGCCAGGTAGCTGCTGGGTTGGTGGTAGAGCTCTCTTGTCTAGGACTTTGGTCGTCAGCGGAGTACATTTCAAGTGATGCGACGGACTTTCTCTTTGAAATTTTTCCATTGGCACTTCAAGGGAAAGCAATTTGCAGGGTTTGGTTTCATGATTTGATTTGCTGGATGATAATTCCATTGCATGATCGTAAATGTATATCGATTTGGTCTGACTATCCAAGACTTGATCTGCTCTCCTCCAAGTACACCTCTGTATGTCCCATGGGTAAATTTCCTGAAGATCAACTCTCACTCTAAATATCCTTCGCGCCTCCAGAACCATGCATTTACTTCTCTCGCACGCGTCTAAAAAAATCATGCCTCGAAATCCAAAGTTCAAGACCAATAACTCCAGTAACACATTCCTTTCCCCTCGTTCGTGCATTAATTTACTCTTTCTCGAGATAAATCCACACCACGGGTCCCTCCCCGGGTTTCCCGGTTCGTTTCTCATTCCATTGGTAATGGGTAATTGGTTTCCCAACTTTGTCTTTTTCTTGGCCCTTTTCGTTAACATAGGTGTCAGCACCCTACTTGTTATCCTATCTGTCTTTTTTGAGAGAATATTTGAGGGGGGTATATATGGTGTCGAGGTCCTCTCTGCCTCGTACTGTTTTGGTGTATAAATGAGACGGAAAGAGAAAGGGGAAGGATAAGGAGATTCCATTCCATCTCTTCTCGACACCATGGAAACTTGTTTTTTTTTTCCTTCAAAGAAAGAAGAAGTACTCACCCCGATTTCAATACCTTTCTTCCATCTCCCATTCCCCGCTTCAGTAATCTCGTATAATTTGTTTTTGGCCGCAACCTCGTTGGTGCAGCCGAGATTCTACCACAAGTCAGTACATCTCCTCCCCTTCATCAAGAAAAATCTTACCTGCATCAAATCCTTCACAGTTGTAGTCAACGGCACCAATACCTTGACAAAAGGCCCCATCCCATTCGCATCCAGCAGAGGGTGCTCAATCTGCCAAGGTTTCTCCTTGGTCTTCAAAACATTAAATGGACAATGTTTTTGGGGGAACATGTACTCTACACCTGGCGGACAACCTGTTCCGCCCCAGGGATTCTTGAGGACTAGATTTGAGCCGCCTGGTTGTGGTGCTGGTGCTGGGGGTTGTCCTGGCCATTGAGGTGCTGGATGGGCTGGAGATGGTCCTGAGGGTGGTTGAGCTGGCCATTGAAGGGGAGGGGGATGACCTGGCCAGGCCTGCACTACGGGTGCTTGGTAGACTGGTGCTGGTGGTTGTGCCCAGCCACCCCAGAAGTTTCCCCATTGTGCTTGGGGTTGTCGAGGGCCGAATGCTGGGGGTGGTGGGCCTGAGTCGAAACCGTGGAAGGGGTTGTAACCTCGGTTTGTTGGTGGGCCGCCTGACATTTTGATTGGAGTTAGTTTGTGGGGATTTGTGTTGGAGGAAACGGAGGAGGTGGTGGTCCTAGGTCTCGACCGTGTGAGGTTGACCAGCCCGATGAAGGGTCGGAGATTGCTTGTAGTTGCTGGTAGTAGGCGAGTATCTCGTTGTTAAATGAGTAAACGGTCAAAGTGTGAAGGGACACTTGCTGGATTTGTGTATTGAAGGGTGTGGTGAGTGTGTGGGATGTGACCGTGATGTGCGAGATTTCCTGTACGTCGAAGGGGAGTGGATTTGATGTGTTATCCAAGTATGCTGAGCTGGATGACGAGTGAGATGTTGAAAAGGAAGAGGAGAAAGACTCTCCGGGATAGATAAACGAAGCCACGGTGGGCGATTGTGTTTGATGAAAGTGTTGTTGAGATGAATAAATTTGTATTGGAAGGAAGAGATCGCTCTTATTAATAGTAGAGTTGTTCAAATGAATGGTCTTCTTGGTAAAGATTATTCAAATCTTGCAAAGTGTGGATGAATGTATGTTTGTAAGTGTCGATGGAAAAAAGAATAACAAGATAGCGAGAGCTCCAAGCTAAATAGTACTTTTGGTGGTCAGTAGTTGTGATTAACCATCCTGCGCCTTTCTTGGGAGTAAGAGATCTAAGCACGAAATGCGTGGCTGTTGCCTAGGTGACTGGATGTTGTTGGACATTGTCGTGATGAATGGGTTAATGTTTGTGATTCCGATGAATAGAAATTGGGGCTGTGAGAGCTTGATTGGTGAATGTTTATATTAGTGATTAATGGTAGTTCTGAGATCTGGAGAAACAAATGTACTTTGGTATTAGATGTGCTTGGAATATGATGGAGAAGGTACTGCTGAGGCAAAAAAAAACAGCGAGGAACAATTGTACTTTGGTATTAGATGTGCTTGGAATATGATGGAGAAGGTACTGCTGAGGCAAAAAAACAGCTCGCTTAGCCTAAGCACTTTCTAGTCATCTGCTAAATGTTTGGGTGGTTTGAGCCAACCCAGGCGTTCTCTAACACCAAGCCACCACCAAATCTTTTTCATTCTTGAATCGCGACTACATTAATATCTCAAGATGTTGATACAGATAAATATGTAATGCTGCAGGGGCAGGCGCAAGTCAGGCGTCAATGAATCACAAGAATAGTGAGATATGAAGGTGGTGGTGAATGTCTTTGCACTCCTAAGCTTAGGCAAATTTCAATGAATCACAACTGCACTTTTGGGTGATTGAAGGAGAGTAGAAGGAGTGAGTGAAGTGAGATTTGGGGCAAAAAAGTATGTCAACAGTTGCGGAAGATAGCATAGAAGTGGTCCTTTTTGGCCGGGCGAGTGTCGCAGCCCAGCTGCTATCATACTTTTTAGAACCTAAAGTAAATAGAATAAGTTTAGGGAGCGGCGTGAGCTTTTCAAGTAAACTCTAATATGACGAATAGAGACGAAAAGTAAAGCAAAACGGAGGAAAAAACAAATGCAAGTACAAATACAATTTGACTCGAAAACACGTCATGGCCCCAACATCGATTTCTACCACACTTGACACTGGAAACAGCAATCCATATCAAGAGTCTAAAACAAACAATTAGCAGGTGTCTTCTCTCTAATGCCTCAGTATAACTCACCTAATATTTAAGCGGACATTTATCCCACTTCCCAACCTTGCAGCCTGCTTGACGATTGGGAGGATCACTGCTCGCCCATCCATTCGAACAATAGCCAAAAGCAATGTACGTCCCCCCATGACCTTCAGCTCATCATGAGATCTCTAGGATATACACCTTTCACGTATGCCTCCTGATCTCCAAAGTAGAAGCCTCCTCCAAACTCCTTGGTGGTTTTCCACACCACTTTTCCAGACGCGTCTTTGGCTTGGATGTCAAGTTAGTGGTAGTGGTAGTAAGTGGCATCGAGTCTCATGCTGTCTCCATATGCCCATTCTTTGTGATGGAAGCAACACTGCAATATGTTAGCATATACTTTCTCGCCTTGGTTCATTTCTCGTGTGCCAGATCTGGGGTGTTTCAGAAATATAGCTTCTTACATTTCCTTTGCCGGTGATAAGGATTGGACCAGGGACGTCGAAGTCTTCGGGCTTGTAGTCAACGGGGACTGCTTGTGTAGCAGGAGCAACTAGTGCGATTGTCGATGTGAGCCTCATTATGCAATATTGTTTTTTGAAAAGGGGGAGGGGGGGTTATGCTATGGTTCTGTAGGTATGGAAGATGAGGGAGAAAAGAAAGTGCTGAGAGGACAAAGACAGGATAAGCAACGCCAAAGGAAGGCCCTGGCTAATTGCCAAGCTTTACTAGTAAGGCAAACATCCTGGGATCTCAATGAATCTTGCCTTCAATGTATCCCGAACTGTGTGAGCAATGAGGTGGAGCGGAGGCCAAGAGACTCGGACAGCATTCAGTCCCTCACGAGCATGCATATTTAAATTGATTTGTATAAATCGAATTAACGCTTTGATGTAAAATTTACTCCCTTTTACGTAAAACTTTAAGTACTCCATATTTAGGTGAGTTGAGCATGCGTTGCTCGTAAAGGTAGCTGTTTGAAAGGTGATTAATCTAACCGAGCTGAGGGAATGGGCTAGTGAGGGCTTATGGCGCAAAACTGCCCACTGGGTACTAGTTGAGCATCAGATCTGCTTCATTGGATATATACCAGATAGTGTGAGTTTAAACAAACAGTAATCTTTCAGAGGGACTTTGATATTTTTAGTTCCTCGGAGTTAGTTGAGAATGATACATATTCTTCGGAAGCAAGATAAGTAATACTGGTAAGTTTTACGCGGAATCAACTACTTGTCGTATATTATTAGGGCGTCCCGTATATACTAAAAGCCGGAATCGACTAAATCGCAAATCGTAAATCGTAAAACATAAAAAGAGGTAAAAATATACTAAAGCTACGAGTTAAATCGACCTAAACTTACTACCTCTCTCTACTACACTATTTTCTATTTTATCCTTCTACTCTAGTAGACTAGCTCCTTCTCTCTTCTCTTCTATCTTCTTCTTAACTCTTCCTTACTTCTCTTTGAGAAGCAGAAGGAACAGAGCGCTAAAGGTAGGGAAATATATTTACTTCTCGCTTATTCTAGCCCTTCCCTAACTAGGTAGGAAAGTAACATTATAACGTGACCATTAATTATTTACTAGCTCTCTACCCGCTGCCCCCTTTCCCCTCTCTATCTGCTTTTATTCTTCTTCTTCTTCTTCTTCTTCTTCTTCTTCTTCTTCTATACTCTACGAGAGCGCATAAGAGTAATAAAAACGAGGGGCGAGCGATAGTAAGAGTGAGGTAGTAAAGGTGCGGTAGTAAGACAGCCTACGATACCTACCTTAGTATAAAGGCAAGAGCGAGAGGGAAATTAATATAAGATTATTACTCTATTTCCTACCTTGAAAAGTAATACTTTACGATTTGCGATTTGCAATTTAGTCGTTTCAGACTTTTGGTACATACGAGATGCCGTAATTATGGAATTGATTAAGTATCCTACGATTCTGACAGTATCACGGACTTATTGAGAAACTAGTCTGGTTTGCTAAGTGGTTCGTTGCATGAATTTCTGTAAATGAATCATAGTACTCTTTTGGGATGTTTTGCGTCGAATACTTAAAATATATAATTGTACCGGAAGAAATTCCTAACCTTGTTTACTTACTAAAAGACACACGAGATCCAAGGGCGAGAGAGAAGTTGTGATCGTTGTAAGAATGGTATAAAACCGACAGATGCACGGTGCACTCTAGCATCGAGGAAGCACGAAGCAATTGCTAAAGTTCATGCCCTGGAGTATACATCTCGGGATGCGTAGTAGCCTCTATAACACCTCTTTATTTTGTTTTTATGAACGGATCTTTCGAGATCATGAGTTGCTGCTTCTATTGTACGTTGTGGGTAAGTAATTTTCTTGTGTTCTGTTGTTGAGATATTTGTTGCTATCGAAGTCTCTACTTCTTTTAGATATCGATGGGGGGTTGGTCTACTTTCAGGAATATAAACTGATGAGGGGGGGTTGCTTTCTTATACGATGTAATGTAATCCCCAGCTGTTTGATACCTCTTCCGGGAAGTCTTTGATCGGAGAATGTTCGTAAGGCGTGAAACCCTTGTCAGACGTGATATCATTTTGTAGAATGTGACAACTATATACAGGGGCTATATATTGTACCTCTTGTTTCTAGTTTGGCTTGCGAACTTTTAGTTGTGAATTTGGAGGGTCCATGTTCTAGTGGGAGTTTTATAATCTCTAGTTGTCTCATTACCCACGCGTTTAACCTTAAACTTTTATACTTAACTATTTTCCTATTTTTGTTTACTATCTAAATCAATTATAAAAAACGGTAATTAACACTTTTATCCTCTAAATAATTGTTAACACCTAGAATATCTCCTAAATTAATTAAACAGTAACTGTTCTATCTCTTAAGTAGTACCTCGTAAAACTAAGGGTATTCTAGTTAGAAAAGAGGGATATTTAAGTTAGTTTATACTTTTTCTCGATTTAAGTATTCTCTTAAGACTTAATATCCTTCTTCTTTCGTACTCTAATTACCTCTATCTTTTAACTAAAAGTAGTAGATACTATATAGAAGGGGTTTATAGTAAATTAAAGAATTAGCTTAATAAGCAGAGAGAGGTATATATATACCTCCTCTTATGCCGAGTAACCTCTATTCTATTAACACTACTTCCTATCGCTTTTAACGTCGTAGTAAGCTCTTTTAGGTTATAATCTTAAGATACTAGCTTTAATTCACTTAAAAATAGATAGCGTAATATAGCAAAAACAGTGAATAATAACTAACTTAAATATCCCTCTTTTCTAACTAGAATACTCTTATTTTTAAGAGGTATTATTTAAAGAATAGAGTAGTCACTTTTCAAGTAATTTAAAGGACATTCTAGGTATTTACGATTATTTAAGGGACGAAAGTGTCAATTACCGTATAAAAAAACATCTTAATTTTAGAAATTGATTTTAGAGATTTAGTTTGTTCTTAAACCATATCTAGAGTATAACTCTAAGAGCTCTGTTCTCAAACCCAAGGTGAAAAGCCAATGATACAATGCCATCCATACAAAAAAACACCAAGCCCGAATTTAAATATTAAGTTCTTTTGCTCAATTAAATAGTCATGATGATTTTCACAACGGTCAGAACGATGTGGGAGAAGAGTCTGCGAAAAATCGCTCACGAGGAAAGGAAAGCGTGACATAGACGAAGGGTTTTTTTAACGCCTAGTCACAGTTGGGGAAGCTGGAAGAGAGTCCTCGGCCAATAGCAAAGGAAGAAATAGTTCAAGTTTCGACAGCGAGTCATAAATCGACCGTAAGAAAATTGATTGACTTTCTTCTCTGACCTTGAGGAATTTATTGACTCGGTTAGTTATTTCTCGAGTCGCAAAAACCACCCTTTTAGGCCGGTGGATAGTTCCTAGTAAAGAATAGTTAGGAAGACAGCGGAGAAAACTGCCTTGAATGCCACCTCGTGACATGTGTTTTTATATCACATATTCAAAAAACAAAGAAAACTACTTGACTCAGCATTTCACCTGCTTGACGACTTCCACTTTTCAAGAACCCGACCTTTTTGTTCTTCGTTCTTCGTATGCTCTCTCGCGCGCGGATATTCTTACAGTTTCGAAGTAATCTAAAAGCCTCTCACTCCTCTTAATTCATATCCCTGTTATAATTTCTTTCTTAGAAAGATAACTTTAAAAAGCTCCAAGAGATGAAGGGTTCTAGCCCTAGATAAACTAGCACGAGTACAACTTAACATCTCAGACACACCTCTTTTAATGATTAATATACGAACTGGAAGTATAAAAATTCCAAAGCTCTAAAAGTTCTAGATCTTATCTGAAGACTTTATAATAGTCTATCATTTAATGACCGATTGTAATATATGAGAAAACACGAGGATTTGGGAATACAAGAGTAAATTCTACATTTCACGAAACCCTCTAAAAGAGATTAAGTACAACTGAACTATCCAGTTCACCCCCTGGAAGTGTAACGCCTTACCTTGAAAGGGTGTTAAACAAACCTATTACAGAAGATTTACAGCTTCTTCGATCTATCGCCTAGAATACGTGCTGTCTCGTTTTATGTTCCATCGTACCTAAGCAAACTTCCTCCTCTCAACGAAAAAAAGTCGTTCGTAGCAAATGAACAAGACAAGAAATCATGAATTTAAAAAGAGTTGCCAGAGCCATTTTGCTGTCGACTTCTTACTTACTGTCGAAAACATGAGTTCGTCCTAGAAGTTATTTCCAATAAATCAAATCTCCAATCTAAAGCAGACTCGCATAAAGTTCCAGTCAAATATAGAGTGTAGTATGCAGCCCACGAGTACTTGGAAAGATATTGAGGATATAATCGCTTTCTATGAAGTAAGTGTACACGTCCTTCTCTAGATTCCAAATTTCACCATCAATCGATGAAGCCCACGTCAAAAATCCCATGCTCTCTTACTTGGTAGCACTCGTAACTATACATATCCTCTCTCATAGAGAAAAGAACCTGTAAGTACGAAATATAATATTTGCTCTTCCCTCAAAAGACCAAATCGACGATACTGCATCTTTTCTACGTTATGAAAATTAAGCTGAGATCTCACAACGAGTGGGATCTTTATGTTATTATTTCCTCGCCTCAGCTGTAGCAATAGTCTCGTGCTATTGCAGCCACCTTATACAAACCGTGTCTAAATCCGACCTCCATATCCCGTATCAACGCCTTTGGTAAAGAATTAAGCCTAACACCGTCGGACCCGCGCTCGTAAACATCTCACATGGTATCGTCATCCTCGTCATCAAATGTCTCTACCTCATCAATAGCCCCATCCCGTTCCCCGCCAAGACCATGGAGTGCTGGATCTTGGTCGGCTACATGAATCACTGCCTTTCCTTGAACTTCCTGGACGGCCCGTCTCCAATCTTTCCAGTCACTCTCGTCTCGAATTAGGAAGGCTATGAGCATACTTGGATCCATCTCATTCATATGAATGCGTTTCAGTTTACGTGTGTGGCACGAGTCGATGTCTCCCTGCAAATATTTCTCGGGGTCTTGTGGCAAGGGAAGAGCAGGTCGAGTTTGATGAGGATCCAAGTAGAAGAGATAGGAACCCTGAACACCAACAAAATAATGCGAGGAAGATGGTCGACCGCTGTATCCAACATTAGCCTGTAAGGTAAAGAAATTGGACTCCAAACATACCCCGCGATTCCGATCGATTGCGGCATCTGTAAGGTTGCCTTTAGAGCCTCCCAATATACTGGTGTGATTTTATCCAATCCCAACCTGGTGCCAACCAATACAAGGGTCGGGATGAACTTGGAGCCATCGGGTTTCGCGATGCTCATAAATGTCTCCTCGTAAACGTCTGGGCCATCACCAGTTATATAAACCCGCAATTCGGAGGATTCGTGGTTATTTGTTAATGCTCTGCAGCGTGTCAGTATTGGCACCGGGGCAAGAGTCCGAGGCTACTTACTGGATACAAAGCGCAGTTGCCGAAGGGCCAAACCATTCCCCAGGATGTTTCCCACACGCCGTTGCTCCATGCTCCACGAATTTATGTATCGAGTAGGGTGCCTTTGGATCATCTGCAAATAGTGACAGCAGTTTCCGTTCCTCCGTGGCCAAAGAGCCTCGACGCCAACCTGTATTATTCATCAGCATCCAGCATACACAGAGAATAAGGAGCGCATACCTCTTCCAAGCCTCAACATCACCAAGGAGTTTGCTAAAAGGCTCTGCCCTGATCTGATCATGCACCCCCATCCTGTATCCGACGTAAATCCCCCTTGGTCCGCCCATGAACTAAACCGGACTTTCAACGATATGGCTGACGCGGCTGCTGGGTCTTGGGATCTAGGGATGGCGGGGAAATTGGAACGATATGTGAGCCAGATTCTAGCCTCGAAGTCGTCCAGGAAAGAGGGTGGCCAGCCGTAGTCGTCCTCGGAATTCCTCGCCTCATCATATGCCAACCCGGAGTCGAAGCTGCTACTGGCTGTGCTATCAGGAGGTGTAGCTGGTGCTTTTGATGCTATGGTACGAACAGCGCTGCCACCTGGCGGAGAAGGGTGGGAGGGGTTGGTGTTTATTGTCGGTGGGTGTGCTTCTGCTGGTGCGCGGGTGTGTTCCTGGCCTAAACACCAGATGGGGGATTTGGAGGCAACATCATTGGTGAGTTGTGCCCCGGGAAAGATCAACTCGAAAGCGCGCTGCTTCAGGCGCCCAAATTCAAAGTCCATGATTGTATTTGTTCCGGATATTATTGGGGTGCGAGGAGAGATGTTTCGTCACGTAGTCGATGTGGAGGCGGACCGCGGACCGCGGGGCATTTGTATTTGTAGCCTGCAGGTTAGGTAGGTAGCTAGCAGCAGTCTTTCGTGTTGGGTTGGTTGTTTGGATGTTAGGGATCAGAGGATTGAGATGGAGATGGAGATGGAGATGGAGATGGTTTGGTGAGCAGCATATAGTCTGGTTGAAATAGACTCTAGACTGAAGAGAAGAGAAGAGCAAGTTGATTCATGAGTTCTGGGGAGGGTGAGAGAGAGAGGGAGAGAGAGAGAGAGGGAGGGAGGTGCAAATGATTGTCTTGGAGCTGAGTTCCAGGTTGCCTGCGTCGGGTGACATTAGGTGGGTACGGTACCTTATCGTCACGAGCCATCCAGGCCACCGCCGAGTTGAGGGGAATCGACTGAATATCTGAATATTCCGTCTTTTTTTGATTTAGTTGATTTTTATTTGTATTCCAACTGAAGTAGATTATTAAAGTTAGCTTGTATTCTAGTCCAACCCTTTTCTCCAGTATGCTGGCTGCGTCATAGTAGCACCAGGGATTGCAGCCTCTCGCGCTTGACCTTCTATAATTGTCCTGGAATTTAGATTCATTTCCCCAGTCTTATTATACACGTAGTTGAACAATCGGGCAAGCAGAGTTGTACCAGTACACTGGTGGCAAACAAAGGCTACCTATCGATAAGGAACCTCAAGCTCCACTACCTATGGCACCCGACTTTGGTCACTCTCCACTGCATCATAAGTTGACATCGCTTAGCGACACATGAAAACATTCCGGCAGCGCAACCCCATCAGCACCATCACCAGTGGCGCTACGACCCTTTTCCGTCTCTTCTCCTGCGATCTGCAGAGAGGAGTTTCTACGAAAGAGAAATCTCTCAAACGTCTTGGAACGCAAAACAAGCAGCATGGCCCCTCGTGGCGCAAAGCGAGGTTCCCGGCGGGGCAACTTTCAAGGTGCTTCCAGAGGCAACCGTCAAGGCTTTGGAGGCTTCGGATCCCCCTCCTTCGATCCCTATGGTGGCTATGGTGGCCAGTCTCAACATGGTGAGCAGTATTCCTGCGAACGGTGTAAGTTGGAGCTCAATGAGGATACCCGTTAACCTTTGCAGCAGCCTGGACCTTAGCAGAAGAAGCGAGAAATACCGAGCGACACAATTCTCCTTGGGCCCCGAGATTACGAGACAAAGCCGTCAATTTTGTCAGTGCTGGTACATTGGAACCTCAAGATTCCGAAGGCGATAAGGATGCGGAGGAGGCAATGGCAGATATGACGTTGAATCCACCAGCGGAAGACTACGAGATTGAGGTAGAGGTTGAGGAGGAAGAAGAACCGTTGCCAGAATCAAAAGCACCTACGATCTCTCCATCGCCCGTAATCGGGGATCAACCTCCGCTTTTTGTTGTTGATACGCTTGGAAGTCAGCCAGTGGCTACCGGCTTGCCTCCACCGGAAATTCGACCATCTAGCCCTATCCCGTCTGACTCCAGCGAGGAAATCATTTTGTATCGAGGCCGAGGTCGACAACCAAAGGTTCTGCCACCTAAGCCGGCCAAAGTTCCGCAGGCCACCACGATAGATGACAAAATAAAGGATGTCGAGGAAATGATTCATGAGCGTCAGGAATTGCTGAAAGAAGTCCGCCATCAGAGCAGAGAACCTGTAAGATATCTTAAAGTTCCGGATTTGTGGAAATATATACTCGGGGAGACGTGTACTAACCACAATCCCTCAACACAGGAACGTAAGACAATCGTTGAACCTTCCAATCCAAGTACAGATTTTGAAGCCCCCAAAAATTCCCGGAAACGTGGATCTGGTAAAGCTCGTAAGAATGAGCGCGCTACACAGAAACAGGAAGAGGAGGACGCAATTCTTGCTGATTATATTGCAAATATGAAGAACGAGAGCGACGATGAGAGCCCGTACGACAGTCAATTTCGCCCTCGTGACTTGGACGGAGATGAGAATGATATTGTTGTCGAAGAAGAAGAGGACGAAGTTTCTGCCGAGGAACCTATTCCAGATAGCGGAACATCTCCAGCTGAGTGGGATGCCTCGGATATCCGCGAATTCGATGACTTGAGCACCTCCGATGGTGGCATAGGAGATGTACAAACCATCATATCAAAGAGAGAACGAGACAGCGGGGTCACCTATCTTGTGGTTTATGAAAACCAAACTATGGACGAAGCCAGGTGGGTCAGACAAGCTACTTTGACAGGATTTCGTGCTTTAGCCATGCTTGAAGCTTTTGATGCTGAGGAAAAACTTCTCGGGGATATCATGAAAGACGCAGAGGAATCAAGTGACTCGGAGGATGATTCTGATGATGATGATGATGATGATCAGCGGGACAAGGAAGATCTCCTTCAACGTAAAATTGATCGAATGAGTGATGAGAAAATCGCAAGGTTGTTGGCAAAGCAGGAGGAACTGGGTATGGGATCAAGTAAGTCGATTCTGTTCTACTTTCCGGGTACTGGGGAAAGCCACACCAATTACACTCACAGCTATTGTTTATTCCGGTGACAAGTAAACTGACTTCACGACGCAGGCGAGTTGCTCCTTTTTGATGACGAGGCAGACGATGACAAAGAGGGAAACTTCGTCGGCTTCTCACAGCTTTCTAGAAGGGACCGCAAGAAGAAGATTCGTGGCCCTGATCCTGCGAGAGGTGTATTTCCTAATGCAACTGCTCTCGCCGAAGCATACGATGGATTTGATGTGATGGACTTTGAACGCCCAAGTCTCCAGAAGAAGCCCAAAGGTCGCAAAGGCAAGCTTGTAATCGATAACTCGGATTCAGAGCTTGAAGCCTCGATGCAAAAGGCATGGGATAACGACCGAGTCAAGAAGAAGGAACGAAAGCAAGAACGAGAGGAATTACGTGCTCAAGGTTTACTGGGCAGCAAGAATGGCAAAGTTGATATGAAAGCCAAGCACAAGGAGGGGATGGCCATTCATGAGGTTAAGGAAGCCATGAAGTCCTTCTTGATGGGTACTGATGCTACGTAAGTCTTTCTACCATCTTGACATCTTCCTATACTAATCTCCAATAGTCTCCCGCTCACACCCATGGATAAAGCCAACCGCAAGATCGTTCACGAATTGGCAAATGCATTCAACCTAAAATCCAAATCAGTCGGCAACGGAGACTTACGTTTCCCAGTTCTCTACCGAACAAAGCGAACTAACTTATACTCCGAGTCGAAATTCTCCGCCGTAGAAGCCAAACTCACCCGTCGCTTCTTCCCAAGAATGGACGTCAGCAACAAAAAGGGTCCACGACCTGTTCGCGGAGGAGGTGGTGGATTCGGCGGTACTTCAGCAGCTGGTTATCGCGATGGTGATATCGTGGGAGCATCAGCGCCAGAACTTGGGGTTGAGAATAAAGGAAGGGCGATGCTGGAGAAGATGGGTTGGAGTACTGGGACTGCGTTGGGGGCTATTAATAATAAGGGGATTTTGCAGCCGGTTTCTCATGTTGTTAAGACTACTAAGGCTGGGTTGGGATAAGAGGAAGAAGCAAGAGGGGTATGCTTGGGCGGCTACGTCATTTGTATGATAGGAACTGAGGTTGAGAGGGAGGCTTAGTGAGCTTGCAGACTTGAGTTTGTACAGGATTACTCCGTAGGGAATCAATCAATCAGCAAATCCGCATTGAGAATATCAGACTTCCAGAACAAGGTGGCTTTTGATTTGTTCAATCCAAGAGTTCCCAGAAGCGAGGAAAGGCCAGGAAAAAGCTGGCTCTTGATCCACGAATCAAGTATGCATGTATGCGCTCTCTCTAGTAGTGGGAAATCCAAAAGGTAAATCCAACAGTGGGTGCAGGAATTCCGTACGCATAGGCCAGATTCTGCTAAGCTACACCAAAATCACTATATTTTTACTAACTTCTCCTACTAATTATAGAAGAACGCTCTATTAGATTTATATAAAACGAAGTATTAAGAGTAGTATAACCTAATACTTAAACCTCCTTAGCTTTTAATTAGGCTAGAGTAACTTAAAGTCTATACTATAATAATCTCTTAGAGACTTTATTAGTAAAATATTAGCTTTTAAAATTATATACGTAGCTTAGGAGTTATAACTAAGTAGTTAGTTGGGAATATGCTCTTCTTATAAAGCTCTACGTCTATGATCGTTGTTAGGATATATTATACTATATATTTACTAGTTTATAAGGCTATAAAGAGGGTGACTTTTAGTATGTTTTCAGCTAAATTTAGAGGGTGCGCACGGAATTCCTACACCCACTGTTGAATCCAAATGGGTTATGAGGGTGGCTTTTAATTCACGCACCGGCTACCTAACTCAAGAGTGAAATTCCAAATTTGTTGCAATATCGAAAAGAGCATGTGAAGTTGTTTTGAAAGTCGGACGCTCCAAATGCAGTTTACTCCAACTCCAAATCCGGTGGCACCCCAAGTTCACAACGTAGGCTCTTAATTCGTGGTCGCTCTAAAGCAGAATATCGAGAACTGCAGAAGACACTGCGAACGCCACTGGAGGTCAATCGCGAATGGAAAGTGAAATGTCGAGGAAAACATCAAATCCCGAATTTTCACCCAAGCCGATATGGGTAAACTCTCTGTATTCACTAGCGACTCCAGAATTGTGATATCCAGTCAGTCACCAAATTGAAAATAAGCGTCAAGAGGTGGTTTGGCAGTCGTGTGTCAGAGGCGCGCCCCAAAAGCTGAAGGGTGGTCGATGACAAAACCTGAGGACTCGCGACCCGGGCAGAAGGCGCATCATAAAAGCAAAGCCAAGTTCCAAAAGACCTAATAGTCAGCAGGTGGAAAGCGCCAAAAGAGACTAAGTGTAAAAGTAGATGTTCATGTTTCAATTGTTTGTCTTCTGATTCCCTATTCTGAAGACTTATTGTACAGCCGCGTACCCCCGAAAGCAGACCGTGAAGACATTTGCCCCCGTAAAAAAGCAGACCGTCCATAACGCATTAAAAAGAGACCCGAAGGACACAAACCGCAAAAGCTGATAGCTTGTCATCCATGCTAGACAAACCAAAGCCATCGCAGATTTGACATCCTGTAAAAACCCGAAGAAAAAAACAACCTATTTCGTGGAGGAAGAGTACTTGGTGACTGCCTTGGTACCTTCTGAGACTGCGTGCTTGGCGAGTTCGCCGGGGAGGATGAGTCGGACGCTGGATGGCGGGGTTAGCAGATGCGATATGGGCGAGGCGCGAAAACTTACGAGGTTTGGATCTCTCGCGATGAGATAGTGGATTTCTTGTTGTATGCGGCTAACTTGGAGGCCTCAGTGGCGACGCGCTCGAAGATATCTGCGAAGTGAGTTAGAAAAAAGGAAGGTGCGGAAAGTCGGTGTGGGGGATGCATACCATTGACGAAGGAGTTGAGGATGGACATGGCGCGGTTGGAGATACCAGTGTCTGGGTGAACTTGCTTCAAGACTAGAAAATGAAATGTCAGTAAATGTACAACCAAAAATGACGCGATCTAGGATGCGGTTGAAATCGAGAGCCAATTGTGTTGGCGCTCAAGATGGAAGACGCGATCCAAAGGTCCCAAAATGACGCGACCAGCCAAAAATGTGCGATGAGGGGATTCGTACCTTTGTAGATGTATGAGGAGTAGGTCTCCTTGCGTGTCTTGGTGCGCTTCTTCTTCTCGCCAGTTGCTGCGGTCTTCTTGCCGGCTTCCTTCTTCTCGGCGACAGGTGCCTTTGCAGGTGCCTTGCTGGCAGTTGGCTTCTTTTCGGCGGCCTTTGGTGGCATTTTGAAGGTGGTTTGTGGGGTTTGTGAGGGTGGGTTGGGTATTGAAATGGAAGTGTATGGAGACGTGAAAGTGGTGGACGTGGTGTGGGCGATGGTGTTGATACTTGGAAGGAAGAATTGGGAGGAAAGATGGGAGAGAGCTTCGTCGTCGAGGTTATGTACTTCTGCGCAAGCTAGCGCCGTGATTGCAATCACGGGCCACCACTTCTCGAAGGGGCCTAGCGTGGTGTAGAATCGCGCCTGCTGTTTTGATTTCCCGCCTTCCCGCCTTCCTCAGGCCGCGACGACCACCTGCCCACCAAAAAGCGCGCTTTCCGGGTGGCTGGAGGTCGGCCTTGGCACTCGCAATCAACGCCGGCATTTTTGCAGCTGGTGCGCGTTAGTGGATCCGGCCAATCATACCGCGCCATTGCCCCTGCCTCGCATGCCCACACTAAGTTTGCAAGTGCAGGCACCTTTAGTGATTAAGTGATTAGCGACGCCCGCATCACGCCGTGAAGCTACAAAGGCAAACGTCTTCGCTCATTGCTCAACCTTCTCCCCCATCCAACTTTTCATCGACAACTCAACATACACGTCTCTCGTCCATCATTCCAACATCTCCAACTCCAACTTACACTCTTCCCATAACCACCACAACTCCCCCAACAACAACTTTCAAAATGACTGGAGGTAAATCCGGAGGAAAGGCCAGTGGCTCCAAGAACGCCCAATCGTGAGTTGCACCCTCTAGCTCTTTCCACCGCGCGCATTGATAGGGGTTGTTTGGATCTTGGTGTTTCGACGCGTCGGCTTCAGCCTTTACAACGCGCACCTTGACCTTCAACTTCGATTCTTTGCATCTCAAGTCGCATTTGGTATTCGCACTTCATTTTATATTTGCTAACTCATCTGCACAGCCGATCATCCAAGGCCGGTCTCGCATTCCCAGTTGGTCGTGTCCACCGTCTTCTCCGAAAGGGTAACTACGCACAACGTGTTGGTGCTGGTGAGTCAATCCCCCTCGGTTTTCCATCTGCCCCATCCAGTCTAACGCGTCTTCCAGGTGCTCCCGTCTACCTCGCTGCCGTTCTCGAATACCTAGCAGCCGAAATCCTCGAGTTGGCTGGTAACGCCGCCCGTGACAACAAGAAGACCCGTATCATCCCTCGTCATCTCCAGCTCGCCATCAGAAACGATGAGGAATTGAACAAGCTTCTCGGGCACGTCACAATCGCACAGGGAGGTGTTCTACCAAACATTCACCAGAGTACGTTTTCTCCCCGCCTTATCCTCTCCACATATGCTAACTCCTTCCCCAGACTTGTTGCCAAAGAAGACCGCCAAGGGAGGAAAGGCAGCTGGCAGCCAAGAGCTATAGGTTTTTTGTTCTCTGCGCTGGTTGGTTTTCTGAGGGTCTGCTTTCATGATAATGGGGTGTCGTATGGGTTTGGGTTTACGGCTGCTTTTCCGCGTTCTGGTTGTACATTAAAATCCATGGCAATGGATTGGGATTGCTATTGAGAGACAATCTTATGAGAAACCGATAAACAACTATTTTTTCCATCTTCAACTCCTACTGCAACATTCCTTGAGGACTTTTATTTCTTGCTCTTGGTGACTTCCTTTTCTCGTTCGAATCAAAGTATTGACGCGTCTTGGTGATTCTTCTTTTCAGGAGGGCTGTCGCGGTTGTACTCGGGTGTTTTTGGGGATGTGAATTGCAACGGAGTCGTATTTTCGGAATTTTTGCGGAATCTCATTCTTGACAAGATAATTGAATTGGTTTTTATCAAGTTTTCAATCTCGTAAACAATTTGAAAACAAAAGTATAGTAGGGTACAACCCTGCTTATTTACTAAAATTGTGATCAGGTAGAGATTTGCAATTGGGGATTTATCGTTGGTCGAGGTGTTGACAAAGTTGAATGGAAGCTTGGAAGGTATCAGCCTTGCGTTTTACGTCACAATGAATGATGTCGTAATCAGTAATAACTCTCAGGTTTTGGTCAATGTAATGGTAGTTTGTGTCTCTCCTGCTATGTACATGTACAGCTTCCCACTCAGCATTGCACCATTCCACCATATCTCTACTTCTGAATATGTGGAGGGGCTAAGTTTCCAGTTAGTTGAGACCGAAGGGCTGTGGTGGTGATACTTACGTTCCAGAATTGGCGCCGGAATATTGCGCTCGAATTTGGATCCTGGCGATGAAAGGTCAGCATTTCTCCAGCATTCAAAAGAACAATCCTCAGTGTGACCAAGAAACGAAACGAACCTCCTGGCGCTGTTGGCGCGTGATATGGATCAGGGTGCTTCCATTTCTCCAGCAAATCCTCTGCCTCCTGGAACAAAGCCTATATTCCATAAAGTCAGATTGGGCCCATCCAGATGTTTCCGCGAAGCTTGCCTTCTGTTGTCTTGGGTCGCGAATGTTTTTGTTTGCCTCAAATAATGATCGTAGGTACATGGCTTGACCTCTCCATAGGTATCGGTGGACGGACCAGTCGAGGGCCAACTTCAATGAACGGCGGTAAAGGGATCTGAATAATGATTAGCAAAATTCCCAGGTGCTGTAGCTTCTGCCAGCCAGGGCAAGGAACTCACGATACTGCCTGCTTGGTAGACATCTTGACGGTTGTGCAGCGCACCGAGAGGTCCTTTCACAGCAAATCCGGTATCAAATAGTAGCTCTCATCAACAGCTTTCTCGTAGATGGATCGCGACACGGCTCAGGCGTGGTGGGCGACTTCAATTGCAATCGATAGTTCAGCGGGGGGAGGTGTAGTTGGGGCAGCTTGGACGAGACTAGCTGAGGCTCTGCAGGTGTCACTCGGCAGAAATTCCAAGGCCGCTCGGTTGCTGGGTGGCTCGGCGACCCGTCTCTGTCCGAAATACGGTAGAAGCACTCTCGCATCTTTTCTACCTCGTTTGTCCTCAGTTCCCTCACTTCCTTCCTCTCCTTCTTCTTCTCGATATTCCGCAGCCATGCTTTCCAGGAGGGTTTTAGTCGCATCGCGCTTCGTGCGCTCATCTCGTGCGCCACATCTACGATACCCAAATCCAGTCATCCAGCAATTTCGTTCGTATGCCGACAAGATCGTCAAGGTGCCCCAGATGGCCGAGTCCATCTCGGAAGGAACTCTGAAGCAATGGTCAAAACAGGTTGGCGACTACGTTGAGCTGGACGAGGAGATTGCCACCATCGAAACCGACAAGGTAAGTTACACCTTTTGGGCGTCTGCGGGTTTTGGGAAGATACATGAGCTAACTATTCCACCCCCAGATTGATGTCTCCGTCAATGCCCCTGAAGCCGGTACTATCAAAGAATTTCTTGCCAATGAGGAGGACACCGTCGTTGTTGGGCAGGATTTGGTCCGTCTTGAGCTTGGAGGAGCACCAGAAGGTGGAGCAAAAGAAGAGGCCGCCGGATCGTCACCAAAGGAAGCTGCCTCCAAAGAGCAACCAACATCTTCAGATCCAGAGCCATCCAAGAAAGCCGAATCGAGTCCACCTCCACCTCAGCCAAAATCCGAACCAAAGAAGGACACAACACCAAAACCAGAGC
The DNA here is from genome assembly GCA_001414345.1 of Hymenoscyphus infarciens. Taxonomy (NCBI): domain Eukaryota; kingdom Fungi; phylum Ascomycota; class Leotiomycetes; order Helotiales; family Helotiaceae; genus Hymenoscyphus; species Hymenoscyphus infarciens. The sequence continues at coordinate 29,967 of LLCB01000006.1, read as the reverse complement.
CAAAGAAGGAGGGTGCCAAGCCGGCCACTTCAGGTCCCACACTGGGCAGCCGTGAGGAGCGACGGGTGAGTTATTAGATACAGCATTGGGTAATGGGTGCTAACTTTTCCACAGGTTAAGATGAATCGTATGCGCCTGAGAATTGCCGAGCGTCTAAAGCAATCTCAAAACACCGCAGCTTCTCTCACGACCTTCAACGAGGTGGATATGTCATCACTTATGGAATTCCGCAAACTCTACAAGGACGATGTCTTGAAGAAGACCGGTGTAAAGCTTGGTTTCATGAGCGCTTTCTCCCGTGCTTGCGTTCTCGCCATGAGAGATCTCCCAGCTGTCAATGCTTCTATTGAGGGCGAGAATGGTGGAGATACCATTGTCTACAGAGACTATGTGGATATCAGTGTTGCCGTAGCCACTGAGAAGGGTCTCGTCACACCAGTTGTTCGAAACACGGAGACTTTGGACCTTGTTGGAATTGAGAGATCCATTGCAGAGTTGGGCAAGAAGGTATGCAAATCCGATAAATACGGTGGAAACCCTCGCTAATAATTTTAGGCTCGTGATAACAAACTCACAATCGAGGATATGGCCGGTGGAACTTTCACAATCAGCAACGGCGGTGTCTTCGGTTCATTGATGGGAACCCCAATCATCAACCTCCCACAGACAGCAGTCCTCGGACTCCACGCCATCAAGGATAAGCCAGTTGTTGTGAATGGTCAAATTGTGATCAGACCTATGATGTACCTTGCTTTGACTTATGATCACCGCCTGCTGGATGGAAGGGAAGCTGTGCAGTTCTTGGTGAAGGTCAAGGAGTACATCGAGGATCCACGTCGGATGCTGTTGTAGATGAGAATGAGATGGTATATACAGATGGCTGTCTGGGATTGTTCCTGGATTGGAAGATTCTGTATTGTCTATTGTATTTGTATAATAGAATAAAAACACATGATACCTCGGATGCGAACTTGATTTGTCTTCTTCCTCGGACTTGACTTAGTACGCTGTTGTAATTTGCTCTGATTTCTTACTCTATTTTCTCGCTCTGGTCTCGCTATGATTTATTCTCTAGTTCATCTCTCTCTCTTTTTTGTCTTTCTAATCTCTATTTCTATTTTACTGATTTATTATCTTATTCTTCTTCTTTCCTTTTAGATAGAATATATAATAGAGAAATGTTAAAATATAGTTTTTACTTATATAAAGAAAGCTTAGAGTTTATTTATTATAAAATAAATATACTAGAGTATAGAGTAGACTATAAAGTAGATTATAAAGTAGATTAAATAGCTATTATATTATATTTATATATAATTAGTAATAATATAAAATAAAGATTTAATATTAACTTAATTTCTAAAAGCTATATATACTAGTAGATACTAAGTTTTAATCTAAACTCTATTTTAAAATAATATTATTATTCTCTATTACTAATATAAATATTTAAAAATCTTTTTAGTAGAAAGAAGTTAAAAAGAAAAAGTTTTTAAAAGAAAAGTTTAAAAGAAGTATATATAAACTTTTAGATTATATAGTTTAAGTTTAATCTAAAAGATATTATAGAAATTATACTATATTAATACTTATATAAATAATAGCTATATTTCGTTTTTCTCTTAGAATTAACTTTTTTTAATAAGTATTCTATTTTAGTATATAAGAAAGTAAATAAAGTTCTAAGTTCTATATTAAGAGTTCGCTAGATTAACTATTTATAAATAATTCCTAGTACTTCTAAGTAAATAAAGTCTAGAGTTTTAAGTTCTCTTTTCTTATTTATAGTATTTTATCTCTACTAGAAAGATAAAACTATAATAGATTTTATTATATTATTCTATAGAATTAGTTTTATAACTAGAATTATTACTTTTATAAAAGATATTACTATATTATAAGTTCTTAAATTTAAAAAAGTAATATCTATAGTTGATTTATATAATATATAAGATAAAATTAGTTAAAAAATATATATATTTATAATTATTATATCTTTTAAAAGCTTAATAATTTCTCTATTCGACTTTTTTTCTCTCTTTTTATTTAATTATAAACTCTAGTTTTTAATATCTAGAAAAAATAAGAATTTATAAAACTTTCTATTTAAAGCTTATATACTATATAAGTATACTATATAAATATTTAGAATTAGTAATAGATTTATATTTATATCTTAGTTTTAGTTATTTCTAGTTTTAGTTATTTCTAGTTTTAGTTATTTCTAGTTTTAGCTAACTATTTCTAGTTTTTAGTTAGTTCTAGTTTTTAGTTAGTTCTAGTTTTTATTTCTTTATTTTTTTATAATTAGAATAAGAATTAACTTATAAAGCATTATTCTATTCAAAAATAAACTAGTTTAAAATTATAAGTTTTTAAGAAAAACTTATAAAATAATAATAATTAATAAAAAATATAAATAAAAAGGCTTATTTACTAGTTAGTTTTAGAAATATATATATTAAGCTTTTATAAGTAAAGTAAGTAAAAGTAGAGAGTTTAATAAGCTAATTATATAATTAAGTAAAAGTCTAAATAAGTTTATTTTTTAAGATTCTTTACTAACTCGCTTTATAAATTAGTTATAATAATCTTAAAACATAGTAACTCTAAAAATATAATCTTAGATTTTAATTACTTAATAACTAATAGTTAAAAAATAGTAATTCTTAGATATAATTAATAATATACTTATAAAGAGCTATATTTATAATAGAATAAGTATTTAAAACATCTTTTAAAAAGTAATAAATTTTAAAGAGTAGCTATATATAACTTATTAGTTTATATATAACTTATTAGTTTATATATATATTATTAGTTTATATATTATTTATTAGTTTATATATAACTCTTTAGTATTAGTTTTATATATCTTATAAAATAGTATTTTAATAAAAATTACGAAAAAACCTCTTTTTAAAAGCTTACGATTATAATTAAATTAATTATAAAATATAGACTTTTATTATATTAATATACTACTATCTATATATATAAAGTTTAGCTAATTAAGCTTAGTAGTTAATTTATTATATATCTAAGAGTATAAGATTCTAGTTCTAGAGTTCGTACGCTTTTAAAGTTACTATAACTAACTTATTTAATAAATTAGCTAAGTATTCTAAAACTTTAAATAAATCGAGTTTTTACTTAATTAGTATAGAAAAAGAGAAGTCTTATATAATCTTATTTCTCTATATAGATAGTAGAGTCTTTACTATTTAAATTTAAACTTCTTAGAGCTTTTTATATCTAATTTTATAACTAATAGTTATAAGCCTAGTTTATACTTATAGTATACTTTATAACTTCTTTATCTTCTACTTATATATTTATAAAACACTTCTCTACTATTAGTTAGTAAAATTACTCTCTCTTTAATAGCTTATTCTCTTAAAAAGCTTATATAAAGCTTTATTATAAGTTAGTATTTAAAACTAAAAGCTTAGTAGCGCGCTAGCTACTCTTAAAGATACTTAATTAAGATAATCTAAAAGCCTAGTATTCTATAAAGCTAAAATATATATAATACTAACTATAAGCTACTATGTCTTATAAACGTTATCTATTATCTTTACTAAAGCTAGAGCTAATAGAATACTAGAGTATAAGAGAGAAAGTTAAATAAAATCTAGAAATAGAAACTTACTCTTAGGAATATTATCTAGAATCGCTCTTTAAAAGTTTAGAAGTAATTTATATAGCTTTATAAGATTCTCTAAAGTAGAAATAAAGTGTAATATAGTTAAAAGGTTCTTTTATAATCTAGTTTAAGTTTAAAAGCTTTTACTTTTCTAGATCTAAGAGATATATTATAGAAAAAGAGAGATCTTATATAACTCTTTCTCTCTCTATATATAGTAAGAGTCTTTATTATCTAAATTTAAGCTTCTTAGAGTACTTTTATAATAATACGAAATATATACGACTATTAAAGAGATATATAAAGAAGAAAAGATTAAATTAGTTTTCTTTTATTCTAAATAAGAGTATAAAAATATAAAAGAATAGCTACTACTAAGGTCTAATAATAATAATAACTAAGTCTTATCTAATATAGCTAATACTAAATAATAAGCGCTAAAAAGCTAAATATATAATATCTAAATCTTAATCTCTTTTATATATAAATATTAGATATTAATACTTTTAATATCTTTAGTTATATAAGTATTAATAATTTATACTCTTAGTATATAGATATTAGTAGTTTTATAAATACTAGTAATTTAGAATAGTAAGCTATTATAGTTTAATACTTAATTTTATACGTGATATTAATTTACTTAATAAATTCTAAATATATATAACTTTCTAAAACTAACTAGTAGTTAAAATATTCTCTTAATTAAGATAAATAATCTCTTCTAGTAATTTCTCGATTATATTCTATAAGTCTAGAACTAGTATATATTATAAATCTCTTTCTAGCTAAAAAGATAGAATATAATAGAAGAAATATATTAATAAGAAGAAAATTATTAAAACTTTTTCTCTCTTTCTAATTATTTTAAAGTTAAGATTTTTAGACTTATATTATACTTATATTACTATAGTATTACTCTATACTCTTTTTTCTATCTAAGTTTAAATAGATATATAGAAGATATAAGTATACTACTTTTCACTTTATTATAAACTTCTAAATAAAAAGATTCTTTTTAAATTAGTATCTCTTTTATTTACTACTAGTTCTTATAATAAGTATAGTTATATAATTCTATTTTTAATAATTTAACTCTATTATATTATATATAACTTCTTAAGTTTCTAATTAACTAAGTTTTATAATATACTTTTATAGTTTCTATATAAATATATCTTATTTATAAACTTAGAATAAGTTTAAAAAGAAATATAGTTAATATTATATTTAATAGAATTTTAACTCTTAATCTATAGTTCTTATATAGATATCTTCTAGTTAGTAAAATAGTTTTATTTTAAAAAGAATTTTTTATTACCTTAATATAATACTAATTAACTATAGATATATTAGTATTTTTTTTATAAATCTCTACTTTCGTTTATATACTCTAAGTTATTATAGAGAAAGAAGCTAGATAAAAAGCTCTAGTAATAGCGATTATAGTAGAAGAACTAGTTATAAAAGCTAAGAGCTATCTTCTAAATTTATAAAATACTAAGAGCTTATTTAGCTAGTATATTTTTTAGATAGTTTAGTATATATACTACTAGAAAGACGTTATAATAATATCGAATAATTTAATATATTTAATACTTTAATATATACTAAATCGTTTAGCTTATATATTTTTTAAGCTAGATTTAATAGCTAAATAATCTAATATTTATTAAAAAGATTATCTCTACTAAAAAAGTAATTATTCTATTATTATTAAAACTATAATAATTAGAATATTTTCTAGTATATCTTTTATTCTACTACGTATTAGAGACTATTATTAATCTTACTAATAATTATAATAAAAAGCTAAATAATTATAGAATTTATTATTAGATAATTAGATAATTAAATAAATATATACTAAGCTACTTTTAAAAGATCTCGATATATTTATTAGATACTTTAAAATTATTTTATAATAAGCTAATTAAGCTCTAAGTTCTATTCTAATAAAGTATTTAATAAGTATTTATATTATAGAATCACGTTCTTCTAAGTTAATAATTACTATTTTCTAAATCTTTAAAACTAAATATATATTAAAGAATATAAATAAAACTATCTACTAAACTATTATAATTTTCTTATACTAACTAGAAAGCTAGAAAAACCTCTTCTATTTCTTTAGTTATTCTTATACTCTAAGTCTAGTTAGAGACTACTCTTATTTAAGATAGTTTTAGACTAAAATCTAAGTAGCTTCGAACTACGATACTAGTAAGCTAGTTTAGAAGTACTAAGATATTAAAATCTAAATATCTAGATATAATAGCGTAAACTTAGAAACGTTCGCTATTACTAATATATTCTTATATAATTAATCTATCTCGTCTATAAGTACGCGCTTCTTTATATACTTATATATATATAGAAGTAAGTATATATAACGCGTATACTTCTAGAAAGCTTACTTCTTTTTAAAAGCTTTTTTAGTAGCTTTTAAGACTCTTTTAGTAGACTTTTAATACTAGAAGTAAGTAAAAAGAAGAATAAAAGAGTATAAGAGTTATAGTAGAAGTAATAGAAGTAAGTAGAGAAAACATAGCTTATATACTTATATTATAAGATTATAGACTAGCTTATATTAAAATAATCATTTTTTTAGTAGAGCTTTTTAAATATAAGATTATAAGTAAATTATTATTAAATTTCTATATTATTATATACTTTAGTAGAGTTTAAAGAATAAGATAATAATTTAATTATTTAGTTATATTAGAGCTAGAAATATAAGATTAGAACCGCGTTCTACTAAATTATATAGAGTATAAGAATAACTAAAGAGATATCTAATACTAGTTATATTATAGTAAAAAGTAACTAGATATCTATAGTATATAGCTAATTCTCTAATTATTTTAGAAAGTGTTTAAAAGTAGCTACTAGTAAGTATTTATAGTTTTAATAATACTTATATTATTCTTAGTTATACTAGAAGCTAAATCTATTTAAATAAGATATTAAACTAATAAAATTATAAAAATAATAAGAGCTTCTAGTATATATAAAAACTTTTAGTTCTATTTAGTTATAAGATACTAACTTAATAAGTTAAAATATATAAAAGCAGTTATATCTAGCTTATTTAAAGAGCTATAATTATATATTCTATATAAGAAAGAAATAATAAGATTAAAGCTAAGCTACTTAGATATAAACTTTTTATTTTAATAGCTTTTATATTAAAAAAGATATAGCTATATTTAGTATATTTATAATAAAAGATTTAAGAAGATATATATATAAAAATAGCTAAATCTAGTATAAATTAAGAGCTATAATTATATACTTTATATAAAAGCTATAGAGCTAGATTAGATCTACGTAGATATAAATCTTTTCTTTAAATAGCTTTTATATTAAATAAGTTATAACTAGATTTACTCTCTTTTTTAAAATAGAAGTTAAATAATATAAGTATATATAAGCAGCTATATTATACTTATTCTAAGAGTAACGATTACGTAATCTTTATAAGAAGTATAAAGTAGAATAAAAGCTATCTAGAAATAAAGTTCTTTTTTAATAACTATTATATTAAAGAAGTTTATAACTAGAGTAAGTTCTTTTAAATTCTAAATTAGCTATAACTTCTTTAAACTAAACTTAATATAACTACTTTTATTTACTTTTATATTTAATATAAAGATATTATAATTTTACTTAATTTAATATTTATATACTAACTTAAGTAGATTAAAGTATTTATAAAAGTTATAATAACTCGTTAAACTAAGTAGTTATTATAAAGTATATAAAAGAGTCTTTTACTTTTTTATCTTCTAGAAGCTCTTAGTATATAGTATCTATTATTTTTTTATTTCAAAAATATATTTAGTATATAAAAGATACTCTATAATAGTTAAAAGTTATAAAAATATATTAGCTAGTATTTAAAGAGTTAATTTATAACTTCTTATTTTATAACTAAATAGAACTAAAACTTCTTAGACTCTTATAAACATAGGCTCTGATTTCTTATATAATACGTCTCGTACTTAGCTATACTTAGCTTTACTTAAAACGTAATAAAGAAAGCATTTTTCTGAGAGTCGAGAATAAGCTAAAATAATAGTCTAAAATCTCCTAGCTAGAACTATTATTAACTACCTAGCTGCGAAATATAGAGAATTTTGTCTAGCTTCATGTCTCAATAAATGATACCCTTCTATATAATACAGTGAAGCGCTTGAAGCATTTGCAGGGAGACGGAGTTCGCAACGTAAATGATCTTTGAACAAAGGTTAGGCCATCTTCTATCTAGATCCATCGCATGCTCCAGTGACACTGTCACCGATACGACACCCCACTAAACACATCTCCAAAGCAAATCTTCGACTCAACAGGCGTGTATTCCGTGCGATGCGAAGGAGAGGTAAAAAGTTCGACGGGACCACCTCGCCTCGGCCAATCAACAGCTCTCATCCATGTAAACGGAGAACCTAGGCCCAAAACGCATCCGAGCCTTGCAGCTTCAACCGGGCCTGCTGAAATATGTTTTAAGATTTGGTCTTGGATTTCCAAAGGGAGGTTATGAACAGGTGTGCGGAGTGGAGGCCGAGATGGTGAGAGGGCTTGAAGGAGGAGATTTATAGCGGAAGGGGAAGGTAGAGTGCGGCCATCCATAAGAGTTGTTGGGGCTGTATATGAGAAATTTCCGGTGGAATCGACGTGGCAGACCAACATATGTCGTACCGACAAAAGTAAGTATATACGCTGCTCGGTGTGATCACTCAGATTCATAACCTTATTGCTTTCCTTTGCCTTATCTTTCGCAATCTTGAGTGCAGTCTGAAGGTCTTGGTGTAGAATAACCATGGTGCTTCCAATACTAAACACGTGGTGTTTATAGAGTTCCCAAGACGGTACATCGAGAACGGTGACATAAAAACCTCCAGAGGAGATATGCTGCCTCGTGAAGACTTCGTCCACTTGAAAATCATAGGTTGCTATACTGACAATTGCATTTGCGAGTCTTACAAAGGTAGATTCTGCGTAAGAAGATCGAAGTATATGGCGCCATTGATCTGCGAAGTCCAAAAGAACACGCGAAGAAAAGGCAAGACAGCGTTCAGATACAGGCGTTAAAGGTTTCTGGTACGGTAGAGGAAACCCGGCGAGGTCTAGTTGAGGAGGAGACGCTATTCCAAAGGGAGTAAATTCGGACCGTTGCAAAGGAGCAGAGCCGGGCTGTCGTAAACGAGCTAAGGGAAGTTGGATATGGCCACTCTCGTCTGAGTATAAGAGAAGGTCCTGGTCGAGGTTGAATGTACAGACAAATCTCAGATTTTGGCGTCTATCACCGAAAGGCTTCACACTGTCGTCTCGTACGAGCCACTTTTCAGCTATACCTTTGTATAGAGCATCGAAAGCAGAAGCTGAGTAGGTGGTGAGTAGATATAAACCAGAGCGTTATAAGAATATCTCAATTGTTAGACTCACCTTTTGATGTCTCTTGAAGAAGTTTATATGCTTTCTCTATAGTGGCCTCAAACTCCAACGCCCGTCTGCTGAATATATAGACACAGCCTATAGACCAAATGAGCTCCCCAGGAATAGGTAGAGGGAGGAAGAACTCGGGGGTTAAGCTTACCTTCGGTGATAATCTGGAAGGTTGTCGACATCGTGTTTAGCGACCGTGGGTTATGCTGCGAAAATCGATAATTTCAGATGAAAGAAGCAGTATCAAAAGGTTTCCACAGCTTAGATGATTTATCTTATGTAGTGTTGTTGAAGATAGGAAGTTGGAGAGTTGGAGGAATGTAGGAGAAATTGTGGTTTAGGCGGTTATGTGGTGACGGCAGAATAAACCAAAAGAGGAATAGTGGCTACGTAATAAGTACTTCTAGAGCCCACTTCTCTATTCTCCAACGTCTCTCTACATCTCAAACCCGTAAGTCTTCCGACTAATATATGTCATATTGTCGTTCTCTGAGGAAAACGTGTGTCTGAGACACTGCTCTCTAAGCTAGAAGGACTTGAAGCTTGACAATTTCCAATGTATCAATGCTCTTTTGCGCGCGGCAACTGCTAAGCGCCTGCCTGCGGTCTAACATGTTATTTAGCTATCTCGCTCTACGTATTCCTATAGTCTTCTATTATACTATCTATATATACTTTAAATCTTTTTCTAGTCTAAGTTCTTATAGACTTTTATAAAATAGTTAAATACTTCCTAGGGTATTTATAATATATAGCGCTTATAAAACTTCCTCTTTAGAGAGTACGTAAGAGACTTAAGAATAAAGAAGTTAGAAGAGACGCTAGAAAGAGTAAGTAAAGAGAACTTTATCTTCTTTATCTAAGTATCTATTATCTTACTTAAGTAAACTAAGTCTATATCTTAATAAAGAGTTAAGCTCTTAAAGTTAACGTTATATTAGCGCTTCTTAAGAAGGTTCTTATAATAAGAACTTATTATCTTTTCTACTAAATTATTAACTTTATAGATAATAACTCTTTTATAATTATCGTCTATAATAATAAAGATATTAAGAAGCTTAAAATTCTCGTTCTCTCTTAATAAAGACTTAACGTTCTTCTTAGATAGCTTTTTTAAGTAAACGTTATATTTTTAATATTATTACGTCTTTCTAGAAAGTCTTTTAATATACTTTATTATTAAGAGACGAATTCTAAAGTAGAACTCGTTATAGAAGATAATATTCTTCTAAAACTCTAACTTCTCTTACTTTTCTAGAACTTCTAGAACTTCTAAGACTTCTAATATCTACTAATACTAAGCTAGCTTTAAGTTATATTAGAAATTAGTTAAGTCTCTCTATTTCTTATAAACTATATTTATATAACTCTAGTCTAACTTTATCTTTTATAACGTTTATAGATTATAGCTTAAGTTAAAGCTATATATAGTAGATATATTAAGCTATAGCGTAGCCTAGTCTTTAAAAGAGACGTCGAAGTCTTAGAAATAGTTATAAATAGCTTAAGTTTATAAGTAATTGAAAATTAAACTAATTAGCTTCTATTAGTATTAGATAATAATTACCTTACTTACTAATAGGCTTTAGGTTCAAACCTTAGTCTATACTAGTTCTTTCTAGTGTTGTCTAGAAGGTTCGGTTACGTTCTCGGTTATAGTTAAGCGAATACGTGATCTCTAGAACCTTCTAGTAACCTCTTTGATTTATAAGCTATAGAAGCTTCTAGTATTTACTCTAGAAGTATATATAGCTCTCTTCTATTCTCTAGTTAGAAATTAAGTTAAAAGTTAAAATTTACTAAGTCTTTTATACTTATACTTCGACTTCTTAGAAACGTGATTTAGCGATTATCTAACCTACTCTATACTGATTTAACTTACGTACTTCTGACTTACTTTATAGCCTACTCTATAGTCTACTCTATATATATATAACCTCTTATAGATTATAAGCCTAGAGAGCTAACTTTAGGTCTCTAGAGCTAAACTCGTTTTATATAATATTACGTAATATTACCGACTTCTGGTCCAAATACCGTTATATTCGATAGTATACTCTACCCTCTCTACTCTCTCTAATAGTGAAGTCTTTAGTAAAGAGATCTATGTCCTACGTCTCTAAGATAGAAGCTCTAGTAAGAGTAAAGCTAGAGATATAAGTAAATATATATAAAAACTCGTATATATACTACTTATACTTAGACCTGCGGCTATATCTATACGATTACATTATTCTATAACAGGTGGTATAGCCTTCTTCTTAAACTAAGAAGCCTAGGCTTATAGCTACCTTTATATAGAGACTTATATATATAAAGAAGCTAGTAAGAAGTGGCTATCTCTTCTAGTAGACTTTTAGATTAACTATTATCTATACTTATAAGAAGCTATCTTTAGAGAGAGTTAAGTATAGCTTAATTAGTACGTAGGTTATTCTATTCTTATATAAGATAAGTTAGCCTAGTAAGAAAGAAAGATAGTATAGTTATTATATTCGAAAGAGAATATAAAGCTTACTATTCTTCTCTAACTGAAAAAGCTAATAAGTACTTAAAAGAGTATGTTTTAATCTATATATATATATAGACTTTAAAAAGAGGTTTTTAAATATATCTTCTACTTTGTTTAAAGAAGAGAAGCTAATCAGCTACTCTAATTATATAGAGTAGCTTATAGAAGCTAAGCTTTATCTAAAGATAAACGGTTTTATACTCTATATCTTAAGTACTATTAAAGAACCTAGGAAGTCTTTATACTATAATAAGATAAAAGAAGGTAAATACGAGCCTAAATTAGACGAACTACTTAACTATGAAATACAAAGATAAGCTAGATAATTATAAGACTAAGAGTAATAAAGCTTTAGCTGCTTTATAAGCTATTATCTCTTCTAATAATTTAAAGAGATATATAGACGTTAACTCTTCTTCTACTCTTTAGAATAAAATTAAGACCGACTTTAGTAGCTCTAGTCTAGAACTAGTAGGTCGATATTATAATAAGATAACTAATACCTGCTATAGTAACTTTAGTACTATAGAAGAATATATATCTAAAATCTAGTCCTTAGCTATATACTTAAGAAGCTTAGATAAAAAAGTATCTAATGCTTTTATACTAGTTACTATCTTTAATAGTCTTCTTAGCTCTTTTGATTCTTTTATATCTAGAAAGTACGAAGATATAGGAAACGATGTTAGTTCTATAGACTTAGACGACTTAATAAGCGACTTTATAGGCGAAGAGTCTAGAATAACTTAAAGAAGTGATTTAGAAGCTAATAAAGCTTCTATTAAAACTAGCTCTCTATATATCTACTATAATAAAAAGAGGTATATTAAGAGTAAATGCTTTATACTTTACTTAGAGCTTAGAAAGAGCTCTAATAATACTAGTAATAATACTAGTAATAATTCTTTTAAGATGAATAAAAAGAAGAATAAAGGCAAAGATAAAGATAAAGACTCTAATAACTCTAAAGCTTTATCTAGAGTTATTATATTAGCTAGTACTAATAGTAATAATAATAATACTATAGCTAGCTTTACTAGCTCTAATAATAGACTAGTATTATACTCTAGAGCTACTAAACACTTCACGCCTAATAAAGACTAGCTTCTTAATTTTAAAGAGCTAAATAGCTCGATTATAGTAGCTAATAATATTAAAGAACCTCTATTAGATAAAGGTAATATACCTATTACTTATAAAGGAATAGAGCTACTTATTAAGGACGTATACTACGTTCCTAGCCTTAATAATACTCTAATTTCAGCTTACTCTTTAGCTAGTAAAGGTTAGAATATTAAGCTTAATAAAGACTATACTTATATTAGTAATAATAAAGCTAATATTAAGATTAAAGCTATTTAGTAAAATAATGCTTATTATCTTCCTAAACTAGCTATAAACTATAGTAAGCTTAAAAAAGTAGTTTATAGTATTAATAAGTCTATTAAAAAAGAAAATCTTACTCTATTATATAAGAGACTTAATTACTTAAACCCGGAGTATTTAGTTAAAACTATAGATAATACTATAGACTTTAAGCTTAGTAATAAGTCTAATAAGACTATAGATAATTATAAACCTTATTATCTAAGTAAACTAACTAAGAAAGTAAGCTATATACCTTTAAAGAGTCCTAGTAATAGTAACTCTCTTACTTACTTTAATCTAGATATAGCCGGTTCTTTTAGAGTTAAAGGAAATAAAGAAGAATCTTACTTTATTACCTTTACTTATCGAAAGACTAGACTAGTCTATATCTATACTATTAAGCTTAAATCAGAGGCTTTAGATTCTTTAATAGAACTATATAAGCTATTAAAGAATTAATTTAATATCTCTATTAAAAGATTATACTTTACTACTAACCTACGAGGGTTTTAAGTTAAGATTAAATCGGGTTTAGAGGTGATTTAAACTGATTCTAGAAGCGTATTTAAGCTAGTTTATAAAATAGATTAAAGTAGTTTAAAATAATTTAAGAACTAGGTTTAATATACTTTGAAACTAACTTAAAATAATTTATAGTAGTAAAACCTGACTCGTTTCAGCGAGTTAAACAGGGTTATAAACTAGGTTAGATAAGTTAAGTTAGTATTAAATACTAGTTTAACTTAATTCTAGACCTATCTTAAACTAGTAGTAACTTAGTATTAGAGTAGCTTTAAATTAGTACTAAAAACTATTTATTACTAGTAAATATATATCAAAAAAGACTAAAATCATATAATTAGGCGTATATTATATAGCTATACTACTCTTATATAATATGCTCTAGTTTATCAGATACCTAAGTCCTACTTCTACTAATTCCACTAATTCTACTAATTCTACTAATTCTACTAATTCTACTAATTCTACTAATTCTACTAATTCTACTAATTCTACTAATTCTACTAATTCTACTAATTCTACTAATTCTACTAATTCTACTAAATATTCTATTAAATATTCTACTAACCTAAATAACGTTATCTCTGTATATATACCATGATTTAATTATTCAGATTAGTTGATTAGTTAGTTAGAAACTATAAAGTATATACGTTAGTTTAGGAAGTAAGAGTGGAAATAGTACGTACTATAAAAGTAACAACGATAGTAATAGTAATAGCGATAACGTAGATAACAAATCTAATACTTCTAATTCGCTAGGTAACTAATTTAAAGCTTCTTATTCGCTCTACTTAAAGTCTAGCTATAAAATATACTTAAATCGTTAAAAAAGAAGAAGTAAGTTATTATTATTATTCAACAACGTAGAATTAACTAGGGTAGTAAATATAATAAATATAACGTAGATTATAATACTAATAAGTAGCCTAATACTAAGTAATAAATACGATATAATAACGAAAGAGAGTTATCGTTATTATTATTATCGTCGTCGTTATTATTAAAGTAAAGTGTTAAAGTTAAAGTTAAAGTCAAAGTCGAAGGTAGAGGTATCTCGTATACTAGGTCTTAGCGGTTACGTAGCTAGTTATATATAGTATACTATATTTAGTAAAAGCAACTCTAGTATAAAAGCTATACTCTACTATATAACCTACTTTAGTTACGTAACTTACTAAATTTATACACTAGTATCTCTAAATTTAAAGACTACTAGAATATAAAAATTATATAAGGTTTATATATAAAAAGCTACTTAAATTACCTTTAAAAAAAAAACACTCTCTCTAAACTTTTTATTTTTTCTTCTAAGTACTTTATTTTAGACATATTTTTTAAACTAAGTTAAGAGCTAGATTATAAGTTAGTTTCTAATTTTAAATCGTTTTATAAATCAGTTTCTTACTTTAAATCGTTTTATAAATCAACTTAAATTATCTTAAATCGTTTTCTAAATCGGTTTCTTACTTTAAATTATGTTATAAATTAGCTTAAATCGTTTTATAAATTAGATTAAATCACTTTAAATCGTTTTATAAATCGGTTTCTTATCTTAAATCGTTTTATAAATCAGCTTAAATTACTTTAAATCGTTTTATAAAACGTATTAGAGCTACTTCAAGAAATAACTCATATCTTAAACCGGTATTAAACCAGTATTAAGTCTAAGTTAATACTAGCTTAAAACCCTAGTAGAGGGCATGTAAGTAGTTTAACTTAATTCTAGACCCGCCTTAAACTAGTAGTAACTTAGTATTAGAGTAGCCTTAAATTAGTACTAACCCGATTAAATCACTAGCGAATATAAAAAAAGACTGGAATCACGTGATCAGGCGTATATTACGTAGCTACACTACTCTTATATAACATGCCCTGGTTCTTCGAATGCCCGAGTCCTGCTTCTACTAATTCTACTAATTCTACTAATTCCACTAATTCTACTGATTTAACCGACCTAAATAACGTTATCCCTGTATTTATGCCTCGATTTGATTAGTTAGATCGGTTAGTCGGTCGGTTAGTCGGAAACTATAAGGCATATACGTTAGTTTAGGAAGTAAGAGTGGAAATAGTATATACTATAAAAGCGACAGCGATAGCGATAGCGATAGTAACAGCGATAACGTAGATAATAAATCCAATGCTTCTAATTCGCTAGGTAACTAATTTAAGGCTTCTTATTTACTCTACTAAAAGTCTAACCGTAAAATATGACCGATGTTGTTCGATAACGTAGAATTAATTAGAGTAGTAAATACAACGAATATAACCTAGATTATAATGCTAATAAGCGGCCCGATACCGATGCTAAGTAAGGAATATAATATAATAGTAATAGATAGTTATCGTCGTTGTCGTTATCGTCGTTATTGAAGTAAAGTATCAAAGTCGAAGATATCGAAGTCG
The DNA here is from genome assembly GCA_001414345.1 of Hymenoscyphus infarciens. Lineage (NCBI taxonomy): Eukaryota > Fungi > Ascomycota > Leotiomycetes > Helotiales > Helotiaceae > Hymenoscyphus > Hymenoscyphus infarciens. The sequence goes on along the minus strand of LLCB01000006.1, from coordinate 14,062 downwards.
AAGATGTCGAAGTCGAAGTCGAAGGTAGAGGTAGCCTATATACTAGGTCTTAGCAGTTACGTAGCTAGTTATATATAGCGTATTGTGTTTAGTAAGAGCGACCCTAGTACGAAAGCTACGCTCTACTAGGTAACCTACTTTAGTTATATAACTTTTATTTTTTATATACTTATAACTCTAATTCTAAGGATTATTAATATATACTAGACTGCCGAACCGCTATTTGCTCAACACTAATTCGACTCCGATTCGACTCCGATTTGAATTAAGGTTGACCTAGGGTCGGATTAGTATTAGAGTAGTTCTATTAGTTCGAAACCGATTCGGAACCTATTTAGAACCGGTTCGGAACCGGTTTAGAGCTAGGTCTGAAAGAGAGCCAAATCAGTTTCTTAATCTATAATACCTTGAACGCATCTGATCCAGAGTCGACTTTGCATGAATAGTTCCGAACTAGTTCGGAACTGGTTCGGAACTGGTTCAGAACAAGGTCAGAGCTAGTTTCAGGCTAGTACTGAAAAAGAATTAAGAATAAAAGAGCTTGAAAAAGAGCTTGAAAAAGAGCTTGAAAAAGAGCTTGAAAAAGAGCTTGAAAAAGGACTTGAATTTGAAATCACGTGACCAGGTGTATATTACGTGGCTACACTACTCTTACGTAACATGCCCTGGTTCGTCGAATGCCCGAGTCCTGCTTCCACCAATTCCACCAATTCCACCAATTCCACCGATTATTCGTTCCACCGAATGTTCCACCGAATGTTCCACCGAATGTTCCACCGAATGTTCCACCGAATGTTCCACCGACCCAAATGACGTCATCCCTGTATGTATGCCTCGATGTGATTGGTTTGATCGGTCGGTCGGTCGGTCGGTTGGTCGGTCGGTCGGAATCTATAAGGCACGTACGTTAGTTCAGGAAGTAAGGGTGGAAACAGCACGTACCGACAGCGATAGCGATGACGTAGATGACAAATTCGATGCTTCTGATTCGCTCTGCTGAAAGTCCGACCGTGAAATCTGCCTAAATCGTCTAATGTTGTTCGACGACGTGGAATTGACCGGGGAAGCGAACGCGACGAATACGACGTGTATTACGATGCCGATAAGGGGCCCGATGCCGAGTAACGAATGCGATGCGATAGCGATAGAGAGTTATCGTCGTCGTCGTCGTCGTCGTCGTGTCGATGTCGAAGTGTCGATGTCGAAGTGTCGATGTCGAAGTGTCGAAGTGTCGAAGTCGAAGTCGAAGTCGAAGTCGAAGTCGAAGGTGGGGGTGGCCCGTGCGCTAGGTCTTGGCGGTTACGTAGCTAGTTGTACGTAGCGCACCGTGTTCGGCAAGAGCGACCCTGGTACGAAAGCCACGCCCCACCAGGTGACCCACTTTAGTCACGTGACATAATAAAACTTATACGCTAGTAGCCCTAAATATAAGGGTTATTAATATATACTTACTAATTAAAGTTAATATGTAAAAAGTCGCTTAAATCGATATTAAAAAAAAAAACACTCTCTCTAGACTTTTTATTTTTTCTTCTAAGTACTTTTTAAGTGTTATTATACTACTAATATATAGCTAGTATATACTAAAGCTAGTATTAGTTATAATAGAATAGCTTAAGCTACTTAGAACTACTCGGAATAGGTTCGGAATAGGTTCAGAACCTCTCTGAATAGAATCGGAACCTCGGAATCTATCGGAACCTCTCTAAACTATAGCTAGCTATAGCTCTGATTAATTCAACGATTCGGAATAGGTTCGGAACCTCTCTGAATAGGATCCGAACCTCGGAACCTCTCTGAATAGGTTCAGAACCTCTCTAAATAGAATCGGAACCTCGGAATCTATTAGAACCCCTCTAAACTATAGCTAGCTATAGCTCTGATTAATTCAACGATTCGGAATAGGTTCGGAACCTCTCTGAATAGGATCCGAACCTCGGAACCTCTCTAAATATGATCAGAACCTCTCTAAATAGGATCGGAACCTTAGAGCCTCTCTAAATAAGATCGAATACTATGTCGACTCTTACTTAAGCTATTGAAATCGATTCAATACTGATTTGAACTAGTTTTGAGTAAAAGCGAGCGGGCATATACGTAATATCTAGGATATAATTTACTTCTAATAAGTTTATTTTAATATTATTAGAACTTATTATTAGTATTATACCAACTCCTAGTATAGGTAGCTTAGTACTGTCTACTATACTAATAGTCGGTCCTTTTATAGGTTTAAAGTTTAGAATCTAATCTTTATTAGGTATATAATATTCGATAGCACTAGAGTCTAGTATAACTTTAGATTCTTTAGATGCTTTATAAGATGTATTTAGTATAGCTGTATATAATACTTTAGTACTATTATTGTTTTTTAAATTAGTACTACTACTAGTATTAGTACTAGTATTATTACTAGTATTATTAGATTTCTTATTTAATTTTAGCTCTAGGTGTAGTATAAAGTATTTAGAAATTATATGTCCTCTCTTATTATAATAAGTATAAATAGGAATTTCATTTCCTTTATTAATAGCTTTATTAGCTTTTTTAGCTTTATTAGCTTCTAAGTTATTACTAGATTCTATTCTAGCTTCTTTTAATATAAGTTCAGATATAAGAATATCTATATTAATTTTAGATAAATCTTTTCCTAGTTCTTCGTATTTTCTTAATATAAAACCTTCAAAGCTACTATTAAGCCCTTTAAATATAAAGAGCTTTAGCTAGATTTAATAATTATATCTAGGTATCGACTAATTAGATTAAAACTAGATTCTCTATATATAGCTATTATATACGCCCACATAGTATTAGGGCTAGTTTTAGCTTTAAATCGGTCTATATTATTAATAGATATAATAGACTTAATAGCTCCTAAGGCTTTTTAGCTATTTCTAGTATAGTTAGAGTTACGTTCCTCGTATTTAACACCAAGTTCCGCTAACCTAGGTTCTCCATTTATATAGTATAGATCTTTATTAGGTCTAGTAATAGATAAGTCTATATATGACATAAATCTATTAATTTCTAGAAAGAGTTTAGCCTCTCTATACCATTCTATATAGTTGGTTTTTCCAACTAATTTACAAAAAGCGTGTTTTAGTTAAGAGAAGGACTGACACGAAAAATACGCGTAGTCACGTGATCTCAAGAGGAGTCAGAAAACCAGAATTTTTATTGTTCTAGAACCTGCTAGACTAAAATAGTAATACAGAAAAGAGCTCATATACTCTCAGAGTAATATAAGTACAAAGAATGTAAAAGACTTATAAATCAAGAAGTTATCCAGTTTTAGGCTCAAGAGGAAGCTTATCATACGCTTCGTCAAATATCGCTAGCTGGACAGAGTATATAAGGTCTTTAAACTAGTCTTTACGAAAAATAGCTTTTGTTTCTAGGCGTTTAAATATACTAGTAAGACGGTCTGTTTTAGCAGTACTTAGTGTAGGGCTTTCTAGCAAGCTAGTATACCTGATATTAGCGCCGACTGTACTGCTAAGATAACGTTTAGTAATAAGGTTTTGGGATAGAAAGTTACTATATGAGTTGACTAGAGTAATACCAAGCTAGGGTATAGATATGATAGGCTAATCTTCAAGGTTACCTTAGTTCTAAGATATTTCAATGACGTAGTGTCTGTCGGGTAAAGCTCGGAGTCTAAGATATACGCTAATAATTGTTTTAAAGTCTTGTTGTCTAATTGTAAGAATAGCCTCGGTTCTTGATTAAATCATCTATTTAATAGAATAGAGGTTAAAATGACATAGTATTACGTAGTATAATATAAGGAGGTACTGACCTTAACTCTTGGTTATCTAACCATAAGAAGCAAGAAGATAAAAACTAGTAATCCTATAAGGTATACTCTTTGCTTATAATATACTAGACTAAGATAGGCGCTTAGTAATCCACTAGGGCGTAGTATAAGAGGTAAGTAGACTAGTAATATCTTTTAAGAGAAAACCTTAAAAAAATAAAAAATAAAAAACTCCTAATAATATAGAATTAGAAGTAATCGACGTGTTACGTAAGAGGGTATCTAACGTAAAAGTAATACTAGGTCACGTAAAACAAAGTTGTATAGAAATAAACTATGCCTAGCCTATAACCTCTTAGAATAGTCACAGTTTATAAAGTAATAATAGATTACGTAAGAAGTAAAAGGTAAAAAAGAATTAATTAACTTAAATAAAAAACTAAGAAGCTATCTACTCTATATATACATATAGGCTATAGCCAGCCTTCTAGTCTAATACTAGTATAGTTCTAAGTCTGAAACTACGGATATAACTAATCCGTCGGATAGTATTAATCTATATACTTAGATAGTATTTAGTCCGTCAGATATCTATATACTCGGATAGTATTCAGTCCGTCGGATAGTATTTAGTCCGTCGGATAGTATTTAGTCCGTCGGATAGTATTTAGTCCGTCGGATACTAGTGATCTATATTAGGAGCTACGTATCGTCGATCTAGAGATATTAGAGATATTATACTATACTAGTATAATTAAATACTAGCATAAGTGCTTATTATATACTAATATATAAAAAGCTACTTAAATCGCCTTTAAAAAAAAAACACTCTCTTTAGACTTTTTATTTTTTCTTCTAAGTACTTTATTTTAGATATATTTTTTAAACTAAGTTAAGAGCTAGATTATAAGTTAGTTTCTAATTTTAAATCGTTTTATAAATCAGTTTCTTACTTTAAATCGTTTTATAAATTAGTTTAAATTCTCTTAAATCGTTTTATAAATCGGTTTCTTACTTTAAATTATTTTATAAATTAGGTTAAATAATTTTAAATCGTTTTATAAATTAGTTTCTTACTTTAAATCGTTTTATAAATTAGCTTAAATCGTTTTATAAATTTAGTTAAATTACTTTAAATTGTTTTATAAATCGGTTTCTTACTTTGAATTGTTTTATAAATCGGCTTAAATTACTTTAAATCAGTTTATAAATTAGGTTAAATCACCTTAAATCGTTTTATAAATCGGTTTCTTATCTTAAATTGTTTTATAAAACGTATTAGAGATATTTTAAGAAATAACTAATATCTTAAACCGGTATTAAACCGGTATTAAGTCTAAGTTAATACTAGCTTAAAACTCTAGTAGAGAGTATATAAGTAGCTAGCTATAGCTCTAATTAATTTAACGATTTAGAATAGGTTTAGAACCTCTCTAAATAGATTCTAAACCCTTCTAAATAGGATTAGAACCTCGGAACCTCTCTAAATAGATTTAGAACCTCTCTAAATATAATCTAAATCTTAGAACCTCTTTAAATAGATTTTAAACCTTTCTAAATACTTATATACTCTCTACTAGGGTTTTAAGCTAGTATTAACTTAGACTTAATACCGGTTTAATACTAGTTTAAGATATTAGTTATTTCTTAAAGTAGCTCTAATATGTTTTATAAAACGATTTAAGATAAGAAACCGATTTATAAAACGATTTAAGGTGATTTAACCTAATTTATAAACTGATTTAAGCTGATTTATAAAATAATTTAAAGTAAGAAACTAATTTATAAAACGATTTAAGATAATTTAACCTAATTTATAAAACGATTTAAAGTAAGAAACTGATTTATAAAACGATTTAAGAGAATTTAAGCTAATTTATAAAATAATTTAAAGTAAGAAACTAATTTATAAAACGATTTAAAATTAGAAACTAACTTATAATCTAGCTCTTAACTTATTTTAAAAAATATATCTAAAATAAAGTACTTAGAAGAAAAAATAAAAAGTCTAAAGAGAGTGTTTTTTTTTAAAAGCGATTTAAGTAGCTTTATATAGGAAACGCTATTCTATAACCAACGCTAGCATAGGTACTATGCTAGCGTATAAAATTAGCGAAATTTCAACATATTCACTCTTACTAGAAAACAATCGCTACCACCTTTCTAAAAAGGACTAGTCTTACTTAAAAAAGTAGTATAAATAGAGTAAACAAAGCTTATAATAATAACAAATCAATAAACTACGTACGATCGAATAAAGCGCCTAAAAAGTTCATTCAAAGCTTAAAAAGCTCAAATCCGAGGACTTTTCTCAATCGCATACTAATTGCCTAATCGGGCTAGCGCTTTCTCTTTGCGCCGCCCTTTCCTAGTATACTCTCCTGCCACTTTTCGTTTATTAACTTCCGCCTATACCTCTACCTTAGGTTATATCGATATCGAAGTATTAGTATTAGATCGAGCGTAATAGATGTATCTAGCTACTAATTTACAGGCGATCCGCTATTCACGTTGAATAGGCAAAAGGCTTAAATTCATTCACTTTGTTATATAAATCGTACTTAATCTTAACAGGTAGGTATAAGAGAGTGTCTCTCCTACTAAGGGGTCCGAGGGGCTAGCTCTCCGGTGAAAAGACAAGTGCCTTATACTATTACTATTAGAACATGTCCGGAAGTTAGGTAATATCTTAAGAAGGCAAAACTAAGGTTATTCCCACTTTTTAGAGAAGTCGATATTTTTATCAGTTTAACTAGTTTTAGGCACTTTTAAGTAACTATTTAAGTTATATCTATAGTTTCTAGAGTATTAGCAATCAGAAATATAATAATATATATATACGATATAAAAGAGTTTTAGAATACTTCTAGAGTAAATAGAAGAATAAGAGAGTAAATAGAAGAATAAGAGAGTAAATCACGTAGTAGCGTGCTTAGCAGGCTAGGGACCTCTACTAGCGTTAGCTATAGAATAGCGCAACTCTATATCTTTTTATATATAAACCTTATATATTTTTTATATTCTAGTAGTTCTTAAATTTAAGGCTACTAGTATATAAATTTAGTAAGTTACGTAACTAAAGTAGGTTATATAATAAGGCGTGGCTTTTATACTAGAGTCGCTCTTATTAAATATAGTACGCTACGTATAACTAGCTACGTAACCGCTAAGACCTATAAGCGTATAAGCTACCTCTACCTTCGACTTCGACTTCGACTTCGACTTCGACTTCGACTTCGACTTCGACTTCGATATCTTCGACTTTAATACTTCACTTTAACGACGACGACGACGACGATAATAACGATAACTCTCTTTCGCTATTATATTATATTTGTTACTCGGTATTAAGCTACTTATTAGTATTATAATCTACGTTATATTTATCACGTTTACTACCCCGGTTAATTCTACGTTATTAAATAATAACTCTTCTTTTTCAACGATTTAGACATATTTTATAGTTAGACTTTTAGTAGAGAAGCCTCGGATTTGTTATCTACGTCATCGCTATCGCTGCCGCTGTCGCTGTCGCTATCGCTATCGCTATTACTATCGCTATCGCTTTTATAATACGTACTATTTCCACTCTTACTTTCTAAACTAACGTACGTGCCTTATAGTTTCTAACTAACCGACTAATCTAACTAATTAAATCGAGGTATATATATAGAGATAACGTTATTTAGGTTAGTAGAATCGGTGGAATTAGTGGAATTAGTAGAATTAGTAGAATTAGTAGAAGTAGAACTTAAGTATTTAATAAACTAGAGTATATTATATAAGAGTAGTATAGCTATATAATATATACCTACTTAATTATATGATTCTAGTCTTTTTTTATATATATTCTTAAGTAATAAATAGTTTTTAGTACTAATTTAAGAATACTCTAATACTAAGTTACTACTAGTTTAAGATAGGTCTAGAACTAAGTTAAACTAGTTTAAGGCAGGTCTAATACTAACTTAACTTACCTAACCTAGTTTATAACTCGGTTTAACTCGCTAAAACGAGTCGGGTTTTACTATTATAAATTATCTTAAGTCGGTTTTAAAGTATATTAAACCTAGTTCTTGAATTATTTTAAACTACTTTAATCTAGTTTATAAACTAGCTTAAATATATTTTATAAATTAGTCTAAGTCATCTTAAGTCAAGGTTGAACTAGATTTAACTCTAACTTAAAACCCTCGCTAGTTAGTAGTAAAGTAGAATAAGAACCTTAGAACCTCTTTAAACTATAGCTAGCTATAGCTCTAATTAATTTAACGATTCTAAATAGAATCAGAACCTCGGAACCTCTCTAAATAGGTTTAGAACCTCTCTAAATATAATCTAAACCTTAGAACCTCTCTAAATAGAATAAGATACTATATCGACACTTACTTAAGCTATTAAAATCGATTTAATACTAATTTAAACTAGTTTTAAGTAAAAGCGAGTAAGTATATACGTACTAATACTAGTATAAATATCTTTAACTTCTTATTAAATAAATAAGCTAAACAAGTTCTTACTACTACTATCTCTAACTCTATAGATAATAAATCTAATTTTATACTAGACACTACTACTATAAAATATATAATATATAATAAGCTCTATTTTATAGATTATAAGTCTAGTAATAAACTAGTTAAGTAGAGCGAAGTAAAAATAATTAGTATTAAGAGAGTTAGTTCTGTTTATATTAGGTTTAAAGATAATAATATTATTAAGTCTTTTATACTTAAAAACTACTATACTACTGAACCGCTATTTACTTAACTCCGATTCGACTCTGATTCGACTCCGATTCGAATTAAAGTTAACCTAGGATTAGAACCAGTTTAGAACCAGTTTAGAACTAGTTTAGAACTAGCTTAAAACTAGTTTTAAGTTAGTATTGAAAAAGAATTAAAAGAGCTTGAAAAAGGACTTAAATTTGAAATTATATAAAAAGGTATATATTATATAGCTATACTACTCTTATATAATATACCTAAATACCTAGGTCCTACTTTTACTAATTCTACTAATTATTTGTTAGTATATAATAAGCACTTATACTAGTACTTAATTATACTAGTATAGTATAATATCTCTAATATCTCTAGATCGACGATACGTAGCTTAGATAAATAGTATCTAATATAGATTACTAGTATCCGACGGACTAAATACTATCTAATAGACTAAATACTATTCAAGTATATAGATTAATACTATCTAATAGACTAAATACTATCTAACGAAGTAAATACTATCTAAGTATATAGATTAACACTATTCAATAGATTAGTTATATCCGTAGTTTTAGACTTAGAACTATACTAGTATTAGACTAGAAGGCTAGCTATAGCCTATATATATATATAGAGTAGATAGCTTCTTAGTTTTTTATTTAAGTTAATTAATTCTTTTTTACCTTTCACTTCTTATATAATCTATTATTACTTTATAAACTATAACTAATCTAAGAGGTTATAAGCTAGACATAGTTCATTTCTATATAACTTTGTTTTTACGTAACCTAGTATTACTTTCGCGTTAGATACTCTCTTATATAATATATTAATTACTTTTAATTTTATATTATTAAGAGTTTTTTATTTTTTAAGGTTTTCTTTTAAAAGATATTACTAGTCTACTTACCTCTTATACTACGCTCTAGTAGATTACTAAGCGCCTATCTTAGTCTAGTATATAGTAAGTGAAGAGTACGCCTTATAGGATTACTAGTTTTATCTTCTTACTTCTTATAGTTAGATAACTAAGAGTTAAGGTTAGTACCTTATATTATACTATATAATACTACGTTATTTTAACCTCTATTCTATTAAATAGATAATTTAATCAAGAACTAAGGCTATTCTTATAATCGGATAATAAGACTTTAAAATAATTATTAGCGTATATCTTAGACTCTAAGCTTTACCTAACATTATTAAAATATCTTAGAACTAAGGTAATCTTAAAGATTAGTCTATTATATCTATTCTCTAGCTTAGTATTACTCTAGTTAACTTATATAGTAACTTTTTATCCTAAAACCTTATTACTAAACATTATCTTAGTAGTATAGTCGGTGCTAATATCAGGTATACTAGCTTACTAGAAAGCCCTATACTAAGTACTACTAAAATAGACCGTCTTACTAGTATATTTAAATGCCTAGAAATAAAAGCTATTTTTTATAAAGACTAGTTTAAAAACCTTATATACTCTATTTAGCTAGTAATATTTAACAAAGTACTAGTATATAATAAGCTTCCTCTTAAGCCTAAAACTAGATAACTTCTTAATTTATAAATCTTTTTCTTTATACTTATATTACTCTAAGAGTATATAAGCCCTTTACTATATTACTATTTTAGTTTAGTAGGTTCTAGAATAATAAAAATTCTAGTTTTCTAACTACTTTTTAATATTATATAACTATATAAATTTTTCGTATTAGTCCTTCTCTTAACTAAAACACGCTCTTTTATTAAACTATAATATCTTTTAGTTCTTTTAAGAGTAGTAAATTAGTTAGAAAAACTAACTATATAAACTAGTATAGAAAGGCTAAACTCTTTCTAGAAATCAATAGATTTATATTATATATAGACTTATTTATTACTAGATCTAATAAAGATTTATACTATATAAATAAAGAACCTAGGTTAGTAGAGCTTAGTATTAAATATAAGGAATATAACTCTAACTATACTAGAAATAGCTAAAAAGCCTTAGAAGCTATTAAGTTTATTATATCTATTAATAATATAAACTAGTTTAAAGATAAAACTAGCTCTAATACTATATAAGCGTATATAATAGCTATATATAAAGAATCTAGTTTTAATCTAATTAGTTAATACTTAGATATAATTATTAAATCTAGCTAAAGCTCTTATAAAAACGTCGACAAATATATAAGCGCTATATAGAGTATAGCTTTATATCTTAAAGACTTAAGACATCTAATATCTAAAAGCTATATAGCTTAGATTATATTTAAAGAGCTTAATAGTAGCTTTAAAGGTTTTATATTAAGAAAATACAAAGAGCTAGGAAAAGATTTATCTAAAATTAATATAGATATTCTTATATCTAAACTTATATTAGAAGAAGTTAGAATAGAATCTAGTAATAACTTAGAAGCTAATAAAGCTAAAAAGGCTAATAAAGCTATAAATAAAGGAAATGAAATTCCTATTTATACTTATTATAATAAGAGAAGATATATAATTTCTAAATACTTTATACTATACCTAGAACTAAAATTAAATAAGAAATCTAATAATACTAGTAGTAATACTAGTAATATTAGTACTAATACTAGTAGTAGTACTAATTTAAAAACCAACGATAATAGTACTTTAAAAGTATTATATATAGCTATATTAAATACTTCTTATAAAGTATCTAAAGAGTCTAAAGTTATACTAGACTCTAGTACTACTAAATATTATATATCTAATAAAGATTAGATTTTAAACTTTAAACTTATAAAAGGATTAACTATTAGTATAGTAGATAGTACTAAGCTACTTATACTAGGAGTTAGTATAATACTAATAATAAGTTCTAATAATATTAAAATAAACTTATTAGAAGTAAATTATATCCTAGATATTACTACTACTCTAATTTTAACTAAAGCTCTTATTAAGAGTAGCTTTAATATTAGTATAGATAATAAAAACATATATACTTATAATAAGCTACTAGACGTAACTATAAATATAAACTAGGAATATAACGCTTATTATTTTAATATTAATATAGATTATATAAAGCTTAAAAAAACGTTATATATTATAAAAATAAAAGAACTTAATATTAACTTATTATATTAAAGATTAAATTATATTAATATTAATATATTATTAAAAACTATATTACTTACTAAGAGATATACTATTAATTCTAATAGTAAAAAAGAACTAGATAATTATAAAAATTATTATAAAGGAAAGATAACTAAGAATATAAGTTATATCTTTTTAAGTAATTATAACTTTAAGTTTTTAGAATATTTTAATATAGATATTCTAAGACTACTTAGAATTAAAGGACTTTTAAGTAAAACATATACTCTTATATATATATATTATAAAACTAGAGCTATATTTATATATACTATAAAGTATAAATTAGAAGCCTTTAATAAGTTAGTTAAAATAAATAACTTATTAAAAAATTAATTTAATAAAAGTACTTACATGCTCTCTACTAGGGTTTTGAGCTAGTATCAACTTAGACTTAATACTAGTTTAATACCGGTTTAAGATATGAGTTATTTCTTAAAGTAGCTCTAATACGTTTTATAAAACAATTTAAGGTAAGAAACTAATTTATAAAACAATTTAAGGTAATTTAACCTAATTTATAAAACAATTTAAGCTGATTTATAAAACGATTTAAAGTAAGAAACCGATTTATAAAACGATTTAAAGTAAGAAACTAATTTATAAAACAATTTAAGAGAATTTAAGCCGATTTATAAAACAATTTAAAGTAAGAAACCGATTTATAAAACAATTTAAAATTAGAAACTAACTTATAATCTATCTCTTAACTTAGTTTAAAAAATATATCTAAAAAGTACTTAAAAGAAAAAAAAAAAGTCTAGAAAGAGTGTTTTTTTTTTAAAAGCAATTTAAGAGACTTTTTATATATAAACTTTAATTAGTAATTATATATTAATAATCCTTATAAATAGAGCTAATAGCTTATAAAAAATAGAAGTTATATAACTAAAGTAGGTCACCTAGTAAGGCGTAGCTTTCATACCAGGGTCGCTCTTACTAAACACGGTACGCTATATACAACTAGCTATGTAACCGCTAAGAGCTAGCGTATAAGCTACCCCTACCTTCGACTTCAACAACTTTAACACTTTAACTTTAACACTTTAATATTAACACTTTAACAACAATAACTCTCTCTTACTATTATATTATATTTATTACTTAGTATTAAGCTACTTATCAGTATTATAATCTATATCGTATTTATTACGTTTACTACCCTAGTTAATTCTATATTATTAAATAATAACCTTTCTTTTTTAACGATTTAAGCATATTTTATAATTAGACTTTTAATAGAGCGAATTAGAAGCCTTAGATTTATCATCTACGTTATCGCTATTACTATTGCTATCGCTATTACTTTTATAGTATATACTATTTCTACTCTTACTTCCTAAACTAACGTACGTGTTTTATAGTTTTTAACTGACTAACTAACTAATTAATTAAACTAATTATATTAAGGTATATATATAGGATAACGTTATTTAGGTTAATAGAACATTTAGTAGAATAATTAGTAGAATCAGTAGAATTAGTAGAATTAGTAGAATTAGTAGAAGTAGAACTTAGGCATTCAATAAACTAAGGTATGTTATATAAGAGTAGTATAGCTATATAATATATACCTAATCACATAATTTCAATCTTTTTTAATATATATTTACTAGTAATAAATAGTTTTTAATACTAATTTAAAGCTACTCTAATACTAAGTTATAAGGTAGGTCTAGAATTAAGTTAAACTAGTATCTAATACTAACTTAACTTATCTAACCCAGTTTATAACCCAGTTTAACTTACTAAAATAAGTTTAACTCACTAAAACGAGTTCAACTCGCTAAAACGAGTTAGGTTTTACTACTATAAATCATCTTAAGTTAGTTTCAAAGTATATTAAACCTAGTTCTTAAATTATTTTAAACTACTTTAATCTATTTTATAAACTAGCTCAAATACGCTTCTAGAATCAGTCTAAGTCACCTTAAGTCAAGGTTAAACCGGATTTAACCCTAACTCAAAACCCTCGCTAGTTAGCAGTAAAGTATTAAAAGTTTATACTTAAATAATACTAAGGAATTCAAGTCTAATAAGTAGGATACTTATATTAAAGACTAAGATATTATATATAACTACTTACATGCCCTCTACTAGGGTTTTGAGCTAGTATCAACTTAGACTCAATACCGGTTTAATACCGGTTCAAGATATGAGTTATTTCTTAAAGTAGCTCTAATACGTTTTATAAAACGATTTAAAGTAATTTAAGTCGATTTATAAAACGATTTAAAGTAAGAAACCGATTCATAAAACGATTCAAAGTAAGAAACCGATTCATAAAACGATTCAAAGTAAGAAACCGATTCATAAAACGATTCAAGGTAATTTAAGCCGATTTATAAAACGATTCAAGGTAATTTAACCTAATTTATAAAACGATTTAAAATTAGAAACTAACTTATAATCTAGCTCTTAACTTAGTTTAAAAAATATATCTAAAATAAAGTACTTAGAAGAA